>JARWIR010000145.1:0-511019 GCA_029959085.1 Nemophila menziesii | reverse complement strand
GTATGAAAATATCATTAAAAGTCTTTTTAATTTCCAACATAGACTCGTATACTAGGTAAGACCATGATAATTTATATAATATTATTGCTACATTTAATTTGTCTGTTTTAGCTCCCCCAGATGCATGACATTATAAAGATAAATGCAAATGCAACCATTGAGAAACATAAATATTTTAGAGAAACCACGACAGATTGTAGACTGCGGTCATACACACCATGTTCCCCATGCTCTGGGTTTTTAGTTGAGTGCTTACCAACAAGAATGCACTTCTGTTTGCGAGGCAGTCAAATTATGATCGCGTCATCATTGAGAATGACGTTATAACTATGATACGAGCTATTTCAGCACTCACAAGGACAATTATCTGGAATGCGTTGCCAACCCTAAAAAACATGCATGTGATAGCTATTGAGCACTCTGATATTCATAATTGGATTAGGAGATCTGATAATAAAGTAATTCATTAAATTATGAAATAGGTTGTTCCCGTATTTTTCCATTTAATTAGCAATATTTCCATGTACTACTTTTTTTAACATATTATTGTCTAATCTATTCTTTTCAGAATCAGATAATTTTTTATTTATTTTAATATACTCATTCATTGAAAAATATTATCAACTAAATTTAATTTTGAAGTTTATAGTTCTCTACCATGATCTGGTGGTAGTTTTTTATTGAGTAATGCTGGATATCACCCCAAATCGCATCATCTTTTTATCGCCTCCTAGGTGGATTTTAAATTGACCAATCATATGATTTCTCTTCATGATTTATTATTTTATCTTTCCTTTATGATTGGTCCACCTAGGAGACAATACAAGGGTGATACGATTCGGAGTGATATCCAGCATTACTCTTTTTTATTATTTAATTAGTCTCCATGTCATTGTTATAGAATATTTATCTCAAATATCAAACGTTAAGTTGTAAATATGTTAAATGTAATAATAAAAAGAAATATTATACGTGGATGGTAGTGTTAAAGAAGGTGTACTAAAGGCCGGTGTGGGCGGAGTTTTTCGTGACATGTATGGGCATTATTTAGAAGGGTTTGCTGGAGCACCTAAAGATTGTACAGCTTTTCAAGCGGAATTAATAGCCTTACATTTTGGGCTAAGTTTAGCGATTAAAATGGAGGAGGCAATAATGGTGGTCAAAACCGATTCGCTGGAGTTACATGCGCTAGTGAATGGCGGTGGGAACAATGGGGATCGGTTAGGCGCTCTTATCAAGGAATGTAGTGATATTTTTGCGAATCGTCCAGGTTATGAGCTCGTACACGTTTATAGGGAAGCAAATCGTTGTGCGGATTTTCTAGCTAAGTTCGGGGCGCGGTTAGAAGGTGACGTAATTAAGTATTATAGAGAACCTCCAGAATGACTTAAAAAGATCATTATGTGCGATAAATGTGGTGTAGCCACTCCTAGATATAGTTTGAATTCTCCTACGGGAGCTTGAGTAGACTTGTAACTGTGCTTTGTTAAGGTCTTTAAACCTCAGATGTAATGAAAAAAAATAAAAAAAATGTAATAATAAAAAGAAATATTATATGTGAAATTGAAAAACATTTAATAAAAAAGGTTATAAGAAGAGTAACAAAGAAAAAAGTTCAAAATTTAAGAAAAAACTTAACTTTTTTTAAATTAAAGAAATTAAAAATAATTTCAAATAAAAATAATTAAAAAATCTAAAGAAATTAAAAATTCTAAAAATATTAATATTTTAATATTTTGTATTTTATTTTTTGCTCATCTTTATTTTAAAGTTGCGGATTTTTCTCCCGTGACGTTAATAAATAACAACTCTAAGGTGTAACTCGTTTCTCTTTTCTAAAATAAACGTAAAGGTTGAAGTCGCTAGAAGTTAAATATAGTGAACAATATGTAATTTGTCATTTTTCGCATCACCTAAAATTCCAAATGTTAAAGTTTCTTTTTCAGAGTCATCTTATAACAAGAGATTACATTTTTCACGCACTATATATCTATTACCAACTATCTTTCAACACGAAATTCTTGCTTTTCCAATTTTTAGCATAAAATAATTGTAAAGAAAAAAAATTGGCTAGTTAAATATGTCCATAGAATCAAAATTCAGTGAAATTCACTTGAAAAAACCATTTCTACGAAGAATAACATCAAGGACATGATTTCATCGGAGCTAAAAGTTCAAAGAGGAATACTAATACCGTTAATAGCTATGAATATTGTATGGTTTGCGAAGCTCAGCATCACAACTGCATTTCTAGGTAGGCTTGGCGCGCTTTCTTTAGCAGGTGGTGCTCTCGGGTTTACGTTTGCTAACGTGACCGGCTTTTCAGTCTTGAATGGTCTATGTGGTGCCATGGAACCTATATGTGGTCAAGCTTTTGGAGCTAAGAATGTTAAGCTTCTTCACAGGACTCTTGTAATGGCAACTTCTTTACTTTTAATGGCATCAATTCCTATTGGAGTGTTGTGGCTAAACGTTGAGAGGATTCTGATTTATTTTGGGCAAGAAAAGGATATATCAATGGTGGCTAAGAAGTATTTGTTATATCTTCTCCCAGGTTTAGCAATTAATTCGTTTTTATGTCCGTTGAAAGCGTATTTAAGTACACAAAACGTGACATTTCCAATTATGGTGAGCTCGGGTGTGGCCACGGCTTTGCATATCCCGATCAACATTTTGCTCTCGAGAGCAAAGGGTTTAAAGGGAATTGCAATGGCCGTTTGGGTAAGTGATTTGATAGTAGTGGTGCTTCTTGTTGTATATGTGGTAATTTTGGAATCAAGAAAAGAAGGGAATTGGAAAAAAAGTGGAGGATGGTTGGAACAAGGAGTCGAGGATTGGAAAAGAATGTTGAAGCTTTCGGGTCCGTGTTGTCTAACCACGTGCCTCGAATGGTGGTGCTACGAGATACTCGTGTTACTTACAGGTCGTTTACCAAACGCAAAGCAATCGCTCGGAGTTATCGCGATTGTCTTGAACTTCGATTACTTGTTGTTCTCGGTTATGCTTTCGTTATCCACTTGTGCGTCTATTCGTGTCTCAAATGAGCTCGGGGCTAACCAGAGTGTCCTCGCTTCTCGAGCGGCTTATGTTTCGCTAGGGTTGAGTACCCTTCTCGGGTTTCTCGGTGCTTTGATAATGGTTGCGTGTAGAACAAAATGGGGATTGTTATTTAGCAACGACAAAGGGATTATCGCCGGTGTTAAAAAGACAATGCTAGTAATGGCGTTATTGGAAGTGGTTAACTTTCCGTTAAATGTTTGTGGAGGAATTGTGCGTGGAACAGCTAGACCGTGGCTAGGAATATACGCGAATATGAGTGGATTTTACTTCATTGCGTTGCCGATAGGGGTGGTTTTGGCTTTTAAGGTTCACCTTGGTCTTGCCGGATTGTTAAGTGGGTTTGTGGTTGGTGCCACCGTTTGCTTGGCGGTATTGCTGGTTTTTATCTCGAGGATTGTTTGGGAGAACGAAGCCGCTAAGGCGCAAATACTTTCCGGCTGCCTTGATGAGGTTGCGGAAAATGATGAAGATGGTCAGAATTCTGAAAATGGGAAAAACATTGAACTTGACTCGCGATAGAAGTGACCAGAAAACACCCCGAGTTAATTTGTTAATTTTCATTCTCGTAGGGACTGTAGAATTTAGCGAGTAGATGTATGCCAAAAAAAAAACTTTTATTTAATGCATTCTATGTTCAGTACCAATCGTTATCTTACATGACATCATATTTATTCGTACTTCGATACTTCAGATCCACGCCTACTAGCGATCTGAAAAGTATTCATATTCGATCGAAACCTTAACTTACATAGTTACATGTCATCCACAACTGGAACTCGTGAACTTCGGTTCTAAGAATCCAAAACTATACTAGTTTTAAAAAGAAGAATCCACAGCTAATTCTTTATATTAGGGAAAATTCATAGTTGAATTTCCAATAGAGAACGTGTCCCAAAAAAATTTCCAATAGAGAATAATAAAAAGATAAATCAAAAGAATAAAACTGAACAATTTTTCCACTAAAATTTGTACTTTATTCACACAAAAGAAGTTATAATGAGAATTTATAAAATATAAAGGAGAATAAATTTTTGTTTATTATTGTAAGAATATAACGAGGCAAAATTTTTCCGAACGTTTTTTTGCTCCGTTTTTTCTGCTATTCAAAAACGAACTTTACTTTGAAAATGTCAGCACCACCGCCGCAGGGCGAGGCTGGCACCGCTCTACCTCCAAAACAGCCACCTGAGATCCACCCTATCCATGCAACCGAGCCTGTCCATGTAACCGAGCCGCCACCTGCTGCAGGTGACATGGTAACCACCGAGCCTCAACCACAGGACCAATCCATGGAGGATTTTCCTTCCTTGGCCACAGTAATTGCTGAAGGTCGAGCTGGGAAACGCCACCGTGCGAATAACGAGGTATCAACCATGATCAATGTGACCAACGAGGCGAGTTCTCAACCGGAGAAGGAGCCCAATACTCAGAACGTGACCACAGCCCCCAGGGGCAACCAAGCTGCAGGCGCAACAGGTAAGAGTTCTGAAAATTTTGTAAGACCTAATCTAAGTGGGTGGAAGGGTACGGTAACGGGTAACAATTTAATTATACCTGTCATTGAGGATCGTGATGAAACTAGAACTAATCGTATAATGAACGAAGATGATTATTTTGAAATAGAAGATTTAATAGAGGATGACGAGGAGGTCATTAGTGATGACACAATTCCCACTGTTATAAGAACGAGAGACGAAATTCAAGAGGGAATTAGACTATGGAGGAACACAGTAGTTATTAGACTCTTAGGTAGGGAGGTGGGCTTTACGTATTTATCGACTAAGCTTAGACAGATTTGGAATCCAAAGGGGCGCATTGAAATTGTTGACGTTGGTTATGGATATTACATGGTGAAATTTGAACAACGTGACGATTTCGATTTTGCTCTTTCGGGTGGCCCCTGGATGATTCTTGACCACTATTTAATTGTTAGAGAATGGACACCGAAGTTTAATGCGGCGTCTAATTCTATAACAACAACTATGGCATGGGTTAGGATATCGAACGTTGGAATGCAAAACTATACCGCGCGCATTTTACGAAAGATAGGGGATAAACTCGGCCGAACGGTGAAAATAGACCCAATGACCAAGGGAAGATTACGAGGTAATTACGCAAGACTTGCCATTGAACTTGATTTGAAAAAACCACTTGAACCGGAGGTTAGAATTGGGCCCGATATATGTAAGGTTGAGTATGAAGGGTTGCACTTGATCTGTTTTGATTGCGGAAAGTTTGGGCATAAGAAAGAAAATTGCCCACCAAATACTCATAATGAGATGGAAATTGAAAGAGATAATAGTAAGGGTAAAGAAGCGCTAACTGAATTGATTACGGAGGTCCCGATCGTCAAAGAAAAATATGGGGAGTGGATGACAGTGAGACGAGGTAATAGAGGTAATGGGAGAAGCTCCACCAATAATTCTTTGAAAAACCAATCTCGTAACAATTTGGGGTCGCGTTTTGAAGCTTTAAGAGTCGAAGAAAACACAAATGATTCGAGGGGGCAGGTTCAAAGTATCCCAAGTAGGGGACAAACATCAGGTTCTAAAACAAATAGTTATAAAGGTAAATCTGTTACGTGGGCGAATACGGTTAATAACAAGGGAGGGGGTGCTAAAAAGCATGGGGTGATAGTAGCTCCAAGCTTCGAGCAAGACAAGGTTCTGGAAGATGTTGTTGAGGTGCAAGATATTAGTGATAAGGAGGGGCAAAAAGGGGATATTTCGGTAAGGAAAAAGAATGGGAAGAAGGGTATAAAAGGGCCCAATGTTACTGTTGTTGTGGGTAATGGTGGGAGTAATACCTCGGTATTGGAGAGAAATAAGGGGGGCGCTGATAGGATAGAGAATGGAGCTGAGGAGGGACTCTATGAAGTTAACATCACAGCTGGTCCAAAATACACCAGGGACCGAAATGAAATTTCAGAAAGTTCAGGGGCCTTTGATATTGGACCTGCAACTCCACAACACCCCTCTCCTTCCCCAATTGAAGCTGCCGAAGCTGCTGCTGCAAATGGGGCGGTAGCTACTCCTCGCGCCACATCAGTTGACAACAATCTAGCGCCGAGACCACCAGACCCATTATGGGATTCTGCAGCGCAAGATATGGAAACTGATATAACCTGGCTCGAAAGTCAGGTCCAAGAAACTCCGGAACAAAGCGCGCAACAGCTGGAACAGGGACTAAAGGCTAACGTGGGAGATGATGTAGCCATGAATGCTCGCGCATAAGGCGCCATGGGGTAAGTTATTGTCAATATTATTATTATTTAATGAATTATTTAAGTGTTTCAGGCATGACATGGGAGAAATCGAAGCGCCCCGTTAATATTCTTCTTTGGAATTGCTACGGAGCGGCGAAACCAAGGTTTAGGCAAGTAGTTAGAGATATGATGATAACTAATCACGTTTGGCTTACTGTGATAGTGGAACCCCGAGTTAGTGGTGTTACAGCTAATAATATCATTAATTCATTGCAAAGAGATAATTCGGTAAGAGTTGATTCCGAATGTTATAGAGGTGGAATTTGGCTATTGTGGAATGATTCGAACATCAACATTAGAGTTCTATCAGCTGGAAAGCAAGTAATTAATATTGAGGTTAGCCAAAGTGGGTGTAAATCATGGTGTTTTTCGGCATTATACGCGAGTCCGGATTATAAACAAAGAGATAAATTGTGGGATGCTCTTCTCCAAGCATTTAAGAACATTAATTCACCTTGGCTGATAGCGGGTGATTTTAACCAGGTGGGTTTGGAGATAGATAAGAAAGGGGGTGTCCCGGGGGTTACAAGAAATATGGAAAAGTTCGAAGAATGGAGACAAAATTGTGGTTTGATCGATCTTGGTTTCGAAGGTCCCCGTTTTACCTGGAGCGATTCGTGGAATTCTGGTCAGAGAATTATGAGACGCCTTGACAGAGCTTATGGCAATGTAGAGTGGCAACTTCTCTTTCCGAATACACGTGTCATCCATCTAGCCAGGGTTCACTCCGATCATATGCCGATATTAGTACAAATTTGTCCGATTCAGAGACCGAAGATCAATACACGCTTGTTTAGATTCGAGTCAGCATGGTGCTTACATAAAGAATTTCTAGAATTTGTGAAAAATAAGTGGAAAGGCAACACCTCTGAACTAAGCGAGAGTATAGAAGCAATTCAAAGTCAAATGAACATGTGGAAAGTAGAAGTGTTTGGGGACCTGAATCGTAAGAAGAGAGAGCTTTGTGCACGAATCAGGGGAATACAGAAATCATTACAAGTCTCTTATAATTCTTCGCTTAGGGAAATGGGAGCTCGATTAGCGAAAGAATATGAGGATGTCCTTGAACAAGAAGAGGCTATGCAATTTCAGAAATCAAGAGTAATGTGGGTTGGTTCGGGTGAGAGAAATACTAGATATTATCACCTTGCAGCTACTATCCGAAAGAAAAAATCAATATGCACTAGATTACTAAATGACTTAGATGTGTGGGTGGAAGACGAAGGTGAATTGAAACAATTGGTTCGTGATTTCTTTGTTCAGTTATATGAAATGCCGAATTCCTCCATGGTTGGGGGCATCCTACCTTTCATTGGTCCTATCGACAAAGATTCCACCAAAGAACTTGATATTCCTTTTTCGGATGAAGAAATACGCGCTGTAGTGTTCCAGTCAAATCCGACCAAAGCTCCAGGCCCAGATGGTATGTCAACGGCCTTCTATCAGAAATGTTGGGATACAGTTGGTCCTTCAGTTTGTAGGATGGTTCGGAAAGCAATCCAAACAGGTAGTCTACCCTCGGGTCTGAATGGTACTTTTATACACCTCATTCCTAAAGTGCCAGACCCGAACCGGGTACGTTTACTCCGCCCTATTAGTTTAATTAATTGCCCCGTTAAATTTATAATGAAGGCCATGGTCAATAGACTAAGGTCTATTCTGTCTAACATTATTGGCCCGTGCCAAAGTAGTTTTTTGCCAGGTCGCTCCACGGTGGACAATGTTGTGCTGGTGCGGGAAGTGGATCACAAGATGCGGCATCAACAAGGAGAGAACGGAATTATGGCAGTCAAAATCGACCTCGCAAAAGCCTATGACAAGATTAGTTGGGATTTTATCGAGGAAACGGTTAAACATTTTGGTCTACCGGATAGTTGGGTAAAATTGATTATGACAAGTATGAAAGATAATGAGATGCGTGTATTATGGAATGGAGAACCTCTGCCACCTTTTACTCCCCAAAGGGGTATTCGGCAAGGGGACCCTCTATCCCCATATATTTTTGTTATGTGTATGGAGCGGCTATCGATCTTGATTCAGGAATTATGTAATTCAGGGAAGTGGAAGGAGATAAAGTTAGGCCGGCATGGTCCTAAGTTATCTCACCTATTTTTTGCGGATGATCTAATCTTGTTTGGTGAAGCCTCTTTAATGCAGGTGCAAATAATTCAAGAAACGATGGAAATTTTTTGCAAGGAAGCTGGACAAACGATTAGTGCGGAGAAATCATTGATTTACTTTTCAAAAAACGTTCCGGACCAAACACAAAAAGACTTGGCACTTGAAAGTGGGTTTTGCCTTAGCTACTCTTTTGGTTCGTATCTTGGTGTACCAATTTTATCCGGGAGGCTCCCCAAAGGCTTCTATAAAGGGATAGTCGAAAAGATGAGAGGAAAACTAGCTTCTTGGAAGTCAAAAACACTCTCACTAGCTGGTAGAATCACATTAGCTAAATCAGTCTTGAATGCGATGCCAATCTACCAAATGCAAGTTTTGAAATTACCTAAGTATATATGTAAGGATATTGATAGGGTAGTAAGAGACTTCATTTGGGGTTCATCGGGTTCAGAAAGGAAAGTACATTGGATTGCATGGGACCAAGTTTGTAAGTCCAAGAACAATGGTGGGTTAGGAATTCGAGACGCGGAGAGGTATAATTTAGCGTTGCTAGCTAAGCTTGGGTGGAAGGTTATTAATGGAGATCAGTCAGTGTTTTGGGTTGAAGTTTTCCGTAACAAATATTTCAAGAATGGAGTTCTTAATCGGGTGTTGAATGGGTCAGAATCAAATGCTTGTAAAGCCATAATTGCCGGAGTTGACGCTATTCGGAATGGTATTGAGTTTCAAGATGATAATGGGAGCTTGAAAGCTGCTTGGAAATTTGAGAAATCGGGCTCCTTTACGGTGAAATCCGCGTTCGCGAACTTGGAGAAATGTGAAGAAAATAACTCGTTTGATTGGGATAGAATATGGAGTTTGAAAGTTTCACAAAAAATACGAGTCTTTTTGTGGAGAGTTGCGTTCAATCGCATTCCCACAGCCGAAAACTTGTATAAACGGAATATTATCGAATCAATGAAGTGTAGCATCTGTGGGGCTGAGAGGGAAGATACTTACCATATTTTTATTAAGTGTAAACTTTCTATTCGTATTTGGAATTTATTGGGTCTTGTTGCAGGTGTTCATGGACATGGGACTGCTGCGGTGATGAGTTGCAGCCTTCCTGGAGCTGAGGAGGAGATGCGAGATGCTGGAACGAGAAGTCTTCAGCTGCTGGAACATTGGAACATGTTGAACAGTGACCGAGACCACCTCAAGTCGCTGAATGAAGACTGGAGGCTGCACCGCGGAGATTGGAGGCCTGCTGCGAATCAAGAACAGCGCCTGGAGTCATCAAATGGGCCTGTCCCGCCTGCTGTGGAGGCTATTCGGGCCTGGATTTCGGGCCATTTAATGTCAAAAGCAAGGATTGCTGGCTTTGAGTGGCCATACATCTTCTCAGCAGCAATTTGGTTAATATGGACAAAGAGGAATCAAATTATTTTCAAAGAAATAGACAAGATACCTCATGTATTAGAGTTAGAAAGAGAGATTACTTCTCTAGCTAGCAATTTTATATTAGCTTGGGGTAAATGCACCGGAGATGGTATAGTCAAAGTAGCTACTAACGTAATGGTTAGATGGTTAAAACCTCTTAACGGGATGAAGTTGAACATTGATGGAAGCTTCATGGACAAGGATAAAAAGGCAGGAATTGGGGGTATATTGAGGGATAAATACGGATCTTGCATAGCCGGTTTTACGGGTTCGTGTACAGTTGTCTCTCCCTTATTTTCTGAACTTTATGCATTGCTTTTTGGTCTTAGATGGGTTACTAGTAGAGGTTATACAGACATGGTCATTGAAACAGATTCGGAGGAGCTCCACGCGCTAGTGAAGGGCGGTGGGAGCTCAACTCACTTTGAGAGGGACTTGGGGAAGTTCCACGCGCTAGTGAAGGGCGGTGGGAACTTAGGAAGTCGCCATGTTTCAATGCTACATGAATGTTGTGCCATCTTGGGAAGTTTTCAAAATATTGAGTTAAATCACATATTTCGTGAAGCCAATAGTTGTGCGGATAAATTAGCTAAGGAAGGAGCAAGAATGGACTCTCAACCTGTGGAATTTGTGGACCCTCCCGGCTACCTCAATCACTTCATTAGAAAAGATAGAAATGAAAGTGCAACTGCTAGAGTTGTACTAGATTAATAAGAGCTTTTGCTTTTACCTGTATTTCTTTGTTTCCTAACGGCTTTTAAGCCTCTTATGTATGCAAAAAAAAATATAACGAGGCAATTAGCACTACCATTCTAGGAGGTGTTGATATTGACTTTAAAAATCATGTCTAATATAAATGACAATAATATCTTTAAATTAGTTTCATCTCACTTAATATTCCTATAAAAAAATCCTAATAAAATTTTCCCGGCAAAATGTTTTCCGGCCAAACTTTTTCTCGCCAAAATTTTCCGGCCAACTTTTTCTACCAAAATTTTCCGACCAATTTTTTTTCTCAACAAAAATTTTTCAAAGATTTTTTCGCGCAAATTTTTTTCCATTAAATAATTTCATGTTAAAGTTTTCAAAGTTTATGTCTTTCGTTTGGTGTGAAAATCCCACCAACTATATTTGGGGGTTTATGTTATTTGATGGGAAAAATCCCACCAAATTATATTTGAGGGCTTACGTTATTTGGTGGAAAGATCCCACCAAACAAAATTAGACATAATTTTATGTATTATGCTAATTAACGAGAAGAGATACAAAAATACTCCATATAGTTTTCATCGAAAAGATCTTCACCTTCTTCATCTTCATTTTCTGGTTCGTCTTTGATGATATTGTGGTCCACAGACGCCTCATCTTCATCGTCGGTTTTGAAAGGCAGTTGATCTGTATTGAAGCCTGCAAATGTTGGTGAAAGGATATATCGTGGAGGAGAGATCAGAAATAGCAGGGTGGAGGTGGTGATGGTGGGCCTGTTGGCGATCGTGGTGGCGTCGCGACCGATAGAGACAAATGAAACGGTTTGGTTTTATTTTGTTTTATTTTGTTTTCTAGTGAGATGTAAAATTTATTTGTTTAGTTAAAAAAGAAAACAAAACAAGGGCAGAAACGAGAAGTAAAATTTTTTAGGGGACTTTTATAGGAAATGTTAAATCAGAAGATGGGAGAGGATAGTTATTGTTGATTTTATGACTAAGATGGTAATAAATCTATATATATATATATATATATATATATATATATATATAAGTACTAAATTTCAATACTCATTATAAGGTTCACTATATCTGCATATCAAGGAACAATAACATTATTCAATACAAAGAGTTGTTCACCGGAAAATACCTCATTGACCGATTTTGGTCCAGTGTTGATTGTAGAGCCTTTGAGGCGAACAAATGATCATCAACTTGATTCTCGCTCCTTTTTCGATTTTGAATATCCAAGTCAAATTCTTGTAACAACAATACCCATCTAATATGACGTGGTTTGTGTTCTTTTTCACTATAAGGCATTTGACTGCCGAATAATTCGTGTACACAATAAATTTCGACCCAAGAAGATATGAACAAAACATATCGAAAACATACGCCAAGTTACTACACAAGTAACATTTTTTATAGCTCGATATTAAACCTCGGTATAGGACCTTGAAACTGTGGCTTACTTATGTTTATTCAATGCGATTGTCTTGGTAGCAAATCTCCTAATATGACATAAGACTCGTATTTGATTGCCTAGTAGTGGGACAACCTATCCAGATTAAGTCGTAAAATACTCACAACCCGAGAGTATTATTTGATGCCACTAATAAGCCTTGTCTTGGAGTTCCTTTGATGTTTTCGAGAATTATCAGTGTTACATTAAGGTTATATTTCTATATATTGATGGAATATGAAGCAACTCACCATTGTCAATCAATATAATTATTTATTGTTCTATTGAAAACTTGCATGGTTTAGCACTTGATTGTTCTACATCATTTAGTATGTCGAGAACATACTTTTGATGTGATATGTGTACTTCTTCGTTTGACCGTAATTTGACTTGGATGGAGAGTAACCAACTTCTTGTAGAATGAAGGAAAGGTTGGCACACCAATTTCATGAAACTTTCTTGACACGATCTAGAAATTGGTGCAAGCGGAATTCAAATTGTTCATCTTGTTTGCCAAGTCATGAGATGGTGTTATATGAACTTCTTAATCGGTGTAGCCATAGAGCAATGTCTTGTGAACATTATTTGATGTAAGGACCAAGTCCCATTGTCTTTGAGAGACACAAGTTCAATGTCTATATCCTTGCACTTGAGAGGGTTTTGCATAATTTCATCTAAATAAAATAGTTTGTTAGTCCTAGAGGGGGGGGGGGGGGGTGAATATTACATTGGTCTAATCTAGGCCTAATTATAATTCAAACTCCTAATCTAGGATAGATGAGGTTAAACTAAAAGTGTTCTTAAGAGAGCTAGACATGGATATTTAAGATACTAAGGCTCGAGGTAGGTGCCGTCTCCAAAGGTGTGATAAAATTATACAAGAAAGGTGCCTACCTCTAGAGAACGAGATAAAATTTTGGCAAGTGTACAAATCGTTAATGTTCTTATAAAGTGTAATAAAAGGAGTTGCTAAATTAAATATTTATTTTGTTTTTGTTTTAAAATCGAATGGAAATATGATAATTAACAAGTAATAATTAAACTCAAGACACATAATACACGAAGGAGAAAGAATGAGAGTATAGCTCGAGAACTCGCAAGTAATCCCCCATTAGTATTTATTTTATGTTTTATTGTCAAAGGGTGAATTGTGTAACATGAAAAAGTCGGGACTCTAAATTCCTCTTAACTCCCATCGGGGTAGCTTAGGAGGTAACCTCAACACTACTAGGGGACTTGGATATGGGACGCTACACAATCATCAATGGTTAAATCTAACCTTATTGACTATCTAGCTAGGGCAAACAAGCCTATCAGGTTCACTACCGCATACCAGAAAACTATATATTGTTCTCAGTTACCAAATCTCCCGTCAGGGTGAAAATCCTAATTACTAAAGGAAGACATATACTTGTCCAGATTAAGGGAAATCATATATTGGCAAATAGATAATACAAAACAATTAAAATAATAATTTAATTTAAAGGTGTAATCTCCCATTTAATAAAAAATAAAATTAAACTAGGAAACATACATTATTGTTGTTATCAAGCTACAATTAATTATTTTAAAAAGAAATATTAAAGACTAAAACTAATAATGTAATATTCATGTTAGAATGGAAAACATAATAAAATTACACTATCAATTGTTGACGAATAATGGATAAATGAGTTGGAAGGGCATGGACGGCTTCAAAGCTTCTTCTCCTCTTCTCTTCTCTAGCTTGAGGTATTTTTCTCTAGTGTTTATGATTGGGGAATCTAGTCTAATGTTAATTTTTGATATTTAAAGGTCCAAAAACATTTTATGGGTTGTGGACTTCTTTTAAGGTACCTAATCCAACCCAGAAACGTTAGACTAAAGAGGGGACTAGTTCGAACCACGACATCGGCAAATTACATAAATTCTTCAATTCAACTTTGAATCGCGAACCGTCAAATCTGCACTCCTGACTCCAACTACTATCTAGATATTAAAAGGTTTCTCCAGAATCCTTGTCAATCTTGATGTGTGGAACCTCGAACAACCCACTTTCCTAATCTTGCCGACACATGCTTTCACTTTTTAAAAGTGGTCGGATCTTCCCATTTCGCCATATTAAGGGGTAGTCTCGATTTTTTCACTGCTTATCATCATCTAAGAGTATTCTAGCATCCAAGTACCTAAGATCTGCATATTAAAAAAAAATTAGCTATCAAATATAATTATCTTCAGTCAAGAGGAAAAACAACTTACTTATTATAGGCAATCTGGAAAGGAATAAATGCATATAGGGCTGTAAACGAACCAAGTCGACCCAGATACTAGATGTGCAAGCTTGTTTGATAAAATTTACTAGTCGAGTCGAGCCGAGCTCAAATTTTAAGGAGTCGAGCCAAAAAAAATTTAAGTTTGTTTATTAACATAAAGAACGAGCTTTTTTCGAGTCGAGCTTGAGTAATTAACAAATAATTTGTTTTTTATAGGTTTAATAATATAGTTATTGATAACTAAAACATTAATTTACAAATCATAAATATTAACGTGTTAACAAACGAGCTCAAACGAAATCGTTTTTTTAACGAACGAGTTCGAACAAACTTTTTTGTTCATTTGTATAAACGAACGAGTTCAAATGAGCTTTTTTCTGAGTCGAGCTTGAGCTGCTCGCGAGCGACTTTGTTTGTTTACAACCCTAAATGCAACGATGTGAAACCTAGCCCTTTGTTCACCACTATTATTGCAGAAAAACCCAATGATGATTATGTATTTCTTAAAAGATCTGAGACCCCTCTTAACTTCAATTTAGAATATAATATGGATCAGAATCATAATTTTAGTATCTCTACAAATGACAACGCTGAGAGAGAATACAATTTTGATAATGTTCATTGGACCTCACCTAGATAGGGAGAATTTTAATTTAATACAAATATTTCTTGGAATGTATTAACTAATGAGGCAACTATCTCTTATATGGTCAGGGATTTTGTAGGTAATCGTATAGATGGATGAGCTATTCTGGTAAAGACATGGACTGTTTCTAAAACTGAGAATTAGGACATTTGTTTTGTAGATAGGATGACTGAGAGATACAACCCCAAGACATATCACACAGAAAATGATTGTCTGAATGCTGCTAATATTTTGGAGAATTCTAAAACTATGGTGATTTCAGCAAGAACACCATGAACACACACTAAACTTCCAGACTTTTTTTAAGATAAAAAAAAGTATATAACAAATAACGTTGAAAAATAATGAAACATAACACCTTAAACTCACCTCCTCGCCACGATCAACACTTTTCTTGACATGATCAACACTACTCGTTATTCTATCAACAAGAATAGACCATCGAATAGTAGGAAAAATGAATTGAAAAATAATGAAACATAAAACCTCAAACTCATCTTTTTCACCATCATTAACACTGCTTGCGGTCTCATTAACAAGAATAGAACCTTGAAGAACCAAATTATGGGGGGAGGGGGAACTTAAATAAATTTTTACCCATTTAAACTTTAAAATTGTTTTTTACCTTGTTCGATTTGGAAGAACACGATGATTTGTTCTTGTTGATGAGAGTTGCAAATAGTATTGATGATGGTAAAGATAGTTTGAGGTTTTACGTTTCATTATTAAGAAAAAGTTGAAAGGAGATGGGGGTGTTTGTGAATTTTTTAAAAGTTTGGAGAGAAAAGGGGAAAGGAGGGGGAGGTTTTGAATATATTTTTAAATTATAAATGATTTTTAATTACGAAAACCCTATATTACCCCTGCCATATAGGAGGACTAGTTTGTAAACTTTGAGTAGTAATTTGTTTATTTCTGAAACTTTGGATATCTATTTGTCCACAAATCAAACCAACGAGTTCGTTGCGTGAAACTATACAAATGACATATTTTTTAATTAATTTTTAAATAAAAAAATATTTCCTTTCAAAAGATATTTTTTACGATGAAACAATTCATTTTCTATAAATATGTAATTTTATAATTTGTTTGCTGTGAATTTTTATTAAAATAAGTATACGTCAAGCATCGACGAGACGCATGGTGCGTCGGTAAAAGTTGATCTTTAGAGACGAAAATTTGTCATTTTAATGATTTTTTCTGTAAAAAGTATGCAATCTAATAGTAAAAAATAAATAATTAAACATGCGGTTAGGAGAAAGATTACTAATCAACCACATATTTATTTGTCACTGCAAGATTACTAGTAAAGGAACAAATCAACCACATATTTATTAAGAATCATATTAACAAGTATTGGGCGCTTAAAAAATCAGTAGAGGTTGAAAAAACTGGTAAAAACACCTTTGTCTTACGTTTTGATTCGGAAGAAGATAAAAACAAAGTGTGGGAGCAAAGGCCTTGGACATTACAAGGTAAACACTTTGCGATTAATCAATATAAAGCAACAGAAAAGAGCATGGTGAGGAACACAACTCTATGGATACAGCTATCAGGTATACCAGTAAACATTCTATCTACTAAATGCTTAGGTGAATTACTTACATATTTTGGAGAGGTTCATCAAATTATCTTACCAAACACACTTGAAATTGATGAAAAAACTATTACCCGAGTCCAAGTTGATTGGGATTTAACTATGCCTCTTATTCCGGGAATCAACTTCTGGGAAAATGAAAATAAACCTGCGTGGATCAAATTTTGCTATGAAAACATAGGCCAAGTGTGTTATGGCTGCGGTATTTTTGGACATCCGGAGAAAGGATGCACAAATCCTAAATTAAACCCTAGATTAGGAAGCTGGATAAAAATCTCTACTAGAGGCCCAGCTCAAATCTATACTCTTCGTGAAGTTGTTGATACTAGCAAGAAATTAATTATTAATGAAGAAAAAAGATACTATGGAGAAGAAACGAGTTACCACGGGTTGAAAATGAGTCAACTCAATAACAAGACTAACCCTAACGGAAAAGAAGACAGCAAAGTTGATTCCGTTAACAACCCTAACGGTGTGTTTGAATTTGGTACGAATCTCGGTAGTGGCAACAATGGCGGTAGTGGTAGGGAGTACAGTACGAGCTCCAGTACTGAGAGAGGAAAAAACAAAAAGAAGGAGTACGGGTTTGAGGAGGAGAGAGAAAAGGCTATACGAAATAAAATTTTATTGGAAAAGGAAAAAGGCTTGGCCCAAGTGGCCCATGAAATGTCGTTAAAACTTATTACCAACCCAACCCAACCTGATAATTTTCTTTTCGGGTCCTTTAATGAAACCAGCCCAAAAATCAAAAGCCCCAATGTTACCATACTAAACACACCAAGCCCAAACACCTCAACTACCAACAAAACACTTAACAATTTTTACTCTGAAAACAACATAACCCCTTCATCTCTCCAAACTTCTCCGGCACAACAAAAATCCCAAATCCACATAAACCCTAAACAATCAGCATCACCCTCAAACACCCATCACTTGAAGAACAATAACAATACTAAAGTAATATTAGAAAATGAGATTAGCACACCGATTACAAGATCAAAGAAGAAAGCTGAACTTGAATTACCTAACATTTTCGAAGGTAGTAAAAACAAAGAAGTTGGTACAAGCAGCGGTATTAAAAAGGATCAAAAAGGAAAAGGGATTATCATACAAGAAGGAAGGCAATCGATTAAGACTAAAAGAAAATCAGTGAAGAAAAATCCTGATGAATCAACTAACACTAAGAGGCAGAAGACTTTATGGGCGGCAAGAACCAAAATAAGTATGATTGAGCAGGAAGAAACTCAAATTGATGGTGAAGAACAAGAAGGCAAAGCTACTGAAGAGGTTTCCGGGGTTGACCCAAATCAACCCCAAGATATTCAATGATACAAACTGCCTGGAACTGTCAGGGGATTGGCACACCTCTGACAGTCCAGACCCTCTCTGGTATGGTTTCCAAATACCAGACTAAGGTACTATTCTTGTCTGAAACTAAAAATCCATATAAAAATGTGAAGAAATTGGAAAAGATTCTTAATATGACCCTTATAGATACTGTTGAGCCTATAGGGTTAAGTGGTGGCCTGGCCCTTTTTATTAAAGATGGAATCGATATTAAAGTGATGCATAAAAGTGTTAACTATATACACTGTGAATTAAATTATGAAAAAGAAAATTTCTATACTACTTTTGTCTATGGAGCACCATTAGACAAAAATAAAGAAAAATGTCTTGAAATGATTAGTAAATGTAATCCGGGAAATAGTAAAGCCTGGAATCTGATTGGAGATTTCAATAATATAAGAAATATCCAAGAAAAAAAGGGAGGGGATGAAAAGTGTAAAAAACAAATGAAACAATTTAATGGTTTCATTAAACATAATAAATTAACTGAAATAGAAACAAAAGGAGTTAAATTCTCCTGGACTAATAAAAGAGAGGGAGATGAAATGATCAACTCCCTTATTGATAGAGCCTTTGAAAACAATGAATGGAAAAATAAATTTCCAAATGCTTGGGTAGCCCTTTTACCAGCTATAGGATCTGATCACTCACCTCAAATACTTACTTTAAAAGATAATAAAAAAACTAGAAAAAGAAGGTTCTATTTTGAAAATAATTGGATAGAGGAAAAGGAATGTTATGAAATTATTAAGAAGGTATGGGAAGATAGGAAAAATAATGCACCTTATATCCGAAATAGAATGAATTTGAAACTTAGAAACTGTAGCATCTTACTCAGTAATTGGAGTAAAGAGAAGTATAATAATAATAAGAAAAGAATAGATAACTATATGAAAGAAATTGAGAGAATTTATGATAACCCTAACACAAAAGATTGGAAGGAATATAATGTTCTTGTTAATAAAATAGAAAAAGCATGGAAAAATGAGGAGGATTATTGGGCCTCTAGGTCGAGAGTTACCTGGTTGAAAAGAGGTGATAAGAACACCTCATATTTCCATGCTTATACTAAAGAAAGAAGATGTATGAATAAAATAATGCGCTTAGAAAATGAAAGTGGGATATGGATAGAAAAAGAAGAAGATATTAAAAGTGAGATATGTAACTACTTTAATAACATATTTACTACGGTAGGAGATAGATTTTATACCCCCATTACTGATCTTATAGAAAAAAAAAGTAAATAATCATATGAATGAAAGTTTTGATAAAGCGTTAACAATTGAGGAAATTAAAAAAGCGATTGATGAGTTAGGAGCCCACAAGGCACCTGGACCTGATGGATATCCAGGAATATTTTACAAAAAATATTGGGACCTGATTAAACTAGATGTTACTAAAACCATCAATAATTTTTGGTATAATGGAGATTCTTTGAGAGAGCTAAACAACACTTTTATATCTCTTATACCAAAGATAAAAAACCCAAGGAATATTAAACAATTTCGACCAATTAGTTGTTCTAACTTTATATATAAAATTATAGCTAAAATAATGGTTAATAGGATGCAACCATTTATGAACTGCTTGATTGATGAAAACCAATCGGCTTTCATAGCTGGAAGGCACATTCAAGATAATACCTATATAGCTCATGAAATTATAAATTACATTAAAGGGAAGAGATACACTAAAACCTCGTATATGGCTATAAAAACTGATATACAAAAAGCATATGAAAATGTGGAATGGGATTGCTTGAAATTTATTCTTCTAAAATTAGGTTTTAGCGAAAAATGGGTTACTAAAATCATGGAATGTGTTACTACTGTTTCATACTCGGTACTTATAAATGGTAAACCTTGCTCATTAATTAAACCTACAAGAGGCTTAAGGCAAGGTGATCCATTATCACCTTTCCTTTTCACCCTTGTAACACAACTACTCTCGGTTTTAATGAAAGAAAAAGTGAAAATAATTTGATGGAAGGTATTAAATTAGCAAAACAATCACCCAATATCACCCATTTACTGTTTGCTGATGATAGTATCTTCTTTATGAAAGTAAATGGCATTGAAATTAACAGCTTTAAAGATGTAATAAACAAATATGGGTATGCCACAGGTATGAAATTTAATTATAATAAGTGTGGGATTAAATTTAGTCCTAATACACCTGAGTTTATACAACACATGTATGCTAATAAACTGAATATGAATATAATGGAAGACTTAGGTATTTATCTAGGACTCCCCACTGAATGGGGTAGGTCCAAAGTGAAGAAATTAAACAATCTTGTAGAAAGAACTGTGAGTAAAATTGAAAATTGGAAAAATTTGTATCTCTCTAATGCTGGTAAAGATATACTTATTAAAGCTGTATTATCTAGTATCCCAAACTACTATATGTCCTCGTTTATTCTACCAAAAAAAATTTGTGATTTGATTTCATCACAAATCACTAAATTTTGGTGGGGTAATAGAGGAAATAAGAAAATTCATTGGGGTTCTTGGGACTCCCTTACTAAAAGCAAATATTGTGGAGGCCTAGGCTTTAGGGACCTACATCTTATGAATATTTCATTACTTAGTAAACAAGCATGGAATCTATTAAATAATACCAACTCTCTTTTATATAAAACATTGAAAGGTAAATATTTTCCCAATTCTTCATTTTATAATGCTAAAATTGGAAACTCTCCCTCATGGGGATGGAGAAGTCTAATTCTAGGCAAAGAAGCGATTAGTAATGATATTAAATGGAGAATAGGAGATGGGAAAAATATTTGCCTATACTCGCAAAACTGGATCACAAATTGTAAAGAAATTATACCCCCTATTAATAAGAACATAAGTACTGTATCAGATCTTATGATGAAAAACAAAAGGGGATGGGATATAGATATAATAAAAAAGAATTATAGTCGAGAGACCACTAATCTTATACTAAAAACCTTCATACCTCTTATAGAAGGTACAGATACCCCTATCTGGAATAATAGTAAAGATGGAAATTATGAGGTGAAAATAGGATACCAAATTCTAAAAAAGAAAGCTGAAGTAAAAGAGGAAATCAAATGTAAAAATAAGGGGTCTTCATCTCATTTTATAGACCCAAAAATCTGGAAATTAATGTGGAACCTCAATATTTCTCCTAAAGTAAAAAACTTTATCTGGAGAGCCTTTAAAAATATATTACCAACCAATGAGAACTTATGGAAAAAAAGAGTTCTAAACTCGGCTAAATGTGATATATGTGATAAAACCATAGAATCAGTTGAACATTTGTTAATGGATTGTGAATGGGTTAGAGCTGTTTGGTATGCCTCACCTCTTAACTTATATGCTAGCAACCAGTACTCTATTAAGTTAGATACTTGGATGGCTAAAATTTTTGAAACAAGCTTGAAAACTAATAGTACAGTTGCAAAAGAATCCATAGAAAATTTTTGTTATATTACTTGGCAATGCTGGAAGGATAGAAACGAATTTAAGTATAAAAATTCAAAGCTTGATCCTATATTAACTGTTGAAAAGGCTATGAACAGTTGGTTGGAATATAAAAATGTGAATATCCCTAAGGATGACAAAACTGTACTGAAGGGATACTTAGTCCCTACCTATGAAAATCCAATTGCAAATCAGGAATTGGAAATGAATCAAACTGTAAGTATAAGAAATGAGAAGTTAAAATGGGAACCCCCACCCATTGACATATTAAAAATCAATAGTGATGCAGCTTTTTCTAACAATATAGCTACTATCTCTTGTATTACCAGGGACCACTTTGGAAACGCAAGAAATTATAACGCTTGGGACATTGCAGCAGAATCACCTCTAGAAGCTGAAGCATTGGGAGTGCTAAAAGCTTGTCTTTTGGCGCGAGAAGAAGAAGCTCATGTTATCATTGAAAGTGATAGCCTCCTTGTGATGAAGTCTCTTGAGAAGACTCTGCAATTTTCTTGTCCTTCTATTAGTAATGTAGTTAATAGCATCTATTATGTCTCGGAATTTTGTAAACCTTCTTTTAGATGGTGTAAGCGAGAATGTAATAGAGCGGCGGATTGGTTAGCTAAATGTAAGCTTAATGGCAACATGTTTAGCCTTAGCCTAGATAGTATTCCTAGAGAATTGGTCTTAATATTGTATGAAAAAGCGATGCCTTCGAGTATTGGCTAAAACTATTTTTATTAGTATTAATGAATTTCTATTAGAAAAAAAAAAAAAACTATATTCCAAGATGGAGGTGATATTCCACCAACTCAACTCACATTTTTCCCCTGTTCACCAGCCAATTGTAAAAGAGTTATGGGTGAATAAACTATTAATTAAACTATAAAAGAGTTATGGTTGAATAATTATACGATAAGAACTTGATAATTTATACAAATTAATTGTGATCTGCTTTTCTTTTTCAGTGACATCCATGAATGCTTTTCTTTTTCAGTGACATCCATGAAATACTTAATTACATTAAGCAGCTTTGGAGTGAATACAACTTCAAGTAGATCAATTAAGTAAGGGTGAACAAATGATCTGATCAATCCACTTAGCCTACGTAGGTTTATACGGTCCGTTTTCGTAGGTTTCAGGTTTCTATATCCAACTTTATTTATACTATTAGCAAAATATGTGGGTTACGCCTATAATAAGTCTTGATTAAGAAAATCCATATAACCCATCATATATAAAAAAATACTCGTCACCCGTTGAAAAAATACATAAATCATCAAATAAAATGGTACTCTAAAAATAAAACTATCTCATTATAAAATATTTTGAAAAATAAAAAAAAGAGAAATTTGTTAAAAGTGAAAAAACATATTTTTTACTTTTTAAACAATAAGTCTTATGACTGTTTTAATTAAAGATTAGATTTTATTAATATATAAAATAAATTTAAGCCTATACTTCGCTCCGTAAACTTACGAGACAAATTTGATAGGTCTAGACCATAATTGTGGAAATTTTTAACCGTTTATAAAATATAAGAAAGTTAATGGGATAAGAGTTTATGGATACCTACCCTATTTCATTTTAAACGGAAATTTTTTTAGTATATCAAACAGGAATTTGGGTAAGCTGTAAGAATTGATTTTCAAAACCCGAACCGAGATGACACGGGTGGTGGGAATAAATATTCCACACCCGACAAACCCTCCCATATATATATATATATATATATATATATATATATATATATATATATCAAAATCAACAATTATAATTATAAGTTATAACTAAAAACTTACAAATATAGTATACGTATGAGTTTTAACCAATTTGAAATCAAAAGAATGTGTATAATTATCTTTTATCCGATTTTTAATTATTCATTCATCAGTTCTTTTAACATTTTAGATCAAAATCTTTACACAATATTTAATTAAAAAATTATTATATTAAATTATGACATTTGATCATCTTCAATACTGAGTTATTGAAATTATCATTCTCTATAAATTTTTACTTAGTTTTTCTTACTATATAATTTTGACAACGTAATCTATGCGCAACCTTAAATTTTATTACATTGGTTGTTCTTTAATAGTTGTATTTTATTTGGGTTGCAACTTTTATTTTTTAGTATGGTCTAGCTTTAGTTTGACTTATAACTCGTGGAAAGAATCAAACCTTACGCGATTTGACGAATAGGGCGAGACAGAGAATGGAGAATAACAATGCAGGGCGAGACGATTTACAGAGGGTTTTTTCATTTATGGGACTTAGTGCGAGATTAAGTAAACTCGTCCCAAAACCAAAATATAAAATATTAAGTGAACCTAATAAAGTGTAGGTGATAAATAGAGAGAAAATAGGAGAAAAAAAAATTATATATATATATATATATATATCTTAATTTATCTCACATGTCATTATATTATTTTAAATTCGTGAGATTTTTTTTTGGAATATCGATAATTTAAGATTCAAGATATAGCAAGTGATTTTTGTAAATAACACGAAGGTCGAAGTCAGTAGACGTTAAATACAAGTGACAACACATATATACTGGTTTCTGCGTAAACGAATAATAACAAGATTTTAGTTCCACCAATACCTTATAACAAGACACTTGCATTTATTGCATTATATATACAGTGACAGGTTGGGGTGCCTTTTTTCTCGTATTTCCAAGAGGAATTATTTTTTTGAAAAAAATATAAATTATAAGTTATCAAGTTTCCTAAATTTTTGGAATTTTTATTTTGTTTTTCTTAATATTTAAAATATATATTAAACCTATAATTATTAATATATATATATATATAGCTAGATATTTTGTTTTCTATAGTAAAATAAATATAATTTTGTATAATATAGAAATATATAAGGTGAATAATTTGAAAATAATAAATATAAAAACTTATAATGCAAGCTTTATATATTATTATATAATATAATAACTTATTTTACAATTTTACACAATATATAGACCTATAATATAAATAAATATTGAAAACATTTTTTTTAGACCGTTGCCGCGGACCCCTGCACTACTTAACTAAAATTCGTAACTCCACCCTTATATAGAGTAATGATAATATCCATTACCAACTCACTTTCAATACAAAATTCTTCCTTTTCCGTCTTCTTTACAATTCAGAAGGAAAAAAAATTGACTAGTTAATTATGTCTATAGAATCCAGATTCGATGAAAATTCACTCGAAAATATTATTTCCACGAAGAATAATATCAAAGACATCATTTTAAAGGAGTTAAAAGTTCAACGAGGAATCGTAATACCGTTAATAGCTATGAATATTGTATATTTTGCGAAGGTTAGCATCACATCGGCATTTCTTGGTAGGCTTGGCACGCTTTCTTTAGCCGGTGGGTCGCTCGGGTTCACGTTTGCTAATGTGACCGGTTTTTCAATCTTGAATGGTCTATGTGGTGCCATGGAACCTATATGTGGTCAAGCTTTTGGTGCTAAAAATGTTAAGCTTCTTCACAAGACTCTTGTAATGGCTACTTCTTTACTTTTAATGGCATCAATCCCTATTGGTTTCTTGTGGCTAAATGTTGAGAAGATTCTGATTTATTTTGGGCAAGAAGAGGATATATCAATGGTGGCTAAGAAATATTTGTTCTATCTTCTCCCGGATTTAGCAATTACTTCATTTTTTTGTCCGTTAAGAGCTTACTTAAGTACACAAAACGTAATCACTCCGATTATGGTGAGCACAATTGTTGGGACGGCTTTGCATGTCCCCATCAACGTTTTGCTTTCAAGAGCAAAGGGTTTGGAGGGAATTGCAATGGCTGTTTGGGTAAGTAATTTGATAGTAGTAGTGCTTCTTGTTGTATATGTAGTGATATTTGAATCAAGAAAAGGAGGAAATTGGAAGGAAAGTGGAGGATGGTGGGAACAAGGAATCGAGGATTGGAAAAAGCTCTTGAAACTTTCGGGTCCGTGTTGTCTAACTGCTTGTCTAGAATGGTGGTGCTACGAGATACTCGTGTTGCTTACGGGTCGCTTACCAAAAGCAAAACAAGCGCTAGGAGTGATCACAATCGTTTTAAACTTGGATTACCTGTTATTCTCGGTTATGCTTTCGTTATCCACTTGTGCGTCTATTCGTGTCTCGAATGAGCTTGGCGCTAACCATAGTGTCATTGCTTCTCAAGCGGCATATGTTTCTCTAGCCTTGAGTACCCTTTTCGGGCTTCTCGGTGGTTTGACCATGGTCACGGCTAGAACGAAATGGGGTCAGATATTTAGCCACGATAAAGTGATTTTAACCGGTGTTAAGAAAATGATGCTTGTAATGGCAATATTGGACGTAATTAATTTTCCGGTGAACGTTTGTGGAGGAATTGTGCGTGGAACGGCTAGACCGTGTCTAGGAATATACGCGAATATGAGTGGATTTTATTTACTTGCATTGCCATTAGGGATAATTTTGGCTTTTAAAGTTCATCTTGGACTTGCGGGATTATTGACGGGGTTTATTGTCGGAGCCACAGTTTGCTTGGTGGTGTTGTTGGTTTTTATCTCGAAGATCAAGTGGGAGAAAGAAGCCGTCAAGGCACAAATACTTGCCTGCCGCCTTGATGAGGAGGCGGAAAATGATATAGACGGTAAGAATTCTGAAAATGGGAAGAACATTGAATCTTAACTCGCCAATAGAAGTGACTGAAAAACACCTCGAGTTATTCTTTCTTTCCCAGTAAGGAACCGTGCAATTTAGCTAGTAGATGTATGCCAAAATAAAACTTTGTTATAGCATAGTTTCAGTACAAATTATTATCCATGATATCATATTCCTTCGTACTTCTTTTTTAGTCTATGCCTACAAGCTAAAAAAATTCAAATTCGATTCAAATTTATTGCACTCAACTTTAACTTACTTAGTGTGATCCACACCTCCGTCACTTGACCCTCGAGGCAACTTTGTTTAACATAAACACATAAGCACTTGGAGTGGTGGAATATCCTAGAAAAACACTACAAAAACATCAAGCAAAAGGGAAAACATAAATCTTAGGAGGCTATTGGTACATGTTAATAAACTTTAAGAATATAATGACATATTCCTTATTATTGATGCTGAAATTGAATTACAGTAGACATCACAATCGTATAAGCATATATCCATTCCACCCAACTCAAGATAAAAGATCATTCCTTTTAGATTAGAAATGGGATTTTATTTTAACATACCACATTATTCTTGGCCCTATACAATTAAAGTTAAAGACAACTTTTTCTCATACGTATGCTTCTTCTACTTTTCTGTTATCTTTTTTTCTTATGCAAAATAAAGTTAATTGTCTAATAAGCCTCGGACCCTGTTAAGTGTTAACATTTTCTTGTGGATGCCACCATGGAAGTCCATTGGAGGAAACAATTGAATTTTTTGACTCCAAAAAATCTGAGTATTTGAAAAAAAAAGATAATAATCTGAGTATTGGGTATATCTTTAGTTGACTTTGGATTGGGTTAAAAACTTACACGAAGAGGTTTTCCATCTGATATATCACGGTAGAAATTAGATTTAACCAATTAGATCAGAATCTTGATATTTTTTCAACATCTAAAATCTAAAAGTGTAAAGTGAAAAAATATAATGTTCAAATCTACTTCTACTTTTTAAATATAAGTAACCTAATTATGATTTATTTGAAAGTACATATGAGAAATGTATATATCATTCGTGAGATTAGTCGTGGTGCTGGTAAATTGGTTTGAACCATCCACGTACCAAAAAACAAAACTAGAGTTCTTATCTCGTAAGTAAGGTTGTTTGTAATTTTAATTATATCTCGTTGAGATCAGAATAGCATTTAGATAGCAACTATCTTAAATTTTCGAGTTTAAGTGGAATCTTGTTGTGTAGTGTATTAACTTTTTATTTTATGAGCCATTAATTAAAAACATCTCATTAGAATTTTTTTTGTTAAAAACATCTCTTAATAAAAGTATTTATTACAAACATCCTTGACAAAAATACCCTCATATAATCTTTTTAATTACTCTATTATTTATCATTTAAATTTAACCACCCTATTACAACTTTCCACCACCACCACCACCACCTACCACACCCACAACCACCACCACCACCCCACCACAACAACCACCACCACCCTATTACTACCACCACCACCAAAAATACCATTACAAACACCACCACCACCACAACCACCACCACCACTACAACCTCAACCACCACCCCCACAACAACCACAATCACAACCACAACCACCACAACCACAGACACCACCACCACCTACTACTAATGTCATCACATGCGCGCGTCCGAGTTTTTTTTAAAATCGTCACAACTAATTCTTAAAAAATCAGAAAAATAAAAAAATTGTATTTTTGGACGAAACAAATTAATATTTAAATGTCACGAAATTCCACGCTATTTGGGGATGCCCTCAGTGCCGAGGAACATGTACTAGGGTGTATGTGTGACTCGTTTCGATCATGAGTTGGCACAAAAGAAAAATCAGGAAACCGCTATTACAGTATCAATGATCAGTACAGGTGAGTAGGAGAATAGAAAAAAAATGGAACTTCGTTCACTATCTAAAAATACGCAAAGTCTATGATTTTTTTATATTATTTTAATTTTTTTGTTTGCAAACATGAAATTCATTGTTTCGAACATTGAAATTCATGTTTGCGAAAAAAAATCATAGGCGTAATATTAATTTGCTTTGTACAAATTTTTTATTTTTCTGATTTTTTTGGAATTACTTATAACGATTTTTTTAAAAATAATTCCTGGACGCGCGCGTGTGTGATGAAATTAGTAGTAAGTGGTGGTGGTTGTGGCGGCGGTAGCGGTAGTTAAATTTTTTACATGGTGGTGGTAGTGGTGGTGGTATTGGTGATGGTGATGGTATTGGTGGTAGAAGTGCCACATTGTCGGTATATTATTAAAAAATAAATATTGTATTAAAAATAAAATAATATATTTAATAATAAAAGTAGTAAATGTATAAAAAGATAAATAATATATTTTATATAAATAATTGATTTATTAGATATTTAATATAAAATAAATTATTGAAAGCTATTTTTAATAATTAGATAGGAAAATTATTCCATGTGGTAATAGGTATGTTTTCATAAAGTGATTATGAAAATATACCTATTTTTTATGAAAATATACCTAAATTTTATGAAAATATACCTTATGAAAAAGGTGCCAGCTTTTAATAATGACATGAGACCCATATAAAAGGTATAATCTCATATAATATAGTTATCTTTTCATAAAAATAGATATATTTTCATAAAGTGATTAAATCACTATTACCGCATGGAATAACCTCCCAATTAGATACTTTCATTAGATATTTTTTAGAAATAACCTTTTATTTAATTATTAATGTAAGCATTTATAAAGAAAATGTTGCAATTTTATTTTATAACAACAAGCTCTCTAAAGAAAAGAAAAAAGAAAACTAGTTCTTATCAGGCAAAATAGAGTCTCCCATGAATACAATGGCGGCTACATCAGTCGACGCGATGATGGTGGAATTGCGAATAACCCCAAGTATTGCATTCTGGGGAAGAAATTATTGAGGGAATTGAATTGTGGCGTAATACAATAGTTGTTAGATTATTGGGTTACAAAGTTAGCTTTGGTTATTTAGCGTCTAAACTGCAACAAATCTGAAAACCAAAATGAATGATCGATTTAGTAGATGTGGGCTTTGGATACTTCATGGTGAAAATTTAAAATGAAAGAGGATTACGATTTTGCGTTAGAGGGGTCCGTGGATGATATCCGGTCTTTATTTAATTGTGAGGGAATAGACACCAAATTTTAAGCCACATTTGGATTCGATTACCACTACTACTACTTGTGTTAGAATTTCAAATGTTGGAATGCAAAACTACACAACTCAGATACTTCGTAAAATGGGAGATCGGATTGGAAGAACCGTTCATATAGACCCTCTAACTAAGGCTAGGAAGAATGATAATTACGCGAGGCTCGCGTTAAAGTTGGATTTGGGCAAAGCACTTACTTCCAAAATCCATATTGGCGGAGAAATATGCCTAGTTGAGTATGTAGGTTTGTACTTAGTTTATTTTGAGTGTGATAGGTTTAGGCATTAAAAAAAGAAATGTGGAATGAATACGTCTACCTCACAAGCACCGGAAACAAATGAAAAAACCGTTGAAACGGAGTCAACTTAGAATAAAAAAGAAGAATATTGAGATGGAGTCATTCTATGGGGAGTGGATGACCGTGAAATGAGTGGGTCGAACAAATAATAAGGACGGGAATAACCAAAATTCAAATGAATATAGGGGTATGTTATGTAAGGACTTGGGGTCGGTTTGATTATTTTTTGAGGAAGGCCAAGACTTTGCGCCGAAATACTCATATTGTGGAATCAAATGGCGTTTCTACTAGCACAGCTGGAAAATCAAAGAAGGGGAGTAACCCGGGTACAGTGGCGAAGGGCAAGAACCACTCAGGTGGGGGACATAAGATACTTGTCGCGCCCGATTTTGAGACTAGGAAAACATTAGCTTCAATCCCGGAGATAGAAATATTCACGGCAAAAAAACAATCGGAGAAATTTGAGGCGGCTGCTGCGGTTGAGGAAAGTGAGGGCTATAG
Organism: Nemophila menziesii; assembly: GCA_029959085.1. Classification (NCBI taxonomy): domain Eukaryota; kingdom Viridiplantae; phylum Streptophyta; class Magnoliopsida; order Boraginales; family Hydrophyllaceae; genus Nemophila; species Nemophila menziesii. The sequence continues at coordinate 481,051 of JARWIR010000145.1, read as the reverse complement.
GGTGGAACTAAGAAGGGGCGAATTGATTACAGTTACAGATCTGGAACAGAAAAAGAAAAGTGGGAAGGGAGTTGGGAAGAAGAGTAGCGTTGTTGCAGAAGAAAAAGAAAAAAATAATAATGAAGAAGTGCTCACAGTTAATAATTTGTAGGAAGTATATTTTCTCATTTAAACCTCTCTTTTCTCTATCAATATTAACCATTTTAAAAAGGGACTGGAGTAAACTAAAAACTCTAATTTTATGACGCATAAGAAACAACCAAGTGATAGGAGAGAAACTATCTACAATAGTAAGATTATAATGTTCGCCAGATAAAGAAGCGTGAGACTGGGGATACCTAACATCACAATATATAAAACCAAACATTTCATTAGTTGAAATATTTCAAGTTGGAAAAGAAATCCTACTATGATAACAGTAAACTCTCACAATTTTACTGTAATGGTAGATGGAAATGGCCGTCAATGCTAAGCTTCATGAAGGATTGGGTAAAACACATCACTATAACTGAAGCTGATGATGCAATAAAATGTACCTGTACAAAAAAAAGGTAATTTTGTTACATCTGAAGTATATAATCATATTAGACAAAAGGGAAGTATCAATAACTGGTCTAATATTATATGGAAGAACAAGAGCCTACCAAAATATAAAGTTATTTACTGGTTGGCACAGATAGATAAACTGCCTACTAAGCAAAGACTAATGAATTGGGGACTTATCTCTAGCACAGTATGTGAATTCTGTGGGTTGATGAGTGAGGACAGAAACCACCTCTTTTGGAGCTGTTCATTCACGGCTCGTATATGGGATAAATGTCGGATTAAAGCTGGAATAAAGTGTGCTTCTATCGATTGGAACACAATCATTGAAGATCTTGCTCGGAATAATAAGAAAACCCTTAAATCCGAAGTTGCGAATATGATTTTACCGATAGATTTACATTCGATCTGGATTGAACGAAACAATAGATTATTCAATAAAATCTATTTGAGTGAAGAAGAGATTAACGAGAAAATAGAGAATTACCTAATTGAAAATCTCGTAAAGCTGAAATCATATGGCAAAGAGAAGATTTCTGAAGAGGCGTTTCGGTGGAGAAGATAAAGTGAAGAGAGAGAAATTAGGGCGTGAGTAGATATGCTTGTACTTGCTGTTGGATTTGTCTGAAAGTAGAGAGTCAACGTGTTTGTGTTTTTTTATGTTTCGGTCTATTGGACCGATATGATTTGTAATGTTTGGGCCCTCTAAAATGGGCCTTGTACTGGACTGGTTCTGTACTTAATGGTATAAAATTGGCTGGGCTTGCTGACCAAAAAAAAAAAATCCTACTAGGTCGTGTTATATCGCATGTTTTAAAACCTATGCAATCTGCTATCGAGTCTTCATAAAAGAGCTAAGCGTTAGTGATGGCTTCCTAGGAACGATATAAAAACCACATTTGAAGGAGCACTCTTCGCAAGTGTACGAGTCGTCCCATATAGTAAAATTAAGTATTTTATTATCGTTCTCCTCGGGGAGTTTACAGTTAACTTTCTTGTTTTAATAGTTTTAATAGTGTGTATGGGGTGTTAGTTGAAATATAGAAAATAAAAGATTCTTTTAGGTGTTAAATTTTATAATTTAAATAATAATGAAAGACTAAAGTGCAAATACCGAATTTCTAATAATAATATTAAAGATAACATGGATTAAATTGCAATAAAAGTGAAGTAAATTATAAAAGAATAGCTTGAGAGTTGCTATTAATTCTCACTAGTTGTTGAATTACACGTTTATTTACATAAGACTCTTATGAGAGTAAATTAATATTTAGTCGTTAGTAAAGACTCTCCTATTCATCTAAATCCCTCCCGGTTAGATAGTGGCTACTTTTCAATTCTAGGGACCTCTTTCAGCGACCCTACAAAGTTGTATAATGATTAAGGACGGACCCTGTGTGACTATCTTATTAGTCAATACCTCACGGTTCATTGACAAACATCAAACGTCTAAATACTAATTATGTGTTCCGATCCCCAACCTGGGTGTAATCTAAACACTAACCAAACCCGATCAAGTTAAGGGGCTAACAAAATCACACAAATATATAGACAACGGAAAACAAACAATTTATTTCAATGTAAATATCCCAAATACATTAAAACATCATAATCTAACAACTAGGTTCAATTAAGCAATTCTTAAGCTAAATATTGTTTAGTTCAAAATAAAAAAGATGAAATATAAGGATTATAATTATCATATTGAATACAAAAAAGAAGAAGTGTAGAAAATTACACTAAAAATAAGATGAAAAAGATGAAGAAATGGATGAAAAATGATGAAACCCTTGTTTATTCTTAGTTTTTACTTTTCGAAGTGTGTAAGAAATTTTTCCAAAATTTGTGTAAATCCTTTTGATTTACAAAAATAATGATATATTAAAGCGAAAAAACTTCTTTTTTTTTTGGAAAGTGTGGACCCATTTGAGTTATTAAAAGTGGCTTAAAAATATTTCCACTTATTTTGGATTGGTTCGCGCCACCATGGAACCCATATCATAACTTTGTCAACTTAATTCTAAATTACAAACCATATCATATCACGCGCTCCCGACGCGAAAGAATATCTTGACCTCCAGGTTTTTGCTCATAATCTTCATTGAATGTGTGTGGTGATTCTCTCAACGACTTTAAAGTTTTATTGGTAAATCCACTCGATCTTCTAAAGTAGGTTTTTAATCATTTCACAACTTGATTTGGGGTTTATCTTGACATTTTTACTTCTCCTTATCATTTCTTGGTCTTGTATCATCCTAATACCTTGGAGATGTATAATATGACAAATTATAGTGAAAAATCCCTCAAATAAATCTAATATCAGTGTACTCTTAGGTGACTTAAGCCCACACAGTGTTATCTAAACTAGATCATGTAGTATCGAACAAATTGATCAATTTTCACAAATTAATCCACTTAGCCTACTTTATTTGCCTCAAGAAATATTTGTAAACTAAAATTGTCCATATCATAATAAACAAAGTTATAAAAGATATTTTTAAAAGTTAAATTTTCTTATACAATTATATAAAAATCATATTTATTATACTCGAACTATTTAAACATTAAATCTAACAATTTAAATATTAAGAAACACGTAATTAGTTTCTTTAACATATTTTGTACTTTGTTATTTATAGTCCTTTTTATATTATTTTTCTTAGACAGTGGTAAAATAAATTATAAACATTTTCTCAAACCTTATATTTATCAAGCCCCCTTATCTCATGCTTTCTAAGTCCGCCACTGCTAATAACTTCCACAAAGTGATGTCTCGTGACCTTATAAATTTATCACAAAATATAAACATCGGTTAGGAAGGCGTTTGGCCACGTTCGAGCGCCTAGGGGAGTAGGCGGAAGCCTAAGTGGAGTCTAGGTGTATCCTCGCTAGGCGGGTTTGAATTTTATTTTATCGAAATTATATATTATTACTTTATTTATTTTTTAAGTACATAGAATATATTCAAAAAATTGGGAAATAGACTTGAAAGCTCACACAATAGTATAGTACGTTTTATATTAATAATTAATACAAAGGAGTGAATGGTAATTATTTTTTGGGTTCGACATGTAGTTTAAAAGATGGCTCTAAAAGAACCACTGGGACTAGCTCAGTGGCCAGGACCCTGTCTCTCAACTAGGAGGTACAGGGTTCGAATCCCCTCAGCCGTGTTATTTCTTGAGCCCTTAAAGGGGGTAAGCAAGGGGTGCATGGTTCGAGTCTCCTCCCTGAACATGGGTAACCTAGTTCTGATTAAGTGGGGGTATGCATGAGGAGGCGTGTATATTTCCTATGGGATTAGTCGTGGTGCGCGTAAGCTGGCCCGGACACCCATACATGGAAAAAAAATGGCTCTAAAAGTGATTTTAAAGGTTTAGAGTATTATTAGGAACCTAAAATCACTTCAAGTGATTATTTTAAAAAGCAATCCCAAACGGGCTCTAACTTATATCGTTTTTGGGACCATCGTTTAAAATTAAAACTGACAAGAAGTTTGAGTTTAGACATATCATTCAAAGACAAAGCCATTATAGTTCAGTGTTAAAAGTTGTTCTTAAATTGTTGTTTCGTTATAACAATGATTTAAAAATAATGCACAAAAAAACTTTAACTATTTAACCTAGAAAAGACAGTGCTTAAAAGTAAAAGGGAAGATGTAAATGAATTATAGTGTCGTAGAGAATTCACTATCTTAAGAATGATTTTCGGGACAACCAAGTTGCTAAACTGATTTTTCAAATGTTTCCCAAAGAATAACCGCTACTACCTCGCTCCTGTACACTACAAGTAAATGTGTGGAATTTGCATGTTTATCGCTTATGAAAGAAATAAGAAGAGAGTAAGTAATTTCGTAAACTGCTGTGTGATGATGTGTGTAAAACGAGCTGGACAACGGCTCTATTTATAACAGTAGAAACTAATTGTTACACTAGTCAAGGTTGTTAATCATGGCCTGAGATATAGTTACGGTTACAAACAAACGTGCGTGAAAAAAAATTTGTTACAAAATGTAGATATAAGTAGGGGAGAGCATGGGTCGGTTTTACCCGGTTTTGAGGTTAGGGTAAACCAAGGGTAATATATTTCGGTTTAAAGAATTGCTAGGGTAACCCAAGGGTAGGGTAAAAAAAAGTTTACCATCGGGTTAATTTTATTTACCCTTCGGTTACCCTCGGTTTACCCTTGTTAGTCAACATTAGTCAAACTCTTTTTTAACGCATGAAAAAATTAAATAAATGAGGAAATTTGAAAACACTTCTATCGTTATACTTCGAAAGATCAAAGATACAATCTTGACATTAGAAACCGAAAAATCGTGAATCGAATACTTCAAAATAAATTATGCATGTTTGGAATATCCGAGAAGCCAAATGAAATGACTTCTCAAATATACATGTTTCGTATTTTTTTTATTTACACGGTTTTTCGGTTTGGGTAACCCCAACCCAATAGCTTGGGTAATATATAGGTAAAATACATAGACCCGAAATATCATAAGGTAACCCGATGGGTAAAGTTGGCCAAGGTAAAATTAACATATATTTTGGATCGGTTTGGTTAAAATTAACACGGTTTTTCGGTTTTGTTAAAATTTTGCTCACCCCTAGATATAAGTTAATCCTTTGATCAGAAAACATTTAAATAAACTTGATAATAAAATTAGTTTATTCTAATAAATAAGGTTAGAGGTAGAGAGACCACATTAACTTACCTGGTGTTTTTTTCTTTAAACAGAACGATGTGGGAAATGTGAGAAAGTCACTTACGGATTTCTCCACTTCTCCACTTCCTCACTAACAAAAGCCAACAGTCCCCACTTCTTCCAAACATCATTTTCCAATCATTTTAAAAACCTTATGCCTTAGGCATTAGTGTATCCAACAATTTTTATATTAGTAACATCATTTTCCAATCATCATTTTAAAAACCTTATGTCTTAGGCGTTAATGTATCCAACAATTATTATATTAGTATGTCAATATAAGAAATTAAAGTTGAAATTATTATTATTAATTAATCAATCGGTTGATGTTAAAAGTTAGAAGGATAGGATATGTTTTTTTGGAGAGAATTTTTGTGCTGTGAAGGAAGGTTGAAGTAAGTATACCATTTCATTTTCACCTCAAACGAAAATTCCAAACGTAGCAAAATTTCAGTCCTAGCAACATGTTATAAAAAGATACTTACATTTTACTCACTATATATATATCCATTACCAACTTCTCTTTCAACACAAAATACTTGCTTTTCCAATCTTTCACATAAGATAATTCACAAGGAAAAAATATAGGTAGCTAAACATGTCTACAGAATCAAAACTCAATGAAAAATCCCTCGAAAAAATAATTTCTACTAAGAATAACATCAAAGACATTATTTTATCGGAGCTAAAAGTTCAACGAGGAATCGTAATACCGTTAATAGCTAATAATATTATATGGTTTGCGAAGATCACAATCACGGTTGCATTTCTAGGTAGGCTTGGCACACTTTCTTTAGCTGGTGGTGCACTCGGGTTCACGTTTGCTAACGTGACCGGTTTTACAGTATTGAATGGTCTTTCTCATGCCATGGAGCCTATATGTGGTCAAGCTTTTGGAGCTAAGAATGTTAAGCTTCTTCACAAGACTCTTGTCATGGCTACTTCTTTACTTTTAATGACATCAATCCCTATTGGGTTCTTGTGGCTAAATGTTGAGAAGATTTTGATTTTTTTTGGGCAAAAAGAAGATATATCAATGGTGGCTAAGAAGTTTTTGTTCTATCTTCTCCCGGGCTTAGCGATTAATTCGTTTTTTTGTCCGTTGAGAGGTTATTTAAGTACACAAACCGTGACCATTCCGATTATGGCGAGCTCATGTGTTGCAACGGCTTTTCATGTCCCGATCAACATTTTACTCTCGAGAGCAAAGGGTTTGGAGGGAATCGCAATGGCCGTTTGGGTAAGTGATTTGATAGTGGTGGTCATTCTTGTTGTATATGTGGTGATTTTGGAATCAAGAAGAGAAGGCAATTGGAAGGAAAACGGAGGATGGTGGGAACAAGGCGTCGAGGATTGGAAAAAGCTCTTAAAGCTTTCGATTCCGTGTTGTCTAACCATGTGTCTTGAAGGGTGGTGCTTTGAGATACTAATGTTACTTACGGGTCGTTTACCAAACGCAAAACAAGCACTCGGAGTGATCACAATTATTTTCAACTTCGATTTCTTGGTGTACTCGGTTATCCTTGCGTTATCCACTTGTGCGTCTATTCGTGTCTCAAATGAGCTTGGTGCTAACCGTAGTATCATCGCTTCTCGAACAGCATATGTTTCTCTAGGCGTGAGTACCGTTTTTGGGTTTCTCGGTGGTTTAATTGTGGTCGCGGTTAGAACGATATGGGGTCGTTTATTTAGCCACGATAAAGCGACTTTAACCGGTGTTAAAAAAATGATGCTTGTAATGGCGGTTTTTGACGTGGTTAATTTTCCGTTAAATGTTTGTGGAGGAATTTTGCGTGGAACGGCTAGACCATGGTTAGGGATATACGCTAATATGAGCGGATTTTACTTGATAGCGTTGCCATTAGGGGTGATTTTGGCTTTTAAGGTTCATCTTGGACTTGAGGGATTGTTGATAGGGTATGTGGTCGGTGCCACGGTTTGCTTAGCGGTGTTGCTGGTTTTTATATCGAGGATCGGCTGGGAGAAAGAGGCGGCTAAGGCGCAAATACGTGTCTGCCGCCTTGATGAGGTTGCGGAAAATGATTAAGATGGTACGAATTCTGAAAATAGGAAGAATATTGAATCTTTGACTCGTGATAAAATGGATTTGAAAAGACCGAGAGTTATTCTTCCTTTTACAGTAGGGGACCGTAGACTTTTAGCAAGTAGATGTATCCTTTTTCTTTTTTTGTCTAAAGTAGATGTATCCATCCTAAAATCACTTTGTTATAGCATCTTCAAGGCATTCAAGTTTCAGTACTTTAATTGAAAATAAAAGTTTCAGTACGAATTATTATTGTTCATAATATCACATTCCGTCGTAGTTCTTATTGAATCTATGGCTACAAGGGAACCGGAACAAAATCCAATCTATTACCTCAACCTTTACATATATTACCAGAAAACGGTTGTTTAGCAATGTTTTCTTAACGACGCGTAACGTTTGTGTCCCTAACTATAATGACGTAGATACAAATGGGTCATAAGTGTCACTATGTACTCATCAATTGGGGCACAACCAGTTAAACGTTAACATTTAATTTGTTATAACGACGTTTTTATTGCATGTGTCTTCAATTCTTTTTAACATGACGCAACATAAATGAGCCTCGATATTGACACGCTAAATAGGATCTAAATATATTTATGAAATTATATCGATTATCTCAAGTATGAGAGTTATGATGACAAGGGATTTCAACAATGTTATCCTTGGTTCCTTTTAATTATACATGCTATAAATTTTAAAATAACAAAGATAAGCCTTTTCAACTGGGACAAGTATGGTGGTGGTTAAGTTGATTTCGAAACAAAATTTAGTGGTGTCTACACCCCAGTTCTTCCTCGAGAGGTGTTGATTGATAGGTACTTATTGACAAAGATTTGTATCTTGTGATTTTCATTAGTGATTATTATTAGAGATGTGACCTAAATTCTTCTTTATAAGGTCGGACTATTTACCTATAAATACATTGTATTGTATAGGTTATTAGTTTACCATTTCAATTGGTAGCCGGCATTAAAATCTACTTTGTAATCAATCCTCTATAATAAAATTGTCTGCTCTTCTCGTGGGTTTTTCTGTATTGGGTTTTTCACATATATAGGTGTTCCTTTCGTTTTTTGTTTTTTATTTTATCTTTTATCCGTGATCCTAATTCTAACAACCTGGTATTAGAGTTAAGGATTAAAAGAACGAAAACGAAATTAAGTCTAGAAAAAGAAAAGTTTAGAAAAGAAGATCAGGTATTATAGCAACGATTCTTTAGGCGCTTAAAACGGAGGTATTTGCCATGCAAAAGTCAGAGAAACCCATAAGGATGCAAGTCGTTTTTTATCTCAATTACTTGATCAACAATATATCGACCGGAAAAAATAGAGAAATTAGTGATTGGTATTTTATTAAAATGCAAAACAAGCACTCGGAGTGATCACAATTTCAACTTCAATTACTTGGTGTACTCGGTTATGCTTGCGTTATCTACTTGTGCGTCTATACGTGTCTCCAGTGAGCTTCGTGCTAACCATAGTATCGTCGCTTCTCAAGCGGCATATGTTTCTCTAGGCGTGAGTAACGTTTTTGGGTTTCTCAGTGGTTTGATCGTGGTCGCGACTAGAACAAATGGGGGTCGGTTATATAGCCACGATAAAGCGATTTTAACGGGTTTTAGAAAGATGATGCTTGTAATGGAGGTTTTGGACGTGGTTAATTTTCCGTTAAATGCTTGTGGAGGAATCGTGCGTGGAACGGCTAGACCACGGTTAGGGATATACGCTAATATGAGCGGATTTTACTTGATAGCGTTGCCATCAGGGGTGATTTTGGCTTTTAAGGTTCGTCTTGGACTTGCGGGAGTGTTGATAGGATTTTTGGTCGGAGCCACGGTTTGCTTAGCGGTGTTACTAGTTTTTATATCGAGGATCGGGTGGAAGAAAGAGGTGGCTAAGGTGCAAATCCGTGCCTGCCGCCTTGATGAGGCTGCGAAAAATGATTAAAATGATGAAAGCAGTAAAAAAAATTGAAATGAAAATGATTTGGATCTTGACTCACGGTAATATAGATTTAGAAATACTGCAAGTTATTTTCTTTTTTTTGTTAAACGATTATATTAAAAATGAAAGAATCAAGAAGACACTGTACAAAATATCACCACCTAGAATTATTCTTCTCTTCAAAGTAGGGTCCTCATGCTAAAACAAAACTTTGTTAGAGCATCTTCAAGGCATTCAAGTTTCAGTAAATTGATCAAAAATTAGAGTTTCAGTACGAATTATTATTATTCATAATATCATATGCCTTAGTACTTCTTTTTGAATCTATGGCTAAATCAGGAAAATAATCAAATCTATTGCACTCAACCTCAACTTACTGCATGTGATCCAAACTCGTGACCTCCGAGTAGGGGCGGAGCTATTAGATAATAAGGAAACCATGGTCCCATGAGTTTAGCAAAATCAAATTTTGATCATCATACTTTTTTTTCCTTTAGGTAAAATTATATTAGAGTCTTTTCTGATATTTTATAAATATATGCATGATCCTTTTATAATTTTAAAAAATAATTAAAACTAAAATTAACTCTTACTCCTTCCGTTCCGCTTAATTTGTCTACTTAGTTTTTCACATATATTTAAAAACATAATAAATGCATTCACCATTACAAAAATACCCTTAATAAGTATCTTGATATCTTAAAATGTGTATTGGAAATATAAATTTTAATATTTTAATAAAGGTAATAGTGGAAAAAGTAGGAAAAAAGGTGTCTTGAACTCCTAAGTAGACAATATATTTGGAACATTATTTTTAGTAAGTGGACAATTTTAATAGAACTGAAAGAATATTATTATTGAAAATATCTATTTTGTGGGATAAACGCCTCACAACAAACACCTCAAGGCACGGAACATAATGGTAATAAGGAAGTAATTAATCTGATACGTGAACCAAGTACCAATACCGAGGTACAAACAACAGGGAATGAAGCTTACTTCCATTCCATAAGTTGAAACATTTACAGCCACAAAGGCCATGGAATCTCGGCCCATTAATACAGTGGCTTTGGTTGCAAAAAGGGACAAAACAAAAAGTAGTAATAAAGGTGCAGTAGTAGACGAACAAATAATTAGAAATGATAAGGCTGTTAGTTTGGAATTATTGAACATGAATGAGAGTGGTCAGTTAGTGGGCGAAAATTACATCAGGGACCATTTGAGCTGTAACGACATCTCGCGCGATGGCTGAAGTTAGGGAACAACACGCTGAAAATAGAACGGAGGAAGTCTTACTACAGCTTAGCCGAAGTGAGGACCCCTATGAACTAGGTAAACAAGAGGTCTCTATGGTCCCGGAAACACAGTTAGACGGGGAAGATAGAGACGAACAAATGGAGCTATTGCCGAAAGGGGAAGAGGAAAATGGACAGGTATTCTCTTAGACTTCTTCTACTTTATACTGACGTAATTTTTATTTATACACAAAATAAGAACACGGGTTATTAGGGAGGTCTTTCTCAACAAATTAACATTTTAGTATGGAAATTCATGGTGCGGCGGCAGCAAACTTTCAAATATTGAGACTTGGGAAAATCGAATTCAGCAAGGGTGGTGGCAAACAACTTCAAGGGAGGAATCTGGCTATTATGGGACGATTCGGATATTGAAGTTCGAGTTTTATCGGCAGAAAACCAAGTAATAAATATTGAGGTTTTGAAAACTAATTGTATTTCATGGATTTTTTCAGCGATTTATGCACGGCCCAAGTCAGTAGATAGAGAACCACTTTGGAATGCTTTACACCATACTTTTAGTGGACTCGGGGAGCCATGGTTAATTGCCAGGGATTTTAATCAAGTAGGTCAAGAAAAGGATAAGAAAGGCGGAGAACCAGGAGTTACCCGTCGGATGAAGAAATTCGAGAAATAGCACTACAGTTGTGACTTGACTTAACAGACTTAGATTTTGAGGGACTAAGGTTTACATGGTGTGACTCGTGTTGGAACACTGGACAACGTATACTTAGAAAACTGGATATGGCATATATGGGAACACTAGTTTATTGTCTATCTTTTTCCATGTCAAGATCTCTCACTTAGATCGAAGACATTCCGATCATACACCGATTTTGATTCAGATGATTCCGATGGAACAACCGAGAACGCATAGGAAATTCCGATTATACCAAATTAAAGTGCAAAAATGGAGACCTATATTGTAATAATGGGTGAGTTTTGTGGATTTTGAACGGATTGTACAAATAGAGTAGAATTGTTTGAAATGGATATAAGTAAATAAAGGGTCAGCCATAGCATGTTTAGTAAGAAACTCTAATGGTGAATTTGTAACAGGTAAAAGTTAACATTTACCAGCAGTATTCTGTACTTTTAAGCGACTTTCTCTCTCTAATCTTCCTCTCTAAAATTCGTCTCTCTAAAACCCATGGAAACTAAATAATTTCGATGATTCCAAACAACAATCTCTTCGAACTTTTCTGTAATTTTCAATTACACTTTCACTTCTTACACTATGATCCTGGCCCCCAAGAATTGTGATGTATGTCTAAAATGGAGATAATTAAATTTGGCGATCAGTTCTTAAATGATTATCACATGCAGGAGCTCGAATTGATTAATTTTATTTGCCTCTTGAAGATTGTTTCTGTGCATGTGTTTGGGAAAAGGTGTTTCAGCGCTTCTCTACACATGCTATTGATATCTCAACGGAATAAGTTAATTAAATTTTTAATCTGTTATATCAATTTCTCTTGGTTAATCTATGGCTATTCTATTGTAGAATGTTATATTTTCCACCTGGAGACGATCAGTTTACTTGTTTTTTTAGTGGATCTGGTTAATTATGAGGATATTGGACTCTATGATATTATTGTTAATGTTAAGATTGAAGAGTTAAGCTTTAATTGGGCCAATTTGATTATGATTTTGTGGTGTAAATTGCGGGCTAACTATTATCTTACTAATGGCTTATGGGCCTTAATGTGTAAACATGAGATTATATCTTGGTTGGTTAGTCAAGTGTACTTACTTAATGGAATTGGATGTGTTTATTATCAGCAAGATGGTATGAGACACATGCAAGCGGGTGGGATTGATGGATTATATCATCAATGGGCCTGCCTCTTTACTTATGCCTTTATATGTTGGAAATCATATGGGTCTGATGACATGCAGAAGGATTTGATTACTTTTGCTGTTTGTTTGAGTATTCGATGGAAGTTGGGGTTTCAATGCTATCTTAATATGACATTTGTCAAGTTAATGCTGAAGGCCAAGATCCTTTATACTCATTTGGAAGTTTTGTCTAATTCTAGAGTCGGCTGTGTCAGATGGGAGTGCATGCGGTTTTTTTGGCACTATTTTATAATGGCTGTGAAGGATATATTATGGTTTGAGTACAGTAAATTTAATATTTATCCTTCCTTCAATGCTTATTCTTCATATGAGTTAATGCAGTCAAAATATTCGAATATTTATTACCTTATGTTTTGGAACTCTGAGTACTTTAAATTGGATGTGGTAATGCTTTACTTCTATCAGCATACTTCAAAGTTTTTTGGAAAGATTAAGTTTGTATTAATTAAGATGGTTTGGACTAATAATGGGAATGCAAAGGTAAATAACGGAAATGAACTTTTCAGCCATGAATTGTTTTTTCAAGACAGCAGAGTGTCCTGTTGCCATTCCAAGACTTCGGAATTAACGAAAAAAAGAATTATAAATTTATTTTATGCTAAGATTCTTGATATTAGGCATGCATTGGTGAGGGATAGTTCCGAGGAGATTTTTAGTGTTATTTACACGCTTGAAGATTACTTCTTATTTTTATTACATGTGTCTCACATGCAGCAGACTTCTAATAAGGTATGCCTCTTTTCCTTTCTATATAACACTCACATATCTGGTGCTTTTAGTTCTATCATCCCGTGTGTCTTATTACTTAAAAACAATCCTACACTTTTTAAGCAAACAAGCCCTAAAAAAATGACAGAAAGCAACTGTCATCTTCTTCCATTAGCCAAAGCAAAAACTGAAAATATTCTCAAACTCGAAACACTCTCCCTTTCCACTAAAGTGTCTTCAGTCAAGCCTATAATTCCCGAATACCACCTGATTGCCAAGATTGTGTCGGATAGAGTCATTGCCCTTGGAACTTTTCGCAAACTTGTTCTAGATACTTGGGGCATTATCGGAAGAATTATTTTTGAAGAAATGGCGGAAAATACGTTTAAGATCAGTTTGTTTAACGAGGAGGAGGCTGAACGCTTGTTCTTTGTTCGACCTCTTCTCATCCAAGGATTGCATGTTATCTTAGTCAAATTTGAAGATGGTATGTCCTTAAAAGATGTCGATTTGGTGTCTTCAGTGGCTTGGGTCAGAATCTACGGATTAGCTGGGTCTCAAAATAATTTGGAAGCAATACAAGTCTTTGGGGAATTTATTGGCGAGGTGTTTGAAATTGATTTCCCTATAATCGATAATGATGATATGAAATTCATTAGGTTTCGCGTGAAAATTAATACCCTACTTCCTCTGAAAACTGGGGTCTTCTTACAACAGTTGGATGGGAAAGCATGGGTGTCTTTTATTTATGAGAGCATAGGGCTCTTTTGCTTTAACTGTGGGAAATTAGGTCACAACAAAAATAGCTGCGACCTTGCCATGGTTCGTCCTAAATGGAGTGACGATGCTGCGAGATACTGTAACTGGAGTAAGGACATGACAATGAGAAGTGAAGATAAGGTTTTTTTTGTGATACGAAAGAAAGATAGATGGGGTCATTTCGATGAGGTGGTCAAATTTCACCCGTTTAGAAGATTTGATAATGATGGAGAAGATGATGAAGAGGGTAATAATCATGGTGGAATGGGTAATAGCGGAAGAACTATCCAATTCGGATCCTTTGACAACTCTGCTAGAGGCAATGAAACTACAGATGGTAAAGACGGTGCTACAAAATCTGCTGGTAATGATTCATCGAAAAGGAAACGCGAAAATGAAGATTTAATTGAAGAACTGATGAATAACGTTAATGAGCTTGAAGGACCTGTGGAAATTTCCGAAAAAAGATTCCCAGAATTGTTCAAGGTCTTTAGGAAAGAACTTGGCGACATTGGAATGAGTATTGTTGTGAGTCACGAGACTATTAAGGAGGTTCTTAATAACCAAGCTGTGGATGTTGACGAATTGTATCACAGGTTCAGAAATGAACCTTTTGCGGAGTCTGCTGTGTTTGATGCGAATGAATGGAGTAAAGTGAAAGGAAAGAACATTGTTGATTTAAATCTGGTTGATGTAGAAGGCCCGAATGTTAATGAGCATGGGTTCGTAGTGGAAAATGAATTATGGGATCAGAGAAGAATTGAGAAGAATAATGATAACTTTCCTGTTCGAGAACGTTTCTCAAGAACTGACATTGGAAGTCCTACGATGGAGGATATCGAGTATCATGAGGAGTCAGGTTTCGAAAATTCTCAATCTGTGCATGTTAGCGATCACCCCAGGATGGAAGATAGTAGGGAAGGTGTTTGGGTTGACAATCCAGGAAGTAGGGACTTTAGACCACAAGTTAAATTTACATGGCCAAAAACTCTTAAGAGGAAGGTGGCGCCAAGTGGGGAGCCAGGGAATGCGAAACTTCAAAAGTTTACAAATGAGGATTTTGCAAATATGGAAAAGAGGATTCTGGATATGCAGGGTTTTATTGATGAGTTGTGCGATAGCTTTTATGATGTTAAAAATAACCTAATCAAGAAGAAGGCTATATGCGATGGGAAAGACTTGGTATTAGAGGAAGAGTTTGAAGATCATCAAAAACTCTTCTTTTGTAATGCGGATGATTGTTATGGGCATCTTGAAGGCGGGTTAAGTAGTGGAAGTGATTCTGACGAGAACATGAATACTCGGGGATTTCCTTTGAAGGAAAATGGTTCTCTTTTCTTTGCTGAGGATGGCGGCCGATCCGTTAATGCGGCCGGGAGAGATGGATAGTTTTATTTGCTGGAACTGTCAAGGGGCTAGGGCTCCCTTGACAAGAAAATCTTTTAAAGCCCTTGTTGGTAGAAATAATGCTTCGGTGGTCTACCTTTTGGAATCTAAACTTAGGAAGAAAGACCTTAAGTCGTGCTCGCATTTTAAAAATTTCAATAATTCCTTTGTAGTTGACCCTAGGGGAAGAGAATTTAGGTCTGGGGGCATTCTACTTTTATGGAAAGAGACTGTGTCTATCTCTATTATGTGCTCGTGTCAGTTTTATATTATTGCTAAAATTAATGAAAGCCATGATCGTTCTTGGTATTTTATATGTGTCTACGCACCAACTAATCTCGAGGAAAGATATAAATTATGGAGTAACATTTCCAAAAAGATTAGTCAATTGGATGAACCGTTCATTATTATGGGTGATTTTAATGAGATTGCTAACTATTCGGAAAAACAAGGTAAAAGGACGGCTAATTTGGATCGTATATTAAAATTTAATGAGTTCATTAATAAAAATCATTTGGTGGATGTTCCAAGCAAAGGATGCTATTTTACTTGGTCTAATAATCGGGATAATTTTAATAACGTAAAAGAAAAATTAGATAGAGCACTTGCTTCGATGGAATGGTGTGCCACCTTTCCTAATGCTATTATTAATGTACCTCCTGCGGTGGGTTCGGATCACTGTCCACTGGTTTTAATTAAGGATGCCAAAGTCAATAAAGCTGACAAGTACTTTATTTTTGAATCGAGATGGCTGGAACATACTAGGTGCAAGGAGATTGTTAAAGAGAATTGGGAATGCAATAAAAATTGCGATAATATATCTAAGTTCTGTAATAAAAGAGACGCAACATGTTTGGCCCTTAAAGGATGGAGTAGAAAAGTCTTCTTTAATAATAGAAAAAAAATTAACGAGTTACAAGATGAGCTTATTGCAATAAATAAGGAACAGGTTACGGAGGAGAATAGATTAAGAGAAAATTATATTAAAGAATATATCCAAGAATTATGGAGAATTGAGGAGATTTACTGGGCAGATAGAGCGAGAGACTTAGCTATCAAAGAAGGGGATAAGAACACAAAATATTTTTTTGCAAGGACTATGAGAAGAAGGAAAGTGAACCGAATTTGCGCGATTAAGAATAATGAGAATGTTTGGGTTAAGGAGCCTAAAGATATAGAGAGAATTATTCAAAACTACTATGAAAATTTATTCAGAGCTAACGACGTCTCAGATCCTGAGGACATCACGAGATTTATTCCGTCTAAAGTATCTTATAGTATGAATGAGTCGCTCACTGTTGAACCTACCATGGATGAGGTTAAAAATGCTGTTTTTAATATGTCTGGATCAAAAGCGCCTGGTCCTGACGGTTTGCCAGGGAAATTTTATCACGAATTTTGGGAAATTATTAAAGACGATATTTTCAAGGTTGTTAAGGATTTTTTCAGTACAAACATGGATATCAGGACGATTAATGATTCGGTTATTACACTTATTCCTAAGGGTAATTGTCAAGAGTCAGTTAAAGATTATAGGCCCATTTCGTGCGCGAACTTCTGTTATAAAATTATCGCTAAAATTCTTGCCATGAGATTACAACCATTTATGAACGAAATTATCTCTCCGACACAGTCAGCGTTTATTAAAGGACGAAATATTCAGGATAATATAATTATTGCTCAGGAAGTGTCTTATTTCTTAAACACGAAAAGAAAATCAAAGAAGTTCTATGGAGCGGTTAAGCTTGATATGGAAAAAGCCTATGACCAAGTTAATTGGGAATTTCTTATTAAAACGTTAAGAGCTCTCGGTTTTTGTGAAAAGTGGATCGATTGGGTTTTTAATTGCGTTTCCTCTGTATCTTTTCAAGTTAAAGTTAATGGTCAAAGGATGAAGAAATTTAAACCGACACAAGGATTGAGACAAGGTGATCCCCTTTCTCCTCTTCTGTTCTCTTTACTTACTGAGAGTCTTATTGGTTTGATTAATCATCACTGTCGAAATGGGGATATTAATGGGATATCTATAACAAGAAATTGCCCTAAATTGACTCATCTTCTGTTTGCTGACGATGCGTTATTTTTTATCAACATCAATACCAAAGAGATTGAAGTTTTCCAAAAAATTATTAAAGATTATTGTATGGCGTCTGGTCAACGGGTTAACTTTCAAAAGTCAAAAATTATGTTTTGTAAAAATACCCCGGAAGAACTTAAACTTGGTGTTACTCAGCAGCTTCATATTGATACAACAACGGACCTGGGCAAATATTTAGGAATTCCATTATCTATTAAACGGGCTAAAGGAGAGAATTTGAATTATATTAAGGATAGATTGCTGGCTAAATCGGCGGGGTGGGTTTCGTCTCTTTTATCGGAAGGTGGTAAAGAAGTGATGATTAAAGCTGTTCTTCAAGCTCTTCCAAATTATGTTATGACAATCTTTGAGATGCCAAAGGTGTTATGTAAGAAACTATCTAGCATTATTGCAAATTTTTGGTGGGATTCAGGTAATAAAAAGAGAATCCATTGGGTCAGTTGGAAAAAACTTACTAGGTCCAAGATGGTTGGAGGATTGGGATTCAGAGAATTTCATAAGATGAATATTGCAATGCTGGCTGGACAAGTTTGGAGATTACTCAATAAAGAAGATACACTGGTTTATAAAGTACTTAAAGGCATCTACTTTCCTCATTGTAAAATGTGGGATGCTAAACTTCCAAGGAAAAGGTCATGGTGCTGGGCTAGTTTGTTTAAAGGACTTCAATTTATTAAAAAACATGCCATCTGGCAAATTGGGAATGGTGAAGATATCAATATTTGGAATCACTGTTGGGTGAGCAAAGGTATTTTACTTAACAAACCAAATGGGTGTAATGTGAACTGGGTATACGAGCTATTTGATAAAGAAAGGTTTGGCTGGGATGAGAATATTATTATTAATCTTTTTTCACATGAGGTAAGTCAAATTATTATGAAGATTCCGAGATGCATAACTAATGATAAAGATAGAATTATATGGCCGTATAACAAGAATGGGGAATATTCAACTAAATCTGGATACCACACACTAGTTAGCGAAGAAATGGCGAAGGAAACACAATCCTCAAATGTTAACGAGTTAAAAGTTGACGGGGTTTGGAATACTATTTGGAAATCGAATGTGCCGGCCCGTATTAAAAAAATTTGTTGGAGAGTGTGTAATAATGCGCTTCCGGTCAAGAAGAATCTTAAAAAAAGGAACTGTATCAATAATGATATTTGCGAATGGTGCGAATTAGGGGATGAGGATGTGACACACTTGCTCCTTAAGTGCCCGTTTAGTAGGAAGGTGTGGGCTAACTCACCTCTTCAAATTAGAATTGACGAAGGATTTAATGGTCCATTTGAGGAATGGTTCGTAAATATTATTAAAGCATACTCGGAGAATGGATGGAACACTAGAGTTGTTACGGCGTGTATTTTGGCTATCTTATGGTTTTTATGGAAAGAAAGAATGATGTGTTTTCATGAAGGGAAGCAATGGGATGAGGGCAATGTACTAAAGAAGTCCAGAGATCTCTTAACTACTCTTTTTGGGTCACAAAAAGATTGGGAAATTAAAGCAAAGGATGGTAATATAAAAAATAAGGAAGACATGGATATTAATCCGACGATTTCTGATAATGCTGAAATTATATGGACGTGTGACGCTTCTTTTGTTTCTAATAAAGAACAAGCGGCAATCGCGGGCGTTGGTGTTAATAAAGAAGGAATCATTGTCCGGAAAATCAATGAGAAATGTAAAATTAATTCTGTGATTGAAGGAGAAGCTTGGGCTGTTGCAATGGCAATGAGGTCAAGCGTTGACTTATCGGATAAAGCCGTGTCTTTTTACACGGACAACCTTGAACTTGTTCAAGGAATTGAGGGCACGACCGGACTTCACTGGAGTCTTAAACCAATTCTGGAGGAGATCAGGAAATGGTTAGGTCTTTCCAAGACATGGAAAATTGCCTATTTGAGCAGGAAATTTAATTCAACTTCGGATGCTTTGGCCAAATGTACGCGAAGGAATATCGAGCTTTCAGGATGGGTTGATTTCTCTGTGAATAATTCTAACAATTTCCTTATTAAGTTATGTAATAGCTATAAGTAGGTACTTTGCTTATGTACACAGTTGACAAAAAAAAAAAAAAAAGATATAAGTAAATAAAAAAAAGTTTTATAACATTATCAGAAACAACTTATTGAATTAATATATTACTTATCCAATTTTGACATTTCTGTAAAAACGAACAATTAATTTTAATTAAATTACATTAAATGACAAATTAGTACTCTGCAATACCAGGTTTAGAAATCGAGGATACAATTTCTTTAACTTTCTCATTATTTAATCCAAATGAAGCCAATATTTTGTGACCAGGTGACTCTTCTTGTGACCAAACTCCAAGTAATAAATGACTAGTTGTTATTTCCCCATCCGTACCTATAGTTCACAAAATAATTCATTAGGTCCCTTATATTTTTACAATTTAGTCCCATAAAAATTTGTTGACAAACATATTTGTCTGTAGGAAAGTAACACTTTTAAGGAAATTATCTACCCTAAGAAGAATAATTAATAATGTTGGTAACTTATAAATAATAGCAATTATATAAAAAACTTCAAACAAAATGAAAAAATTAAAAAAAATTAAAATTAAAATTAAAAATTGAAAAGAAATATTACCTGATTTGAGTTTTTCATCGAAAGCCCAATCAAGAGCATTTTGGGCATCTTCACCAAGAGGAGGATGTTCGGGGCTAAAATAGAAAATGTCAACTTTACCCCTTCGATTCACACATTCTTCTCGAACTTTCATAAGGGTAATACCATTTACACGCAAAAATTTCGAAGCAAAATTTGTTCCTGCAATAAATAAAATGTTCGCCCATTTTTTAAAAATATATAATACTGAACCCCCATTAATAAAACTTATGGGTCACCCCCAAATTTTCAGAATTTTCACTTTGCCCCCGTATTTTTTAATTATTTCTTTAGGCTTTGATTTGTGTTGTTTTATGATAAAAGGGACTTATAGTGATAATTATCTTTAAATACATTATTGGTCACCCCAAAATTTTTAAATACTTTTTTTTTGCAAGATTTTAGAACCAAGATAAAAACGGTAGAAGGTATTTTGCATAATATAGGGACTAAAGTGAAATTAACTCACTTACCCTCGATTAATATTCCTAAGATTAGAGCTTCTGTGCCAAAGGATTTAAACTTGATCTTTCTTGCTTCTAATTCACCCATTGCAAAAGATTTAATTGCTTTCGAAGACCATCTATAATATTAATTCAATTTTGACCCATTTAAAATTAAAATAAATAATTAAGATTATTTTTAAAATAATGTATACTCACTTTGGTATTTTCTCGGCTAAAGCAACTCTCTCTGGGTTTCTACAACATCAATTCAAAATAAAAGTATATTAATTGCACCATTAGTCCCTGTGTTATATAAAATAGGCAAACATTTTCTACCAAAAGAACCAATCATTGTGAGATTAATTTTTTACTTAATTACATATTTTACACATTAATTTGCCAAAAAGATTCAATCTTTACATCAAAAACTAAGTACTAACACATAAATTTGCAAAAAAGAATCAAACTTTGACATAAATAACTAATTACACACATTCTTTACCAAAAGAATCGATCTTTGTGAAAGTAATTTTCGATTAAAATTACATATTTACACTTTAATTTGCGTAAAGATTCAATCTTTACACCAAAAACTAAGTAATAACACATTGATTTGCAGAAAAGTTTTGAACTTTGACATAATTAACTAAAATTACAAAGATTTTTTACCAAAAAATTAAAACTTTACAATAAAATTGCATAAAAGAGATGAAAAGACAAAAGGGTACTTACGCAGTTGGGAGGCTGAATGTGATAGTGGCTTTAACTGGAGGGTATTTTGGGTAAAAGGGTCTGAGAGTAGAGGTATCAATTGAAAGTTTAGCTATAGAGCCTAACCATGATGAGTGTAGATTGTTGGGTCTAAAACGGGTACGGGTTTGGGAAAGTAGAGTGTATTCGGGATGTGAAATTCGGGTCGGGTTTATGGTGGTTGAGGAGATTGATTGAGCTGCCATTTTGGGAAGCTTTTGGGTGAAGATGAGTTGAAATTAATCTTATGGATAGCAAGAAGATGAAAGTGCAAATAAGCGAACGACGCCGTAGAACTTGAAAACATAATCCTTATTGGATTATTAAAAACTTATTGCACGATGTATATATTAGTCCTTTAAGAAGCCCAAGTTGTTAAGAAGTATTTATTTTAGCCAAACCCACACCCGTATGTGTAATGGGCTTTTAAAGCTGGTCCATTAAGGAAAAAATAGCTCAAAAGAATTATTTGAACTTTATATCTCAAAAAGCAAAATATTAAAGCAACAAAGTATAACTTTCCATCAAAAATATAATATTCCACCATAAAATATGATGTGACGTTTATGGGGCATTTTAGAGGGTAGATGAGTTTTGGTATCAAAACTCTAAATAGAGTGTGTTATACCAAGGCTCTTATGGATGGCAATAGAAGAGAGACTTCACATAAAGGATAAGATGTTGTATATAAAGCTGGATCCACTTTGTAAGTTGTGTGGTAAAAAAAATTTAATTGAACAAACACTTATTTTTTGAATTTGCATTTGTTAATAGTACTTGGGAGGAGATGAGGAGATGGTTGGGTAGTGGAAAGAAATTAGCACTATTTTAAGCGTCTTTTTTTTTTTTTTTGTCAGACTATTTTAAGCGTCTTCAAATTGCTCAATAAGATTACAACCCGGAAAAATTGAAAGAGAAAAGTATAAAAAGTTGTCTTTGTCGTATTTATCATACTTGGCTAATGAGGAACAACTTTACAATGAGAGGCGAACTCTCTCCAACGAAGGAGTTATAAAAGATATAAAAAGGTGCACATTTTCTATTTTGCTCGTTTTGTACCCTCGTCAAATTTTCATGGATGATCGTAGAATCTTAATTGTATCTGTTTGAGATTAAAATAGCAAATAGGTAATGGATACCTAAAATTTTCGAAATTAATATTGTATAGTGTATAATTTTTTATACTTTAATAAAATCGCTTATCCAATCCAAAAAAGACTTTTGAGAAACTCTTGTTAAAAGTTCTTTGAAAAACTCTCAATGTGAATATTTTTTGGTATTTTCAATTTTATATTCAATATAGAATTTAAAGCTCGGTTGAGGATGCTCTTTCAACCCATAGATAATTTTTAGAAGGTTTCCTATATATTATAGAAAAGTATAATTTATTACTGACTATAACATATAAAATATATCTCATCAGTGGCAGATCTAGATAGGGCCCATAGGGGGCTCAAGCCCCCCCTGAACCCGTAATTTTTTTTGATATGCAAGTGTAATTTTCGCCCGAAAAAAAAAATTAGTCCCCTTTAGACGTTTATATTATTCATTCTTGCACTAAAATATACATAAGATGTTATAGCATAGTGGATATTTATGCTTGGTTTACAAGAATTAGAATGGAGTTTGTTTGTTCGAAACATAGCAATTACCTTATTTTTTTTCTTAACCGCACATAGAATATAAAGTCAAATATAGTTGAATATTAAAGTTGAAACGATAATCCTCAAATTTCCTATATATATTATAAGCCCCCCCCACCCCCCCTCATTTTGTCTCCTGGATCCGCCACTGTATCTCATTACTTTTTTTATTGTTCTATTCGATACATCTATCAACATATTATTGTATAAGTCCAAAATGACGTCAATTGATTCGATTTAACTAAATTTGAACCCACTGTCCAAATTCAACAAATAACTCCGCCAAGTTAATGCCATGTTTTAATTATACATACACATGCATGAAGCATGCATGGCGGTTATTTGTAGGTCACGTAAAGTAATTCATAAATATATTAACGGGATAATAAAGATTACATCATTACGGATAAGGATACATATGAGTCGGTACTCTTACCAAGAGCTTAGGTTTAAGTTCGTTAAGGGTTTTGACTGAATTCAACTCGTTAGTTTAACAAATCAAACTCAAGTTTTAAATTCATACTCGTTTATTAAACAAGTCGAACTCAAACATGTATAAATTCGACTATTAACCTCGTGAACAGTTTGGTAAGAGTTTTTTAAGAGCTCTTTAATAGTTTTGGTAGATATATTTAACTGAAAATTATCGATATATATATTCAAAAAATTGAAAATATTTAAAAATATTTCATATTGATTAATTATACCTAAAACGTTCTCCATCTAATATATGTTGTATATTAGTTTACTTAACTTGATTTTTGCAAGTCGACAATAGCATTTTGTCGAGACTTCCTGAGGAAATTTAACAGGAGTTATTGGCTCATTTTGTGACTTGACCGGGGTTCCATCTTCATTTTTCGACTTCTTGGCATCATCTTGGGTTCTAATATAATCCATGTATCTATGAGTATCACAATTAACGCACAAATTGTTTACTAACCTGTCTCGAGTCCTAAAAAATTTATAGGAGCAAGCAAGTAATAATTTTGAAATCAATGTACAACAACTATTATATAGTCTTCCTAAAAAATAATCCACATATATATTATTAGTACACATAATCAACATGTTAAAGTTCCAAAAGAATTAGCTTAGCAATGCACAAAGGGATACTAAAATACCTTGCTCAGAGTGGTGGATATAAGGTCATCCTTGATCAATCCACGGTGTCTAATGACCTACTTACTCGGTTCCTTTCTACTCATTCACCACATAATAACATAACTAATAATCCAGGTGTCGTTGGCTATAGTATGGTTTAGGGTCGGTATATACAATTTGGATAACCGCCTAAGATTTTGAATTTAGCTCATAGATTTTCTCACTCATCCCCTTTTTATGCATCAATCTTATCATCCTCAATTTTACAAAACCAACTTTTTTTTCAATGTTCAGCAAATTCACTTATCAAATTATTTTTTTCACTTCTTCCTCTCTTTTGCAAGTCAAATATGAGTTTTGTTTTTATGTAAGAATTCATGTTGACTTAATTATCATTCTTTTTTTTCTTATAGCACTATGCAAGCAACAATCCCTCCCCAAACACACGATATATCGTAGAACCAAGATCACTCATTACCCCAAACTCAAGCGCGAAGATGACTAGTTCTAATGGCATTGTCACTCGAATGGGCGGTCACATGGTAAAGTCCTGCACACTTAGAGGAAAAGGCTATAATAGTGTCCATCAAATAACTAGGCTTAAAAGCTCATAGGAACTAAGAATGATACATAATCGTTAACTTGGAAATAAAGCTAAAAGGAACAGGCGGATTATGAAAGAACTAATTTGGTCAATTTACTAGCTATGTAATCTCGTCAACTTATTTACATCAAAGTCACAAGTAAAGTAACTTTTCATCTAGGTTAGATCTCACGTTCTACACACTTACTCAGTTTTCTCTTAGTTTCTAGGTCCTTATATGCATTCACTAAATTTCTTTCAACAGTTACACATTATCATATGCGTATATCAAAGACAAAATATGGAAAATTCAAAAGACAAGAACTTTTTGTCTATTATTGACTCATATATACATGTTTTTAAAGGACATTACTAGTTCAACACCTATTCCCTTATCTACTCTATTCTAATTTTTATTTTGTTTTTCTAAAAAATTAGAAAAGAAATTGAATTTTTTTGCCTTTCTTACGCAAAACGGGGACGAGGATAACTAGTATCCCACCACAACTCAAAGATTATTCGTGTCCTTACGAAAAAACTTGAAAACAAGTACATTTCAAAATATACACCTAGACAAATATTATACATCTAACGAGAAGGGAAATAGTTCATACCTTCGCGAGAATCGCTCAACCTCCAAATTAGGGGTTGGCGTTCTTGGCCATGATTGGATCTTGATGATGTGCACGGAGTTTCTCGGCTTTGCGAGTTGTTTTGTACTCAAGTGATCTTGCAAATCATCAAGAAGTTCTCCGTTTTTTGTGTCATATTTCACTCTTTTACAACTTTTTCATTTGATTTTCAAGTGAAGGTCCGATGGCATCATTGGAAATAAATAAATAAAACATGCGGTTTAGGTCCAAAAAAAGTTGATTCCGGCACTCGAGCGAAAAGTTGAACCCCTTTAAATTTTTTTTAAAAATGATATAATAAGACCAAAACAAAATTTCAGGTACAACTCTGTGATTTATAGGATGATTTTAGGCTTGACTCGTATCTAGTGTAATCAAATGCCAAACACCAAAATTGTATACATTTTCTTTTCTTTCCATAGAATTCTGAATTGGTGAATATGGAGTTTGTAAGTGAAAGTTATGCTCTTCCAAAAATATTGCTTCTAAATTTTTCATGAGTTAAAAAATCGACATCTTTTTTTAACTTTTGAGGCGTTTTACGAGACTTTTATCGGACATCTACCTAGCTTTTACCCCGCTCCAAAACCAAATACGGAAACTAGAATATATTTTTTACTCCTGATAAAATATTACAGCGCAAATGTCATCGTTTAGTCCTTAATTTGATCACACAAACATGGTTCCTCACAAAATTTTCTGCCGAACTTTTAATTTTTTTAAAAGAAATCGCACTAAGGTCCATGCGGCATTTATTCATTTTTGCAACCATGGTTTTGCGAATAGCCTCGATTCAGTGAGCTTAGATTACTTTGATTAAGTGATAACCATAGTATCGCGCATCAAATCATCATCATAATATTCAGGCCAATGATCTTTCAATAAACGTATCTCTGCTTATACACTTATTAAACTTTCTCATGTTGCACATTCGCTACTCTTCAGAGTTCAGGTGCATTATAATTGTACGATGCAGCACCTGATCGTTCCTTCAAAAAGCATGACGTGGTCAAAGTGTCAATTGATGATCCTCGAGAGCCTTACCAAGCTCTTTACATGTCCAGAAGATTAATCCTCCTCTTGTAAGAATCAGTAACTGTTCTAACATCTTTATAAAATACCACGATTAATCTCATTTATAAAAAATTCTTCAAAGGTCCATGCAGCAATGGAAGAAGCTCTTCTTCGCATTTAACACTAAAATGGCCTCTAATAATATTTTTAAACACCAAAATAGCCTCTAATTATATTTTTAGCGGCAATATTTGCTGCTAAAGATAAAATCAATAGAGGCAAAAACAAATAATTTGCTACTAAAAGTATTTTTAGAGACAGACTTATAGGGACGGACAAATAGCGACTATTAGCGGCAAAATTAAAATTTTTAGTGTTAAAATTTTTGACGCTAAAGATTCTTTTTCTTGTAGTATAGTTCTAAGACGCTGATATCTCCTCATTTGTGATAATAAAATATACTTCTGATACATCATTTTAGGCTTATTTATTAGTTTATAGGTTGATTTTAGCGTAGTTTAGTGCACTTTCCTATTTTGGGTCTTGATTTAGTAACATAATATTTTTTGAGCATATTGGGTTTAATTGTTTATTTAGTGTGAAACTTTAAAGATAATTATGGAGATTAATTAGAGTCCAAGTCAAATACTACAACTTATGGAAAGAGATTTACATGGAAATTGGAGATAAAGGAAACAAAGGCTAAAAATATGGAAAAGGAAAAGCTGCCTAATCTGAATTTCTGCAGCACACGCCTAAAGAAGTGGTAATTACTCCTACAAGGAAGCCGATTTTGGAAGATTCCTTTAATAGGGCTAGAGATAATTTTGTTGTGATTCTTTTGGTATCTTATATAGCTCAATCCGTCCAATAACGAAAAAGATACGCCCAAAACGGTCCAGCAGTGTTTATCTTTATTTCCTTACGAATTTGAGTTGGGTTTGGAGTCTATCACTTGGCCTTATCTCTAAGAAACGAATTAGGTCAACCTATATACTATAAATACAGCCTCTTAGCACTCTTAAATCATCCTTGGTGAAACCTTAAACCAAGAGGAAGCTTACAACACAATAGAGAAGTCTGGAAGGAGCTATCATCAACAATGTCTTCTTCTACCTTTAAATTTGTAATTTATTTCTTTTCTTTCATTAGTATGAACTAAATTTCTTTAGCTTAAGTTTTAGCATTAATGTATGAACCCTAGTTTTGAGTTGACATCTATCTAATTTGGGAATTTAATGTTTTAATTCGAGGTATAGTTTTTATTCTCTGTTTATGTGTTTGGATTTATATTCTGTGTTCTTGTGGATGGCCGCCATATAGAATTACCATCTAGTAATTAGGTCACCATTGACAACGGTGTTTAATTGCATGTTTAGCACATAACGTCTAGTATTAGGTATGATCTGACAACCCAGCCTAGCTAGATAATCACTATGGTTTAGTTCTTGTGACTATTTACCAATTACAGGAAAAGTTTGCTTAGGAAGCCTTATTGACACAGGTAAATCCTATTTGAAACTACCGATAGCGAATTGGGACCGATTAGGGAAATACTACATAATTCACCCTTACATGTTTAGAACGGCAAAACTAGTGGGGATTACATGCTAATAACTTAAGTTATATTCTCATATCACTTCTCTTTCATATTTATTTTCTGTCTTTTAATTCTTAGTTTAATTTAGTTAATTATTTTCTCAATTCCATCTTTATTTGTCTTTACTTTTAATTGCGTTTAGTTGTTCTATCTTTAATTTATTTGCACTTGGTATTTGCATAAGATTCTCCTAACCTCTGTAGTCTCTGCGGAACGAATCTTAATCATTAACTAAAACTTGCATACGATCTGTATACTTGCAGAACCGTGTAGTTTAGGGTGTTATTTGCACGTTAATTATATCTTATTTTATCACACCCTAGGCCCCACCAAGTTTTTGGCGTCGCTGCCGAGGACTACATCGTTAGTCCTTGTGCATATATCTTGTGTTTTTAATTTCAGTTAGTTCTATTTTACGCTTTTGTTTTTAGTTTTTGTTTTTCAGATTTAGTTACAGATGGAGAACCCAAGGAGACTTGAGCAACCCATCGAGTTCAGAGTGGAGCCACGAGGAATTCGCGCTCCAGAAATCCAAAGCCGCAAAGTTTAAACCTGATCCAGGGATGCTAACTCAATTTGCATCTCATGGATTATTCAGCGGAGTTGCACATCAAGATCCGATTCGATATATTTAGAAATTCATGCAGATCTGTGATGCTTATATCGTAAGAGGAGTTACTAGGGAGCAAGTATATTACCTGATGTTCCAGTTCTTCTTGACCGGATGTGCAAGCGATTGGTATGATACCCAATACCCTCATGTAATTCCATATTGGGACAAGCTTCAAGCAAGATTCCTAGACCGTTTTTATCCGGTTAGTAGACGTTTAAAAGATATGCTGGAGCTTGAACAATTTATACAGGAAGACGAGGAGAGTCTGGGTGAAGCATGGTTACGATTTACAGAAAAGAAGGCGAGATGTCCATACCATAGATCCTCGCCGGAATATTATTTAACCTTGTTTTATGGAGGCCTTAATGATAAATCAAGAGAAAAAACAGATTCGTTAGGAAACGCAGGTTTTGTGTTGCTAGATCCTGAAGAAGCTGAGTTGGGGATGGAAAGAATTCTTGAGAACGAGAGAAGTTGGCCAAAGAGAGCAGTAAAAGAAGACAATTCAGAATCTCTGAAGCTAAAAGAATTGGCTAAACAACTCGAAGAATTACAAGAACAAGCCCGAACAATTGCTCAGGTGAAAACAGTACGCGCAGTTCCTTCGTGTCGTGGTTGTGGATCAAGAAATCATGTGTGGGAAGGATGTATGAATAACTCTGATGTAGCTCCCGTTCCGCAAAATAACTATTATTCTAATGGTTATACTTATCCTCAGGAAAGCTACATTAATTATCAACAACCTCCACAGCAAAAGAGTTGGGTCAGGAAGCAAGAAACTTATCATAAACCCCAACCTCAATCCTATAATCCACCACAACCTATTCAGAAAAAGGCACCTATTGCTAAGAAAGCTTGTCAAGAACCAAAGAAAGATCCACCTAAACAATCAATGCAATTGGCAAAACAGGAACTAATCCCAAGTTTGAAAGCAAGTATGGCTAAATTAATACAAGCAGCTGAGAAAATGAATCAGAGCCAACAGAAAGTTCGAACCCAGGAGAAGATTATCAAGCAGCTAGAGCATACTATATCACATATGGCGAGTTCATTACAAAATCGGCCAAAAGGGCAACTCCCAAGTGATACTATTACTCCTAGAGATGATTCTTGCCATGCAGTTGAATTGTGAAGTGGAAAGCAACTACCTCCACCAAGACCAGAACCAGAACAAATCCCTATTCCAGAACAGAGGGGGGAAGAGATAATCAAAGATACAGTTGAGGAGGTAGTTAAACCAAAGAGTGTTCAAGCCGAGACACCTAACAAGACAAGAAAACCAGTGGAACTTAATACACGCCCTCCACCACCATACCCTTCAGGTGTCAGAAAGAAGGAAAATGACCTGGAATGCAAGAAGTTCATTGACATGTTGAAGAAATTGGAAGTTAATATACCCCTTGTTGATGCTCTCAAGAGAATGCCAACCTATCTTAAATTCATGAAAGACATTCTCTCCAACAAGCGAAGTATAGAAACTGGGGAAACAATTGGATTACCCAGGGAGTGCAGTGCCATATGTCAAAGTAAGTTACCACCAAAGTTAGAAGATCCCGGAAGTTTTACAATCCCTATCGGCATTGGAGAGAGTTGGACCGGGAAAGTATTATGTGATTTAGGCGCGAGCATCAATCTCATGCCTAGATCCCTGTTCGAGAAGCTTAATATTGGAGAAGTAGTACCCACATCTGTGGTATTACAAATGGCAGATCGCTCCCTTTCACGACCAATAGGTAAAATTGAAGATGTTTTAGTTAAAGCTGGCTCTTTTATTTTTTTCTTGCGATTTTATTATTCTTGACTACGACGCGGATAAGAATGTCCCCATCATTTTGGGTAGACCATTTTCAGCCACGGGGCGTACACTAATTGATGTTGAGAATGGTGAGTTGATCATGAGAGTACAAGGCGAACAGATACGATTCAATGTGTTTCAGGCTATGAAGTTACCAATGTCAAAAGACGAATGCTTTAAAATAGACGTCATCGGAAAAATGGCGCAAGAAGTCTTCAATGAAGCAAGCTTAGATGACGATCTTGACGAGGCCTTAGCACTTGAATCACCAGAGGAACTCGAGATTCCTCCTGAAGATGTTGCTGCATTAGGATCAAATGTGCGAGAACTACTTCGAGAACCAGGTGACATTGAACCAATGAAACAACCATCTATAATATGTCCACCTGTTCTCGAAGAAAAACCCCTTCCGGATCATCTACGCTATGCATATCTAGGTACGAACAAAACTTTGCCTATTATTATTTCTGCTAACCTTTCAGGTCCTCAAGAGGAGAAGCTACTTCAAGTACTTCGAGCAAACAAAGAAGCGATCGGATGGACTATTGCCGACATCAAGGGAATTAGTCCATCCGTTTGCAAACACAAAATCATTCTTGAGAACGAAGGTGGGCGATCTATAGAAGGACAGAGAAGACTCATGCCAGCTATGAAAGAAGTAGTGAGGAAGGAAGTTATCAAGTTGTTAGGCGCAGGAATTATCTATCCGATTGCTAGCAGTGATTGGGTTAGTCCAGTGCAATGTGTTCCAAAGAAAGGAGGTATCACTACCATCCTTAATGATCAAGGCGAAGCCATACCATCAAGACCAGTTGTAGGGTGGCGAGTGTGCATGGATTACCGAAGACTGAACAAAGCAACAAAGAAAGATCACTTCCCGCTACCATTCATTGATCAGATGCTAGACAAACTTGCAGGGAGAGAATATTATTGTTTCCTTGACGGATATTCGGGTTATAATCAGATTTGTGTGGATCCCCTCGATCAACACAAAACAACTTTTACATGTCCGTTTGGTACTTTTGCTTACAGAATAATGTCGTTTGGTTTATGCAATGCGCCTGCCACGTTCCAGAGGTGCATGATGGCGATATTTTGGGACATGATTTATAAATATTTGGAGGTTTTTATGGATGATTTTTCGGTGTTCGGAGATAGTTTTGATGATTGTTTGAGTAATCTTGAGAAAGTCCTTGTGAGATGTAGAGAAAAAGATCTTGTCCTTAATTGGGGAAAATGCCACTTCATGGTTCAAGAGGGAATTGTGTTGGGACATAAAGTTTCAAAGGCAGAGATGGAGGTTGATCGTGCTAAAATTGAAGTTATCAAAACACTACCACCTCCAGTTTCTGTTAAAGGAGTGAGAAGCTTCTTGGGTCACGCAGGATTTTATCGAAGATTTATTAAATATTTCTCCAAGATCGCCAAACCGCTTTGCTCTTTACTTGAAAAGGATACTCCTTTTAAGTTCACTGAAGAATGTCTTCAAGCGTTTTTGACGATTAAGGAAAAACTGATCTCTACACCTATTGTTATACCTCCTGATTGGAAAGCTCCGTTTGAACTTATGTGCGATGCTAGTGATCACGCTATGGGTGTTGTGTTGGGACAAAGAAAAGACAAGATTCTCCACACGATTTATTATGCAAGTAAGACTTTCAACGCTGCCCAGATGAATTATACAGTAACGGAGAAAGAGATGTTGGCCGTGGTTTATGCTTTTGATAAATTTCGTTCCTATCTGGTTGGGAAGAAAACTGTTGTATTCACGGATCATTCAGCTATTCGGTACCTCATGGAGAAAAAGGACGCTAAGCCGCGTCTTATTAGATGGGTACTGTTACTTCAAGAATTCGACATAGATATTCGAGACCGAAAGGGATGCGAAAATCAAGTTGCTGATCATTTATCAAGGCTCGAAGGATCTGATGCGAACAAGGAGCCATTATTGGTTAAAGAGGTATTCCCTGATGAGCAACTTTTTGCTATTAAACATGCTTTTGTGCCATGGTATGCAGATCTGGTCAACCTTATTGTGAGTGGTGTCTTTCCCAAAGATATCCACCCACAACAAAAACACAGATTAAGTCACCAGGCCAAGGAGTATTATTGGGATGAACCGTACCTCTGAAAGATTTGTAGTGACCATGTAGTTTAAGATGTGTACATGAAGGTGAAATGGAGAAAATCATTGAAGGTTGTCATAGTTCACCTTATGGAGGTCACTTTAAAGGTGATAGAACCGCAACTAAAATTCTTCAATTCGGGTTCTATTGGCCTACCATACACAAAGATTGTCATCGTTACGTTCAGTCATGTCACAGATGCCAGTTCACTGGTAACATATCAAAAAGAGACGCGATGCCGCTTAATAATATTCTTGAAGTTGAAATCTTTGATGTATGGGGAATAGATTTCATGGGACCTTTCATCACTTCCCATGGAAATCTTTATATTTTGCTTGCGGTAGATTATGTGTCAAAGTGGGTAGAAGCAGTGGCAACACCAAAGAACGATGCTCAAACTGTGATTAAGTTTTTAAAATCAAACATCTTTTCAAGACATGGTACGCCACGTGTGCTAATCAGTGATAAAGGTACCCATTTTCTTAATGCTCCTCTGAGAAATTTTCTTCGTAAGTTTGGAGTGAGACACCGTACTTCAACCGGTTATCACCCACAAACTAACGGTCAAGCTGAAGTTTCCAACCGGGAAATTAAATCTATTCTTGAGAAGACCGTGAGTAAATCGAGGAAAGATTGGTCTTTAAAGCTAGATGATGCTCTCTGGGCTTACAGAACAGCATTTAAAACACCAGTTGGAGCATCTCCCTATCGCATGGTCTACGGCAAGGCATGTCATCTACCGATTGAACTTGAAGCTCGAGCCTACTGGGCTATTAAAACTCTGAATCTAGATCCAGAATTGGCCGGGAAACAAAGGATGGTGCAGTTGAATGAGTTGGAGGAGTTTCGTTATCTTGCCTATGAAAATTCACGTCTCTATAAAGAGAAAACAAAGCGATGGCATGATAAACGGCTCCGTCCAAAGAATTTCGAGATAGGACAGAAAGTTTTATTATACAACTCTCGATTTTCAAACTACCCACGAAAGCTTAAATCCCGTTGGGGAGGACCTTACATTGTTACGAAAGTCATACCGCATGGAGCGATTGAAATAGAAAATCCAACCGAGCAACGGACATTCATGGTAAATGGCCAGCATTTGAAGAGATACCATGACAGTGAGGACTTTGGGCGAGAGGAGACCATCCATCTCGTTGAATGCGCTTAGCCTGAGGTACACGTCTAACTCAAAGACGTTAAACAAAAGTGCTCTTGGGAGACACCCCTTGTTTTAATTGCTTTTTAGATTAGTTTTATTGCTTTGTAGTGTATAATTTTAAGTTAGTATATATTTTTAATTGTGTTTACAAGCTAATAGGAGAGAAAGGTAGTGTGTTATTGTGCAGAAAACGAGTTTGGGGTCAAAAGGAAAAAGCTGGAAAAACTCTAAGCCTGGCGCGGACTACCCCTGCGGACTACCCCATGGTCCGCAGGGATGCACCGTGCCCAGAAAACCCGTACCACGGTCGGGTACCACGGGTTTCATCCAGAAAGGAGAAAAAAATAGACTTGAAGGCGCGGTACACCGCACCCCTGGTCCGTATGCCCAAAACGCGTGCCACGGGGTCGGGTACCACGGGTTTTTTGACGGAGCACCCGCGGACTATCCCCTGCACCGCACCCCTGGTCCGCAGGCACAAAACACGTGCCACGGGGTGCTAGCTCGGGTATTATCCAGTGGACAAAAATTTGAAGAGCTGTTGGGTCCGGTACACCGCGGGTTTGGTCTGGTGCACCGCACAGAGGCGGTTTGTGAAGGAATTTGTTTCCAAATCAACTTCTTACCTTACAAGATAAACCCTAGCCTCTCCAATACGAAATTTTCAGACCCAAACCCTATATTTACATCTTAAAGCTTGTGCAAACCTTCACAATTAACACAACAACTCATCAAACCCTCTCCTACATCTTCCATAAACACAAATTCTTCATCAAATTCATCACACTACACCATTAAAACACCATCAAATTCATCAAGCTTTAAATATTTCTTCCAAGATCAATCAAATAACCTTTCTTTTCCACCAATTCCAAGCAACAACATCAAGCTACACCAAATTTTTCTTAAACTTTTAATCCATCCTTGGTATAACTTGAGTTGTGGGTAAATCAAGCATGACTAACAGATCTGAAGCTATGGAATACAAGAGAAAGTGCTCTATCCTTGGGAAGAATAAGAAATTGCCTGGGGCCACCATTGAAAAACCCATCAATCTTGACGAGGTTCCTGAAGAATCAAAAGGAAAGGCACCAGCACAAACACTACCAAAGAAGTTAACTGCTAGAATGTCCATACCATCAAGGAGGCCTTTGAAGAAAATAAAAATCCAAGACCAAGGTTCTTCTTCCTCTTCCTCTGAAATTGTTTATGATCTTCCTCCTTGGGCTCTCAAGTTACAGAACGAAGTTGAAAGATTACGCGAAGATAACAGAGATCTTTGGACAGAAGTCATACAGTTGGAATCACAGATAGAAGATTTGACCTCAGTAAGGGATATTGATAGTTATACCGATCCTTCCGCTTCGGATGAGGAGGATGATATGATGGATCTCTATGGCCATCCAGGTAGGTCATTCTAATTTTTTTTCATAGCTTGTATGCATTAGGTAGTTTAGTTAGTTTTATTTTAAATTTTATTCCATTCTTGAGTCTTTTTCGAGTCGTGGGGACACGGCTCACTTTTGAGTTGGGGGTGGGGATTCGTTGTCTTCATCTTCTTTTCTGTTTTTGCATAAAATTTAAAATTTTTAGGTTAAATTAAGGCATAGAATATCTTGAATGTACCTATTTGAGCATGATTTTATTAGGTCAATGATAGTAAGTAGTATGTTTTTGAAAGATGCAACAAATTTTTTTACATGCATGTATGAAAACAGGAAATAAAGGATAGAAAAGTTAATGAGCAATGCTAAGAAATCACGTTGAAACTTAGGAATAGTTATTCGGTGTGTAGAACGTGAGGTTAAAAATTAGTTGAAAACCCACTTGTCTATGAACTAATAATGAAAACGTAACGAAATCCGGTAGTTATAAAAATGACTAAGGCAGTTCTTTCATGATAAAACATTTGAAGCCTTTAGACTTTCTCACCCTTTTGTTTGATATATTGTTATTTATCCGTCTTAACCCCTCTGAGCCTTTCTAAAGCCTTTATTGAAACACATTATAATCCATACCCTAGCTTTTAGGACTTATCTATATGACCTGCACTCGAATGGCAAAACCTGAGACAAACTCGTTTTAGAGCTTGAGTTTGGGGTGGTGGGTTTCATAATTAGGGAACTTTGGGAATTGGAATTATCTTTGTGATTTTATTGATGATGAATTGTTATTATTGTAACCCTTTGCCGGGGTAATAGTGAATAAAAAAGAAGCTACGAGCTAATTTTGCCAACAAGGGCATAAAAAGAATATATATATATATGAAAAGATAGTGTGATATCTCAAAATCAAAAGAGAATCATAGCTATACAAAAGAAATTAATGTGAAAAGAAAATATATATTCGGACCGGCAAAGTAGATTTTATATCATCAAAGGTTTTTAGGATTATTGGGGATGCACATTAAAAAGCATCAATAAATTGTGTTGAGTGAGAACATCTTCGAGTGAAACTCAAGCTCTAGGCGATTCGTTGATGGCTAGTGAGGAGAGAGCCAAGAGCTCATTTTTCATTATCCAAATATACCACACCCGTCCTTAAGCCAAGTTATAACCAAGACCTTAGGATTTCTAACTACTAGATGGAGAAACAATTGAGCTATTAGGTAGTAGGTGAGTGGACCATTAGATGCTGTATTTGGGACCTATGAACAACCTATAGCCATTAACCTGAACTAAGTTATCATCCTCTCCTTCTGGCATTGCGAAATTAATCTTAACTTGAATTTATGGATTGTTGATTACATGTGTATTAAGCATACCTGTGCATTATTTATTGAGCATTAATACATGATACTTTTTAGATATTTTGCTCTAGGATCATTCATTGTATTCTGTTCTTATTCTCCTTCTACTTCTTCTTGTTTATTTTGACTACCCTACTGTTCTTTACTTTTATTGTATCGGGACGATACAACTTTGAGTTGGGGGTCTTGATGTCTCCTCATTTGTGATAATAAAATATACTTCTGATACATCATTTTAGGCTTATTTATTAGTTTATAGGTTGATTTTAGCGTAGTTTAGTGCACTTTCCTATTTTGGGTCTTGATTTAGTAACATAATATTTTTTGAGCATATTGGGTTTAATTGTTTATTTAGTGTGAAGCTTTAAAGATAATTATGGAGATTAATTAGAGTCCAAGTCAAAGACTACAACTTATGGAAAGAGATTTACATGGAAATTGGAGATAAAGGAAACAAAGGCTAAAAATATGGAAAAGGAAAAGCTGCCTAATCTGAATTTCTGCAGCACACGCCTAAAGAAGTGGTAATTACTCTTACAAGGAAGCCGATTTTGGAAGATTCCTTTAATAGGGCTAGAGATAATTTTGTTGCGATTCTTTTGGTATCTTATATAGCTCAATCCGACCAATAACGAAGAAGATACGCCCAAAACGGTCCAGCAGTGTTTATCTTTATTTCCTTACGAATTTGAGTTGGGTTTGGAGTCTATCACTTGGCCTTATCTCTAAGAAACGAATTAGGTCAACCTATATACTATAAATACAGCCTCTTAACACTCTTAAATCATCCTTGGTGAAACCTTAAACCAAGAGGAAGCTTACAACACAAGAGAGAAGTCTGGAAGGAGTTATCATCAACAATGTCTTCTTCTACCTTTAGATTTGTAATTTCTTTCTTTTCTTTCATTAGTATGAACTAAATTTCTTTAGCTTAAGTTTTAGCATTAATGTATGAACCCTAGTTTTGAGTTGACATCTATCTAATTTGGGAATTTAATGTTTTAATTCGAGGTATAGTTTTTATTCTCTGTTTATGTGTTTGGATTTATATTCTGTGTTCTTGTGGACGGCCGCCATATAGAATTACCATCTAGTAATTAGGTCACCATTGACAACGGTGTTTAATTGCATGTTTAGCACATAACGTCTAGTATTAGGTATGATCTGACAACCCAGCCTAGCTAGATAATCACTATGGTTTAGTTCTTGTGACTATTTACCAATTACAGGAAAAGTTTGCTTAGGAAGCCTTATTGACACAGGTAAATCCTATTTGAAACTACCGATAGCGAATTGGGACCGATTAGGGAAATACTACATAATTCACCCTTACATGTTTAGAACGGCAAAACTATTGGGGATTACATGCTAATAACTTAAGCTATATTCTCATATCACTTCTCTTTCATATTTATTTTCTGTCTTTTAATTCTTAGTTTAATTTAGTTAATTATTTTCTCAATTCCATCTTTATTTGTCTTTACTTTTAATTGCGTTTAGTTGTTCTATCTTTAATTTATTTGCACTTGGTATTTGCATAAGATTCTCCTAACCTCTGTAGTCTCTGCGGAACGAATCTTAATCATTAAATAAAACTTGCATACGATCTGTATACTTGCAGAACCGTGTAGTTTAGGGTGTTATTTGCACGTTAATTATATCTTATTTTATCACACCCTAGGCCCCACCAGACGCTATATTGACATTTTTGAGAGAGGATCATGCATTCATGTACCTAAGGAACAAAGGATATATGTTGTGGGTTTTCTTTTTTTCTCGTAACAGCTTCCTAGATTTTTTGTTTTATAGATTTCTTCTGTCCTACCTTCTTTTCAGGTGAGATGTTGGTGACGCTGTGATGATAAATAAGGTCGAGGTTATGGACGGTTGAAGACGGATTTTATTAATATTTTTTAATTAAAAGTTCAATAATTGAGTTCACTCAATCTCTGAGGCTCGGTATCATAAGTAAGAAGTTTAGCTAATTGAGAAGTGGGACAAGTCGGCTAATGGTTAAACAAAATATTATATAACTTTTGTTTGTTGTTCTTTCTACTAACAAAAGAGAAAGACAAGTTACACAAAACTCTATAGTGTTTATCTCTACTAAACTGTTATGGGTAACGTAGCAGAAGCTTGATGTTAGTGATGAGGAGGTAGGGAGGTGGAGGATGCGGTGTCGAGTATGAAAGTAGGTAGGGTTAGGTGTGAAGGTTAGTGAGGCGTAAAGATGAGTAAATGTAAGGTTTGTGAATGAAGGTGACCTTGTGAACGTGTGATTTTGAAATGTAAATTGTGTGAGTGGAGTGTGACATGAGATAGAGGGTCAGTGGTTAGTGGTAAGAAAGAGAATTAGTAGATTGTTTGTTATTTTTAGTGTTTTCTTTTTTAGTAATATATAGTAAAGGTATTGTAGAAATTTTTTTGGTTTGTAACTCGTGGATTGATTTAGATCGTCAGTTGTGATATATTTTTAACTGAAACTAAGTCTTGATTCCTCTTTATACCTCCCTCAACTCCTTATTTTTATATATATATATACTTAATATATACCAATTAAGGTATGTATTATTGGTTACTAAGGATGACAACGGTTTGACTTTTTGTAAAATTATCAAAAGCCATATTCTAATGGTATATGGTTTTAATCATCGGTTACACATTTCACAACCATAATTGTATCATTCGGTTTTGGTTTTTTAAGTGGTCTTGCGTTTTTTAACCAAAACAAAATGATAATTTAATAAATATATTAATTTTTATAAAATCTAATCACACATATCAGAAAAATCTCTAAGATACATTGTGTTGGTCATTGTACTTAATTAAATTGCATATTTATTATTTAGATAGTTAAATCTAATATTTGGATTTTGATTTTGGAATTTTAATATATCTAATTTAACCTAAATCATTATAAAATATGAAAATATATATATGATAATAAACAATTTTCAGTTATTTGATTTTATTATTGTAAAAAATCATAACCTACTATTTTAGTCGTCGATCACACTTTGAAATACCATAACCTAATAGTTTTAACTTTGATTATATAATTTGATTTTTAAATAATTTAGATTTTAATCGGTTAGTTTATTATCAGATTTATTTTTAACGGTAATCATTGTCATACTTATTGGTTACGTTCATGATGCTTATTTTGTAATAAAAAATCCAAGTAAATAGGTGAATGTTCGACATATGTACACCTTCTATTGGATTTTTCGGGAAGCATTTCTAGCTATTAAGTGCATGGCAAATCCAAAAAGGAGAAGTAAATGAACGAATTAAACATGATTACAATAAGACAAACCAATGAAAGTGTGGCCTTCTACTTACGTTTTTCTTAACCACTCGTTAAGCCACTCATATGATTGTAATCACAGGATTTTGGTCCATTAAGAATTTTTTTAAGAACAGAAGAATATTCTTGTATATGTTATAGTAATTTCTTAACTTTTAATTTTTTTATTTTTAATATATAAAAAAAATTACAAGAAAACGTAACTAAAAAAAATAATTACAAAAATAATACATAGGCACTTCTCCAAGGAGCGCCTTTCTGCTGATTAACTTAATTAGCCCATTAAACCTAATACTTATCTTACTACTAAAACGTATTTTTGAAAAGTGTCTTTACTTAAAAAAAATCAACGACCTAAAAACTTATTTAATTTGATACCTCTTTCCCTTAAATCTCCACGTTTTTTGCAAAGTTATTTTAACACTCGCTATAACTAAAACTTATTTTGAGCAATTGAATTTTACCTTAGAAAATGTTCAATAATTTCAAACATGGAATTAACTCTTAATCTCATATTAATAAGTGAACTTCAATAACATGCATTTGTGATAGAAAATGCAATGCAACGATTATTTACGCAATACAACGCTTATATAAACAATTGGGATGAGATTGCACAATATAAGTTTTATATGTAGCGAATGTGAAAATAAGTTTGCATGAATCATGAAGAAAAGTGAAAATATCAAGAAAATTAAGTAGGTTTCCAAAAATCGTTGGCCATCAAATATTTTTTTTTAAAGTAAAAGTGTCTCAGTATTAAAAATTAGAGTAATGCTAGATATCACCCCAAACTGCATCACCTTTATATCGCCTTTACGTGGACCAATCATAAAAGAGATAGAAAATGATAAATCTGGAAAAAAAAACCACATGATTGGTTCATTTAAAATCCACCTAGGAAGCGATATAAAGGTAATGCAATTTGGGGTGATATCCAACATTACTCTAAAAATTAATAGACTTAATGGGTTTATTAGGTTGAAAGGCGCTCGTCAAAATGGCGTCTTTCCCGATACTTTTGCAATTAATTTTCATTTACTTTTTCTATAATTATTTTTTAAAACTTTAAAAAATAATATCTTAGTGAAAATATACAAATTAACTAATTATTACAAAAGCATCTTTATTTGGATATTAAATCAAGACTTTAAAGATTTAAATACCTATATTTTAGGGATGAAGTAAAACATTTTTGTTAAGAGAGACCAAAGAGAATTCAGGGTAACGTCTCAAAAAAAAAATCCCTTGTTTGTACTATAAATTTTATATTATACAAAAATTGTAAAACATGTCATTATATTGTGAAAAATTGCATTATAGATTCCTATATCGTAGCGACCAAAAAAAAAAAAAAGATTCCTATATCGTATAAATATTACAATATAAGTTTTGATATTAAATTTCTTTTTAGTTAATTACCCTATAACTTCTTATTTTTTGTACAAAATAACATATATTTTAGGGGCAACGCCCAATTAATTACGCGGAGAAGGTAAGTATTCCCTATTAATTACAACTTCAACTTAATTCCCAATTAAGCACAAAATATTATCCAATTACCAAAATATCCTTCTACCTATTATTAATTACTTTAATTATATATTTTATTAATTATAGTTTAATATTTATTTATTTTTTTCAGATTTTTTTTTTAAATATTTTTTTTTCGAAATATTTTTTTTTCAAAAAATATTTTTTTTTCGAAAAATATTTTTTTTTCGAAAAATATTTTTTTTTCAAAAAATATTTTTTTTTCGAAAAATATTTTTTTTTTCGGAATTTTTTTTTTTTTCGGAAATTTTTTTTTCGAATTTTTTTTTGTCGATTTTTTCCCCCGGAATTTTTTTTCCATGATAATTGTGTGTTAAAGTAACACAAAATCATATGTGTTGTGTGTTGCATGAACACCCAATATGTATAATATTGAGTTGCTTAAACACACATAAATAACAAATTGTGTGATACATGAACACAAAATCAGACAGACAGAATATTTGTACACAAAGTATAGAATAATGTATATGTAGGCTGATTATGTGTTCATGCAACACGCAATTGCTGAAAGTATGTGTTACAGTAACACACAACAGTATGGGTTTTGTGTTGGTAAGACACACAATGCGTTTATCATTTAAAGTATAGAATAATGTATATGTAGGCTGATTATGTGTTCATGCAACACGCAATTGCTGAAAGTATGTGTTACAGTAACACACAACAGTATGGGTTTTGTGTTGGTAAGACACACAATGCGTTTATCATTTACAGTTTTGCGTTGCTTAAACACACACAAATAACAATTGTGTGTTGCAGGAACACAGAATAAGATATACAGAATATTTGTATACATTAATAGATAATAGTGTACAGATAGTCTGAACATCTGATTGTGTGTTAATGTAACACACAATCGCTTGATGTATGAGTTACCGTAACACAAAACAGTATGGACTTGTGTGTTAATGAAAAAATCTTCGAAAATATTTTTCGAAAAAAAAAAATTTCAAAAAAAAAAAAAATTCGAAAAAAAAAAAAAATTCCAAAAAAAAAAAAAAATTTGGAAAAAAAAAATTTCGAAAAAAAAAAAATTCAAAAAAAAAAATATTTTTTCGGAAAAAAAAAATTAAAAAAAAAATATTTAAAAAAATGAAAAAATAAATTCAGATATTAAATATATAAATATATAATGAAATAAAAAAACATATAAGGGCAATAATGGAAGGTAAATATGACCATGTGCTTATTTGAGAATTAAGTTGAAAATTTGTGAGTAAGTAGGAAGTAATTTCCTCCTTCCTTTTTTTTGAGAATGAAAAGTGAGGAAGTGTAATTAATTGGGAATTATCTCTATATTTTATTGTAAAAAATTAAAGAAATTATATGGTTAAAAAAGTTTTAAACATAATAAAATAAATTTTAAAAATTAGGGAGCTCAAATAAAAAGTCTGAATATTTTTGAGGATCAATTATCATAATTTTTTTTAATGATAGTTATGTTTTTTTTTTTGTAAATCAGGAAGAGCCATGGATCCTTTCATACCCCCGGCTTCGCCCCTGCTATGTTTGAGTATTAAACTTGTCTCAAATGCATAAAATGTGTGTTTTTTTGTCAGATAAAAACAAAAGAAAGGTTTGATTGTCTTATCATATTCCTAATTTGCAAAACAAGTCACACAACGAGTGTGTCTTCAGTTAAAAATTTTTGTCTGCCCTCTATCTAACTTTCTTCACAAGTTTGTCTGCACGATCGTTAAGACGCCTTAGAGTTTGAACAAAACTAATTGGGCCATGCATGATGGTCGGTCTACGGATTTCCAAGATCGTGGAATGGATTGTCCAGCTTCCAACTAACAGATGTGTAATACCTTGAATCAGTTCCAGGTTATCAGAGAAGATCTTCTTATTCCATAGGATACTCTTTACAGCAACACGGGGATTTCAAAACT
Organism: Nemophila menziesii; assembly: GCA_029959085.1. Classification (NCBI taxonomy): domain Eukaryota; kingdom Viridiplantae; phylum Streptophyta; class Magnoliopsida; order Boraginales; family Hydrophyllaceae; genus Nemophila; species Nemophila menziesii. Next base: position 438,100 of record JARWIR010000145.1, on the reverse strand, counting down.
GTTTGTGCCTCCCCGTCAATATACCCGAGTTGCTGGTCATTACCTTGGAATGTTCAACTATAAGTCTTGAAGCCATGTGTTGTTGTATTACTCCAATCCCTGACAATCTACTCGCACTGTTAAATGATGTATTGCAAAATAGATTAACATCTGAAGTGGGTAGAGACACTAGAGATGTGTGTGGCTTGAGAACCTTAGGTTGCCATGAATTCTGTATATTCCTCCAAGTGACTCTAAATAGTTCATGCATTACTTTATTAGTGGTAATGATGATAGTATCACAATGAACGGGAGTATTCTCATGGAGACACTTTATTTTTGCTTTCCAGATGTTTCAGATTAGCATAAATACATAAGCACTTACTATATGATCATCCCAACCACCAGTAGTATATGATTCAATAATATATGAATTCATAAAGTAATATTTGTTACCTCATGGTTATGTATCCTGACCTAAAGCGGCGATGCATTCCAATGATGCAGGAAGTAGTATATGTTAGAAATAGATGTTCACAGAGTCGGTCCTGAGCGGAGGCCAAAGAGACCATCGCCTTGGGCACCCTTCAATTCTTATCACTTTTAGGGCCTCAAATATTCTTTTTGCATATATAGTATAATTTTTTTCTTATTTAAAAAGACCCAATTTTAGCTCAACCCAAAACAAAAATGCTAATCCGTCTTTTTTATTTTATTTTAAATTTATTTTTAAATTATTTAATTAAGTTACGGGAAAAAAAATCATTTGTAATACACCGAAGATTTTTTATGGGCTATATTTTAAAGTTTGTTTTGGGCCTCCAAAATATCAAGATCGACCCGAATATTCAATTATCTCTACTTGTTATAGACACCATATACTCTCTTGTATATCATTGCATCGCCTTTTATGTAGGTTAATATTTGTGAGTATTACAAATCTCCAACTAAAGATCCTAACCTATATTTGATTGCCATAGAATCTTTCGTATCCTCGGATGCTTTGTGTTTAGAAACTGTGTGTTCATGATGTAACTTATCTTTTAAGTTTAGATGCATAATTTTAAACTCTACTATATAATTTTATATAAAAGTACTTGTATAAACTTAATATCCCATGAACAACATTATTGGGACAAAGATCCATAGAGATCCTAAATACTTCAAAACTTTAATGTAGGACACAAACATAACATGCCTAATCATGCACTATCTTCACATTAATTAGGTGAGATGAATATTTGCAAAAGAACATTTGTGTAGTTGATCAAATACGTACACTTAGTTGACAGAAAAAAAAAACGTACACTTATGCGTTGCTGCATGTGCATTTGTATTTAATGTCCTCGACCCTAGATATTTATTTATTTTAAAAAATCAAAAATAAGTTAGAGTATCTCTTAATTCTACTTTATTTTATTACAATATTAAAAGTTATATAATTAAAATATATTTAAAATAGAGATATTCATTTTAAATAAAATAAAAGGAAAATCTTTCTTACTTATTTATAATTTAAGAAATTAATTCCTAATTAAACATGTTATCATATTTACCTTCTACTATTATTATTAATGTTATTTTATTATTTCTTTTTTATTTCAATTATATAATATTATTTATTTATTTTATTTTCTTTTTATCATAAAATTCGACCACCATTACTGACCACCACCACCACCTCATGTATTTGCCATCGACTATCATCACCACCTCATACATTCTCCGTCGACCACCACCCCCACCACTCCAACCACCATCCACCCCAACCACCACACCCACCACCCAAACCACCCAAACACCCCTACCACCATTCCCACCACCACCCACCACTCCCACCTATCACCATCACCACCATTATTCTCCACCTACCACCACCTTCGTCTATAACCACCACCGACTAGTTCCATCACCACCAATCACCACCAACAAAATCCATCACACGTGCATATCTGTGAATTTTTAAAAAAAAATCATAACTAAATCTAAATAAATCGTAAAAATAAAAAAATTGCATTTTTGGACGAGACAAATTAATATTTACATCAAAGAATTTTTTTAATTTCGTAATCTGTTTTATGTGTTGCTATAATAAATAAATAAAGATTTTCCAAGTACCACAACATGCGCGCATCTGTGAATTTTTTTTATAAAAAAACATAACTAAATCAAAAAAAATCAAAAAAATTAAAAAAAAAAATTGATAAGGCAAGTTCATATTTGTATCAGCGAATTTTTTTATTTTTTATTTTTTATTTTGAACTTTCGATATTCAGTTTTATGTGTTTCTACGATACTATATTCCTTTAACACACAAAATTATAGAATCGAATTAAAACATTCACTTCTTTAACAAAATCATTTTTTATCTTTATTAATTACATATACCCTATTTTTACTTGTTTATACAATCATGATGTATTATCTTTTTGTCCAACCTCCTTTTGTTATTTTGTGTATTGATCTACTACAAAGAACAGACATCTGTGTATTACAGGAACACATAAAATCGTTTATTTCCTTTTAGTCATGCCCTTTTCAGTTTGTGATTTTGTGTATTCAGTTTGGCTGGAAGAGAAAAAAAATGAATTTGTGTGTTACTGTAATACACAAATGACTGTTTTGTGTATTACAACAACACAAAAAATATCAAAAGGGGTTGGACAAAAACTTAATACATCACGGTAGTTAAAAACGAGTAAAAATGGTGTATATGTGACTAATAAAGAGAAAAAAATATTTTGTTAAAAAATAGAATGTTTTAGATTGATTTTATAATTTTGTGTGTTACATGAATACATAAATATGTTGTTGTGTATTGTAGCAACACACAAAGGACTTTTTAGTCAATCACTTTTAAGTTTGTGATTTTGTGTATCACATGAACACACAAACCGATCAGTTAGAAGAGAAAAATGAATTTGTGTGTTACTGTAATATACAAATGACTGTTTTGTGTATTACAGCAACACACAAAATAACAAAAAAGGGTTGGATAAAAAGTTAATGCATTAAGATAGTTAAAAACAAGTAAAAATAGTGTATATTGTGACTAATAAAGAGAAAAAATGATTTTGTTAAAGAAGAGAATGCTTTAGATTGATTTTATAATATTGTGTGTTACAAGAATACATAAATATGTTTTTGTGTATTGTAGCAACACATGAAACTGAATATCGAAATTTTAAAATAAAATAAATCAAAAAATCCGCTGATGTAGATATGAACTTGACTCGTCAAAAAATTGCATTTTTTGGATTTTTTATTTATGTAATTATGATTTTTTATAAAAAAAATATTCACTGACGCGCACGTGTTGTGGAATTTGAAAAAAAAAGTGTGTTATAGCAACATATAAAACGGATTATTAAAATTGAATAATTTAAAAATACAAAAAATTAAAAAATTAAAAAATATCCAAAAAAGTCATAGACGTAAATATTAATTTGTCTCGTCCAAAAATACAATTTTTTTATTTTTACGATTTTCATAGAATTAGTTATGATTTTTTTTTAAAATTCACGGACGCACGCGTGTTATGAAATTAGTTGGTGGTGATCGGTGGTAACGAAACTAGTCGGTGGTGGTCGGTGGAGAATAATGGTGGTAATGGTGGTAGGTGGGTGGGGGTAATGGGTGGGGGTAGGGGTGGTAGTGGTGGTGGAATGGTGGTAGGGTGTTGGGGTGGTTGTGGTGGGGTGGATGGTGATGGGCGTGGTGGTATATTACCAAACTCAAATTCAAATATATACGGCATATAAATATTCATTTTCTAAGAAATAGTCATAAAAAAAAAAATTGGAGGCCCAAAGTGGCATTTTATTAGGTTTATACGCGTATAATATATGTTAGTTTTTTTTTTTAAAATGATATTTTTTTAGAATTTATATCTACTTTATTTTTAAATAAATGTTACAAAATTATATTTCAATAAATATTTAAGATAACTAACAAATTATTTATTATATACAATTTATTTAATTTCGTTTATTAAAAGTTAAAATGATAAGTTAGGTTAGAAAAGTAAAAAAATGGAATTTTAGGAAGGTTACTAGAGATTAAAAATATTTTTTTTAAAAAAAAAGTAGATTTCAGGAAAAGCTAAGTGTTTTTTTAGGCGATAGCAAAGGAGAATATTTAGGAAACTTTGCGGGTTCTTGTGAGACTAAATTAGTATTTCAAGCCGAACTTTTTCCCTTACATTTTGGACTATACATGGTAGTTAATCGGATATATGAGATGTTAATCATCGAGATTGATTCGTTTGAATTACTCGAACTAGTGAAAGTCAATAAAACGAGGGGGATTGGTCGGATGAAATAATTACGGATTGTAGGAGATTACTTGATCGTCATGGAAACTTAAATATTATTCACGTGTATCAAGAATCTAACTCATGTGCGGATTGGTTGGCAAAGATGGGAGTATTAGTGGAGGATACACCGATTTTGTATATGAACCCTCCGGAGGGACTTTATAAATTATTAACGTGTGACCGGAGCGGATGGACGATACCGCGCATTATAGTTAGCGCTCTTTCGAGAGCTTAGTAAGTCTAGCTAGACTTACCGGCTTTGTTTAGACCTTAATTGTATTATTTTTTTAAATTAAATATTTATCTAGTGAAATTGATATTTTTTTATTCATGTTTTCTCCAAAACAAAATTAGATAAATTTGTATAGTATTTCAGAGTCGGTATGGTTATTTTACCATGATATGCTATTAATACTATTCTTTATTTTGTATAATTTAATGGTTAAAATATCTTAATAAAGATAATAATTCATTCTGCCCTAATAAATATGTTTTGAGATCGCGTCTTATCAAATTAGATAATTCTCTAATAATATTAAAGTAAAAAATTTGATGAGAGATGTACTTAACCTTTTTCTTCAATATAATGATGAGAGATCTAGCGGGAAGTTCGTTGATGATTTCCACTCAATTCCCGCCAACGATAAATAACTAACTCAAATACTTCAACGGGTGGTTTCTTAACGGTATAAAACTGCGCCGTCAAAGCAAGTGCTTTAGGTTTTTTTCCCTTCTTTATAGAAGTAATGCTTAGACGTGACGAAATCATGAGGGGTTATGGCTAAGACGTTGCAAGTTTATGACATATTAATATTCAATATTCTCTTTTTAAAAGAGTTGAATTTATATTTTTCTTGATTTAACTCATAATGATATATTAAGTAGTCGTTGAGATGTTATATTCAAAACCAAGAAGAAAATCGATTATGGAGTAGCAAACCAAGATAAATTTGCCTTAAATTTAAATTTGACATAAGTAATGTTTCCTTATTTGTTTTAAATATTAGCCCTTAGCATTTTAAGTGAATATTTGACTTATTTGATAGATTTTTATACTTATTTCGTCATATTACACTTTTTTCCTTTGAAATTAGACTAATTGCATTTTTAGAGCTTTTGTGCGTTAATTTGTTTGTTTTAGTGCAAAGTTAGTAGGTTTTATGAATTCATGAAGAAACCACTACAAGGAGGAGAAGTGAGAATTAAAATCTTAGATCGGGTGGAGGAGCTAAAGGAAAGAAAAGAATTTCCAAGAACTGAATTAAAGAAGTTGCAGATCTGAAAGTCTGTTAAAGATTGTTGTTTTTGGGCTACTTAGGAGCGGATTTAGCCTTGGGCCATGAGACATAGTTTGATAGCCTATTGAGTTAGGAAGATTCTCTAAGTTGAATGAGCTCATTTGAAGTTGAGATTCAAAAGTTACAGCCGTTTTACTAAGGGATACACACCAGTTACGGGAATTAAAAGAAAAGATGGGTTTGAGCTTTTTATAATTTGACCTAATCCTCTTAACCTAAGCCCTAAAACGAATTTGAACACCTATATAAGCTCCTTTAGACCTCATTATTCAGGACCTATCATTAAACCTTCATATTAAATCATCCTTAGAGAGAACGCCAAGAGGCGGAAGCAAGGGCAGAAGCTGGAGAATCCTTTTCCTCCAACAACAGTTCAAGTCAATTCCTCTATCTAGGTTCTTATTTTATTGCTGTTATTAGGAACATATATATTATTAATTTCTTTTCTGTTTTTATTTCATTTATGAGCTAAACTTCAATTACTTGAGAATCGCGTAATGGGATTAACCCTAATTTATTTAATTCATGTATTTCAATTTGGGATTAATTTCTAGTTTAATTTGAATTGGGTATTTCAAATTGCTTATTATTTTATATTAATTTCACTATCAATGAATTAGCTAACCGGAGATAGGTCATAGTAATTAAGTTATTCACTAGTGGCGGTGATCATCTTGACGGGGGGTTTAATTACTGAACTAGATAATAAACGCGTGGTGTTCGTCAATGGTCCTGACGGGCTTGACTAACCGCGTAGCCAATGTGGTAAGAGACTAAAACCATCTGAACGTAGCTTATAATCGCCCGGACGGGGTTTGTAATACTGTAGGATAGTTCCTAAGTCTACCCTGACGGGAGTTAGGAAATAGTAGAGTCCCGACTAATATAGAAATATCAGTTTTGCCCTTAACGGAATTATTAATTACGTAAGGTTAGGTGATTCCCTAGCGAGACTCAAGTATAGCTCATATATGTGTCTTAATCTTTTAGTATTTATTTTCATTAATTTGTTCTTTGCATCTAGTAGTTTAATAACTCAAAACCAAACAAATATCTTTTATATTTTATTTTTTGTATTAGCAATTACTACTAATTATCTATTGAACACTTGAGTTATACCACTCCAATCCCTGAGAACGAATCCCGATTTATCGGAGTATTACTTGGACAACCGTACACTTGCGGTATTGTGGTTCCTGTTTATTTATCGCATTATTTTATAACACACCAGGACCCACCAATAAGTACATCTAGCTTGCATCATCTAAGTATCACAACATGTTGATGCAATAGATAGACCCATCTTTCTTTTTATTAGGTGAAAGACGAAAGTATAAAGACAAATATAGAGAGTTTGACGAACTTTTCTCCCTGCGAAGTGAAGTTCACAAATAATAAGTTTTGGTAGTAGTAAAGGCTATTCGAGTAAATCAAAGTAAAGAGACTATTACCTCAAAGCAAAAAATGGATGTTATTCTTTATCATTAATTTCTTTCTTTAAAGTTTGTAGAAATTAATTAGAAAATTGATTAACTCTTACTTTCTCCACCACACGGTTTTGCCACTTCATCTTCCCGCCCCACCTACCACTTACTGTCACAATCTCCATTTGATTTTATCTTGGTGTTTAAGAATTGATAGGAATTTCCTAAAATAGAGGGGAAAATCTATTTTGTTAATAAGTAAAAAAGTTAATAAATATTGTATCATATTTCATCTTATCAAGGGGTTAGGGTTGGATATGTATTGGGGTTGTGTCGAGACCAACAAAGTAAGTGTAAGTGATAAACTTGTGAGAAAACATACGAGTAATTTTTGTTGGGAATAAAGAAAAGGGTTGTTTTTCTCGTTCAAAGTTTTCTATATCACAGTGAAACAGTGTGAAACTATGTGGATGTAGATATTTTACCAAACCATGTAAATCATGTGTCTTCTTTATTTTATGTGTTTTTTTCTCTATCTCGGTGTTTTTCTCCCTAACAACTAGTACCATAGCCAAAGGCGAGAGATCTCGAGTGGAAGACAACATGGTTGCAGTGAGGAACTCATTTAACAAAGAACACAAAAAAAAATAAGGTCATGGATCAATTTAATGATCACATGGGTTTGTCTTGCATAGGTAATCCTGATTTTAGTGGTTGTGATTGTGTGTTTCTTTATGTATGTTATGAATGGTGCATAGGAGATTCTGATTGCTCGGATTGAGGTGCATATCTCACGCTTTGCAGGTGTAGGTGTTTTGGTGACATGATTTGATTAAAATGTTTTGATTGACCAAAAATTTGCAACATTGATCGGTTATGGACCAAGATTTTACCAATAGTGCTTTCAAGAAGCTAGCAAAACACTAATTAGAGAATGTTCAAATTAGGGAAGGAGTCATGTGAATAGAGTTCACAGAAGCTAAAGATCGAGTTCCCAAGTCTATACAGTGTAAGATAAAATACTATGGTGAAGATTACTTACGCGGGAGAAATCTATCATTTTGCGAGTTGAGAAGAGGTTCACATATGTTGCCACGACAATGGTTATTAAAAAAAGGGCTCTAGCATGAGAAAAATTAAAAGAATTTCAAGTTGTTATGTAGAATCTTGGAACTTCTCACCAAAGGAGGAATTGTTGGATCATGGCTTGAAGTCCTAGGCCAATAACACAATCAAACTTGCACACTAAGAAAGAGATTACTTGACTTGAGCAGTAAATAATGATATATTAGAAATTTAAGAGACTTTTTAAGTAATCCTTTTATACTTTTCAAATTAAAACATATCTATCGAGAAATTAATATATGTAATAGTGGATTTCCAAATTAATAAGTATATCTATCACATTTCTCGGACATGGGACAGATTCAAGATAATTTTTGTAAAGTATTTTCTAGTTCGGAAGAGTTTCAGGGGGCTTTTAGGCTTGGGGCCAAATTTAAGGTTCAAGTGACGAATTTTAGATTGAGGGAGAGGAGTGAAATTTTATTTTTTCTATTATTTTCTGTTAAAAAAGATTTGAGCATTATTCGGGAGTCGAGAGAGGCTACCCTCCCTCCCCAAATCCGCCTCTGCTCGTACATTTAAACGTTTGGATGTTGTATATATTTATTCTATAACAAGTAAGATATAAGTCGTGGTGCGTATAAACTGTTCAGACCGTTCACATTAAAAATAATTTAAAGTGCATGCAAACGAGATTTGTTGATATGTAGAATCAATTTATGAAGTCAATTACCAACGATGGTAATATTAATTTCAAAAAAGATTCACTAGGATTTTTTCCACCTAACTAAAATCAACATGACCACGTATGGAAGTGTATTATGCATACCATCACCACCTTGTTCATCTAATACTACCAGAGTTTGTTTAAGGTGCCTTAGTGATAAAGATATTTGTTGTCCAAAAATAATAATATAGATATTTCACTTTAGACAAAGACCACTACAAACCATGAGACGCGAGGAAAAAGCAATGTCTCAAGTAAAAAATGTTGATAATAAATAAAACCATAGACATGCTTGATTTTTTATTTATAATTTCGTAACTACGTTGATGGAATTTAGCCAACTGGACAACATGTTATCTGAGAGGGTGTGCACGTGATTGTATCAGAACACAGAACAATAGCAAGAGAGACAGCTCTATAGGACCCATGTTTTAGACATCTTGCTTGTGACAACCATGTTTAATGGACTTTCAAATTACTTGTGGCTTTTCGTGTCTATGTTAGACCACATTTAATTCATAGATGGGTTAGCTAGAGTATTTCAGGCTTTAAAATATTTGAGTTCAAATTTACGAATTTGAAAAAGAAGTTCGTATAATGTGAACTTTATTCCCCAAAAAGATTAACAATGAAATAATAAATAAACAAAAGATTGTATTTTTTTTTTCGTGAAATAATTAGATTAATGGAAAAAAGAGAATACAAAGTTTAAAGAAAAATAAAATAATAGACAAAATCTACTACTATAACTATAAGAACAACGCCTAATCATCTATGTAATTTTAATCCAACCGTTCGTGATGAAAATAGATAAGATATAGTAAGTAATTAAGACTTTTAGGAAAAAATCTATATAATAAATCAGGATACAATTATATATATTAACCCTCATAATTTCTTCATTCATTTCATAATTCTCTTCTTCTTCTTTATTTTTATTTTACCTATCCTATCATCGTTTGAAAAAAAAAAACACATTTACCCATAAATTCCACCACCATCAATCCTTCAACCCCCCCCCCCCCCCCCCCCTCCAAAAAAAAAATCATCTTCATCTTAAAAAAAAATCAAGGTCATTTTCAAAAAAACCATAAAAATGAAAAATGAAAAACATCAAATTCACCTTCCTCCTTTCTTCGTTTATTTCCTAAATCGAAAAACCCAACAACCCTAATCTCTATTCAATCTAGTGACACAATCCAACAATCCACCTTCGTCCGCCTCAAATCCACCACGACACCAACACCACTAACCTCTCCAAAATGCTTTATATAAGACCAAATTGCTCACTCCAACACAAAACTCACACGACATCCCTCCCCATATACACTCTCAGCGCATCATATATCATACAATATAAGGCTTCCAACTGTCATATAATAGCCATTGTAATATTTGTATAAAAAAAAATAAACAACCGGACTGTAACTATACTTAAATCAAATAATTCTGAAAAATTGTAAAAATGACGAGACAAGGCTTCATAGATATTGTAGGATTTGTATAAAAAAATAATAAACCACACAACTGTAATTATATTTAAATCAAATAATTCTTGAAAAATTGTAAAAAGTGATGAGATTGTCACAAAATGGTCATGGTAGGATTTGTATAAAAATATATAAACAACTTAAATCAAATGATTGTAAAAAATTGTAAGTAATGGTAAGATTAGGTTAAAAGTAACTCAATTATATAGAATTTCAATCGTAAAAGTTAATATTTTACCATAATTTGGTTCTTCAACTGTTGATGGCGTAGCCAAGCCGGGTTGATGATGATGGTGGAGAATGGTTCCTAAGTGGCGGCGTGTGAAGAGATATCATTTTTGTTTTTTGTTTGAATGTAAAGGTGAAAAGATGAGTTTTAGGGTTTGATTATGTCGTTTTTGTACATCAAGGTATTAATAGTCATTTTTACTTTTTCTAATATAAATGTTTTATGAGCAAATGCCACTTAGGGTCTTGAAAACACCCCCTCTTCAAGATGGGACCCCGCCTAGAGCCTCTTCTTACTAAAGACTTTAGAAACTTTTTAACACATGAAACCCAAAACCCCAATTACTTTACTACCCTTTTTTTTTTCTATATATACTAATTTAGAACCCCTACAATTATAATTTCATATCTATTTCCTCTCACCTCCCTCTCTTCCCTCTCCTCCCAACTCTCCTCCTCCCACATAAACTCCCAAACCGCCACCACCACCATAACACCATCACCACCACCACCGAAATGACTACAAAACCTACTCCTCCACCGCCTGCACCACCCGCACCCCACCAACACCACCACCAAGCATCTCTTCTTCTTCCAGCTGCTCCCCCCTCTTCAATATAATGCTGCCATGGAGTCTTCTGCCGAGATCCGTTCGCGAAGAAGAAAAAGGAGTAGCCATGGAGTCTTCTGCCGAGATCCGTTCGCGAAGAAGAAAAAGGAGTAGCCATGGAGTCTTCTGCCGAGATCCGTTCATGAAGAAGAAAAAGGAGTAGCCATGGAGTATTCTGCCGAGATCCGTTCGTTCGAAGAAGAATCGAAGCTCGAGATCCGAGCACCACCACCGCTAAGCTCGAGAAGCTTCATGCAGCAAACGGCTTCTTGACCAGATCTACAGGCTCCGTTCGTGAACATCGGATCTGCTCCTCCATCGCCGAGCTCGAGAAGAAGATACGAAGATTAGCTTGCTGTTCTCATTTCTTGACCGGAAATCTGGTAAAACGAGTTGTAGTGGTGGCGTTATGGCGAAGGAGTCCGGCGAAGATGCTGCTCTTTTTTTTTTTGTTCAGCGTACACTCGACGCTTGGATTTTAGATTCGTTTAATTTTTTTTAGTTTTTGTTTGACCAGTCAATGTAAGAGATAATTTGATTTGTTCATTTTTTGTAATTAGAAATGTTAATAAAATATTTATTTTTGCTTTTTACTCTTTGTTTTTTAATAATACTCATCAAATTAATATAATACTCATTAAATTAATAGAGTACTCCGAGATTTTTTTTATTGCACTCTGAGTTTTTCTTAGAGTACTCAGCAAATATATAGAGTACTCTATGTTTTTTCCGATACTCTATGTTTTTTCCGGCGACCGGTGACTGATGGTCAGAGGTCGGTGGTCGGAGGTCGGTGGTCGGTGGTCGGAGGTCAGTGGTAGGTGGTCGGAGGTTGGAGGTAGGTGGGTAGTGGTAGGTAAAGGAGAGAGAAATAGTGACATCACACTTTTTTGTCTTTTAGTGGTAGTAAGGGTAGGAAAGACTATTGTAAAAAATGAGGTCCCTAAGAAGAATAGCTTTTTTGAAACTACTCTATAAAAAAGAAAGATGGTTTCCAAGACCCTATATATAATTCACCCATGTTTTATTTTATAAATAATTAAAAAGATTTTTTTATAATAAAAAATTATTATAAAATTACACATGCACACCTCACATGACCACTTAACGAGAAGATAGATAGAATCAAGGGTAATAAGTTACAAAATCAAAAGATAGAGATTATATTTACATTTTATACGATCAAAGATTAAACTGGCAATTCAAGTAAAGTACAGGAAACAAAAAGACATTTAATTCATTATTTATGGATATATTTTAAATTCAAATTGAGATACCAACTGAACAAAATTAGTTTTGACAATCCGTACGAGATAAAACTCATATTAGTCAACTAAGGCCTACCAACACCGTCTCTAACAAATTAAGTTCACAGATAATACGGTATTGGACTTTACATGGTTTTAATATATTTTTGTTATTATTATTCATTTGAATATATGAATTCGGCCAAAGTTATGCTCACGTAGTTGTGTAGCATTACGAAATTGAAAAATAGTACTCCACCTTTCAGCATGCATTGTATGTAGAATGTACCCTGGCTTGCATGATCAAATGTTCCATGCGTCACGTGATTCTAGTCAGTGTAATTAATTTGATATTTGGAATGGATAATGTTAATATTATCATTATTATTCCTTTTTCTTTCATTTATTTAGGAGGGCACATGAAGCGTGAGTGATTCATTTATGGTCGTAGAAGATAAGAAAATATTTCATGCACCTATTTGTCGGAATTAGATCGCTTCATTTGTTTAGTAGTTATAATAGTTTGTGATTTTTTTTTTAGTGTGAACTGTAATTTAACATTAAAATTTTAAAAGGCATATTATCTAAGAGTTCTTATACATTCCAATTTGCTATATAAGTGGGTGGAAGTTTTTTTTTTCATGTATTAAAGGTGAATGTAATGATGGTATATATTCGACTAAGGATCTAAATTAAGATTAATAATAATGAAAAAGAAAAGGGAAAAAACCGGCCATAGATAAACAAAGACACTGGATAAGCTAAGCCGTAAATGAGCGGTGCGTTACTACGTGTGGACATCATAATATTGGTCGGTTATCTAACCTTAAACCACAAGCTTATATCAAGGGCTCAGCCATCATTAACCCTTATTTAATTTAAATGGATGGATGAAATTTAATATATTATTCAAATAGTACTAACAAGACAACTAATTACTAATTATAAATTAAGGTTATTATAGAAAGTATTCTTATAGAGCTTTTTAATAAAAAATTTAAGATCTAGGTTAAACCAATGGATTTCTCTCAGGCACATTTCCCGAGATGAAAACCCTTAACCCTTCCCGACCTCCGTCTACGGCGTAATCCCCTCTCCCTAACCCTAAATCAACCTCCTCTTCTCGTCTAACCCTCCTTCTTGTTCTATTATATGAAGTTTGATTTCATCTTCATATCCTTGTTTGGCTTACGTTATATCCGTGTTTCATTTACGATATTTATTGATTTCTCATTCTCGTTTATCTTTTGAAGATCGGCTCTTTCTCTCTCTTAGCCTTTATGGCGCTCATTAAAGATGATGAGAAAGACGGATCTGATGAAGAACTTACCCTATCACCAGATAGGGAGGCTTTATACGCAGCCTACGAAGACCCTAAGCTATTTGTTCGTATTGTCGCATCAGGTAATATTAACCTTAATTATCTGAAGAAAATTATCATCCAACACTGGAAAATTAATGGTAGGATCTCTCTTGATAAAAGAGGCACTAATCTGTGTGTTGTGAGTTTCGAAAACCCCATTGATCTTGATACTGTGTGGAATAATAGGCCGTATCACATTTTTGGATTTCATGTGCTCATTCAAAGATATGATGAATGTATTATTAACCCTGACCTACTCAATGTTACTGCTTATTGGGTTAGAATCATAGGCATTCCACCTCTCTTTCTTAAGGAAGGGAATGTTAGGAAAATTGCATCTAAGCTAGGGTATGTCAATGAGATGGAGCTACCTAATCCTGATAAGTATAAAGAGAATAAGTCAGTAAGGGTTAGGATTAGCTGCTCAATTGATAGACCTCTTCTTTCGGGGTTTATGTTTAAAATCACAAATGGTCACTCTGTTTGGATTTCTTTCAAATACGAGAAGTTGTTTGATTTCTGCTATGTCTGTGGTATAGTGTCACATGATGAACTGAAGTGTGATAATCCTGATAAGTTGGTTAATAAATTAGGCAACTGGATTAGATTTTCAGAAATTGATAAGAAGCATAAAGAAAAAGAATTTGTGTTTAAAGCTGAGAATGGAGGGAAATCAGTGAGGAAAAGGACAAAGAAGCCATTAAAGAATAAGAATAAACATCACTATTCTAAGTCTAGTGCTAATGAAGGTATTGGATACGTGGAAGGGGTCAATGTGGTCCAAACTCTTCTTATTGCTCCTAAAGTTAACTTGGGCCCAAAATGTCTGGAAGGGGTCAACTTTTCCTCTTCTATAAGACCTTTAAGTCCAGGAGAAGTTAATCAGTTATGTGGGCCTGGCCCAATCAAACCTACTAGCCCTAAGGTGGTTATTAACTCCTCAATCACAGAAAATTCGGATAAAAATATTTGTTTTGGATCTCTGGAAAAGAACAAGTATAGAACTCATCAGGTCAGACTTGACTTAGGGTTATCTACTGAAGATGAGACAATATCACAAGTCCCTGCAACTCTTATCAACCCTATTTATGGGGAAGATGATGAGATGGTAGAGGCAAATCAACTTGATAAAGTTAACTCTGAAGGTGCTGAAGATGGTGAACTAGATGAGAAATGGGATTATGAAGATGCTACTGAAGGCTCAGGAAATGAAGTGGTTTGCGGGGTTGACCCACATCAACCCCACCTCAATCAATGATGCTCTACTGGAACTGTCAAGGGTTAGGGAACCCCTTGACAGAGATGAGCCTTGCTGACTTAAACAAGGTTCACCATTTTGAGGTAATTTGCTTATCTGAGACAAAAAATAAATTCAGTTTTGTTTCTAATGTTACTAAAAAGATTAATATGAGTCTAGTTACTCATATAGACCCTGAAGGATTATCTGGAGGTCTTGCTTTGATGGTAAAAAACCCGGATAAATTTAAGATTTTGAGCCTAAATAAGAACATCATTTCATGTTCTTATGAGTTCAATTCTATTGGTTATTGTGAAATAGTGTTTGTGTATGGTCCTCCTTTGGACATAGATAAACCTAATTTTATCAAATCTCTTTCAGAACTACCTAATACTACATTTTGCAAATGCATATTGGGGGATTTTAATCTCATCAGATACCCCTCTGAGAAGTTAGGAGGTGATATTGGATCCTCTCATAAGCATAATATGAACATCTTTAACACTTTTATTAATAAGGAACAGTTGGTGGAACTGATAAGTAAAGGCTGTAACTTCTCTTGGTCTAACAAGAGAAGTGGCAACCTACTTATAAAGCAAAGACTTGATAGAATGTTAGTTAATAAGGAATGGATGGATAAATTTCCATACTCTTGGTGCTCAGTGCTTCCTCCTGCAGGTTCTGATCACTCTCCTATTATGCTCAAAGATGGTAACTCTAAATTGAGTAAGAATAATAGATTTATTATTGATAAAAATTGGATTTCTGACCAATCCTTTTGTCAAATTGTTTATGAAAAATGGATTACTAAGGTTTTTGATTCTTATACAGGTATGCAAAAATTTGGAAGGAAAATTAAACATATTAATAAATATGTTTCTCTCTGGGCTAGAAAGAGAGTACTTAATAATAGAGTACTCATAACATCTTATCTAGCTCAGATGGAGAAGCTATTTAATGCCCCTTATTCAGATGTAAATAATCTAGAAATGGAAATGGTTAATAAAAACCTTGAAGAGGTTTGGAAAAAGGAAGAAGCTTATTGGGCAGTGAGGTCTAGAAACTGTTGGCTAAAATTGGGTGATAAGAACACCAAATATTATCATGCATTGACTAAGCTGAGGAGGAATATTAATCACATTACTTCTATTAAGAATGTTAATGGGGAATGGCTTCATGAAAAACAAGAAGTTATTGATGAAATTAAATCTTATTACAATGAGGTTTTTAAGTCAAATGGTGAAAGATTTTATGACCCTATTCTCAACAAAGTTAAAAAGGTAGTAACAGATGAGATGAATCAGAACTTAACCCAAGAAGTTACACTTGAGGAGGTTAAATTAGCTGTTTGGTCCCTTGGAGGTGAGAAATCACCTGGACCAGATGGCTATAGTGGGTTTTTCTTTAAGAAATTTTGGGATGTCATAAAGACTGACCTCATGTGTTTGGTGAATGATTTTATGATAAATAATGCATCACTTGAGGATATAAATGAGACAATCATTGCACTCATTCCTAAATGCACTAATCCGGATTTGGTAAGTTCTTTTAGGCCCATAAGCTGTGCCAATTTTATATATAAAGTCATTTCAAAGATTTTATCTAATAGATTACAAAGGTGGATTGGTGAGATCATATCTGAATCTCAAACTGCCTTCATACCTGGAAGGTCTATATTCGAAAATATTGTGATTGCTCAGGAAACAAGTCACTTTCTAAAAAATAAAAGAACATCTAATAAATGTTACTTGGCAGTTAAAGCTGATATGAGCAAGGCATATGAAAATATAGAATGGGATTTTCTTATTGATTTGCTTACCCAGTTGGGTTTTCATCCTAAGTGGGTTGAGTGGATCTTTAACTGTGTCTCTACTGTTTCATATAAAATTAAAATAAATGGTCAGCTTGTTGAGATTGATAAACCCCAGAAAGGGTTAAGGCAAGGTGATCCCTTGTCACCCTACCTGTTCTGTTTAGTCACTGAAGCTCTTTCATCCTTGATTGATTATTATGTGAATTTAGGTTTATTGCAAGGCATTAAAATTGCAAGGAAAGCCCCTATGATTACACATTTGTTGTTTGCAGATGATAGCTTGTTTTTTCTTGAAGCCAATGAGTATAATGTGGAGATTTTTATCACTGCCCTGAATTGGTATTGCT
Organism: Nemophila menziesii; assembly: GCA_029959085.1. Taxonomy (NCBI): domain Eukaryota; kingdom Viridiplantae; phylum Streptophyta; class Magnoliopsida; order Boraginales; family Hydrophyllaceae; genus Nemophila; species Nemophila menziesii. Next base: position 420,957 of record JARWIR010000145.1, on the reverse strand, counting down.
TTGCCTCAGGACAGAAGGTTAATTTGAATAAAAGTGGGGTACTTTTCAGTAGGAATACTCCTGCTGAGGTTAAAAATAAACTTTGTTCTATTATGAGAATGAACAAGCTTCAAGATTTAGGGAAATATCTTGGTATACCTTCATCTTGGGGTCTTTCCAAAGTTAAAACTATGGAATGGATCATTGAAATGGTACTTAAGAGAATGGACAGCTGGGATACTATTATGCTCTCCAAAAGTGGTAAGGAGGTTCTCATCAAAGCCATTATTGGCTCTATTCCTAATTATATCATGTCAGTCTTTTTAGTCCCGAAAAAGATTACTTCTAGGCTAACTTCTTTGGTGGCTGATTTTTATTGGAACAATAAAGGAGAAAAAAGATGCCATTGGGTTAAATGGCAAACTCTTATGTCCTCTAAAGATGATGGAGGGTTAGGATTTAAAGATTTTCATACCCAAAATCTCTCTCTCTTGGCCTCTAATGCTTGGAAGTTTTTAAATAATGAATCTGCATTGGTACATAAGGTACTTAAAGGAAAATACTTTCCTGATGTGGATTTTTTTGATGCTACCCTTCACTCTAATTGTTCTTGGGGCTGGAAGAGCCTGATTGAAGGTAGAAGCGGCTTTAAAAATGATATCTCCTGGACTATTGGTAATGGTAATAAAATAAAGGTGTGGGAAGACAAGTGGATTCCTAATGGGATTCAAATCACTAAGCCAAGGTTTACTGAGGTATTTTTGGTCTCTGATCTGTTTAACTTTGATAAGTGCTCTTGGAATATTGAGTTACTTAATGAACTGTTCAACTCACAAACTGTAGCAACCATAACTGATTTGGATATACCATCTCTAGCCTGTGAGGACACCCCATTCTGGATTCATTCTAGAACAGGTGATGTCATAGTTAGAGATTGTTACCATAGGTTATGGAAGGCTCAGGAGAGTAATGAGGCTAAGAAAATTAAAGATAAAGGATGTTCATCTTTTAAACTTGATATTATTGACTGGAAAATTATTTGGAAACTTGAAACTCTTCCAAAAGTTAAAAACTTTATTTGGAAGTGTTGTGAGGATGGTCTTGCAACAAATGTTAATAGATATAAGAGGAGAGCTACTCTCTCCCCTTTGTGTGACATTTGTTGTTTATTTGAGGAAAGTCTGGAGCATTTACTTTTCCACTGCCCTTGGGCTAGAGCAGTTTGGATTGCTAGCCTATTGAATTTTATATCAGAGGTGGATCCCACATCAAACTTCTTGAAATGGATATCATTCTTGAGGCTTTGTTCATCTGAGAGAACAGATATTATGCAAGATATGGCTGAAATGGCTTGCTTTATTGCTTGGTACATTTGGAAAGGGAGAAATGAGTATGTTTTCAAAGGCATACCACCTGACCCTATTCAGATTAAAAAAAGAATGTTAATAGCCTATGATGAGTTTCTGATAGCCAATGCTACAAGATCTGAGGCTAATAATGAGAATTCTCATCAAAGTTATACTCCAAGGATAGTTTCTAACTCAAATGGAGTAAATAATACTTTGCTTAATCAAAGTAATTCTAATGTTAATGAGAATTGGTCCCCTCCAGATTTTGGAAAGTTCAAAATCAATTGTGATGCTTCACTTTTGCCTAAAACTAATTCCTCTTCTTATGCGTGTGTTTTGCGTAATTCCTCAGGTACTTTAGTTGATGGCTTAGCTTACAAAACCAATACCAATTCAGTTGCTGTGGCTGAAGGAAGAGCTATTTTGAAAGCGTGCAAGATGGCTTCATTCTACCCTTATGGTAGTATAGTTATAGAATCTGATAATGCAATTTTTGTAAACCAAGTTAATTGTAATAGTAAACTAGACAGTATCACTAAAGTCCTAGTCTCCAATGTTAGGCATTTTAAGGTTTTGTACAATATCCAAATCTCGTTCATTAAGAGAACTAAGAACAAGGTTGCTGATTGGGTTGCGAAACAAGCTCTTCAAGGGAGTTTGTTTCGCCTTTGGAGTTCTTACCCTCCTTCCCAATTAGCTAGACTGATTAGGATGGACTTTGAACCTACTGGTATTGGTTGATTTGTGTAATTTTGTTTATTTATGGAAGCTTTAATTTCGACTAAAAAAAAATAAAAAATTTAAGATTTTAATAATTTATTTTTAATATAATATTTATTTTTAAATATTAAACAAATAATATGGTACTTCTACCACTACCACCACTACCATGTATTTAACCACCACTATAGCCATCACCACCACCACTCCACCACCACAACCACCACCACCACCTACTAGGCTACTACTACTACTACTAATTCCATCACACGAGCGCGTCCGTGAAACTTTTTTAAAATCGTCATAACTAATTCAAAAAAATCAAAAAATTAAAAAATTCGCATTTTTTGATAAAGTAAATTAATATTTACGTCTATGATTTTTTGATTTTTTTTTCGCAGACACGAAATTCACTGTTTAAAACATGGAATTTCATGTTTTAAACAGTGAATTTCATGTCTGCGGTAAAAAAATTCAATATTTCAAAACATGGAACATGAAATTCACTGTTCAAACATAGAATTTCGTGTCTGCGAATCAAAAAATTCAAAAAAAATCAAAAAAATCAAAAAATTCAAAATATTTCGAAAAAAAATCATAGACGTAAATATTAATTTGCTTTATCCAAACATATAAATTTTTTATTTTTTTATTTTTTTTATTTTTTTAGAATTGGTTACAATGATTTAAAAAAAATCACGGGCGCGCGCGTGTATTAGTTTTTGTTTTGTTCTTTCTAATTTCCTTTTTTTTAATTACTAATTATAGGGATAGTTTGGGGTGGGGCTGTTTTTTATAAAGTATCTTATTATAGATACCTTTTTTTAATAAGTTTTCTATTAGGCATTAATATATAATTGACTCTTACAAATTACATAATACAAAATAATTTAAAAAAAAATAAACGTACGCAACATACACAACACAAAGCAGGTTTTTTTTGATCTCCAAGACATTGATCGAGGATACCATTAAAGATACAATGAGAGAGTTATCTACTATCGTATCCAACTTTTAGATATCAAGTTCTAAATTTTAATAAGTTTATCAATTATTGAATCACAATCTTAGAATGTATTGTAAGTTTGTACTATGACATTAGAGTAAAAATTCAACCATTGTTTTATCTGACATAACCATAGTTGTTCCATCTAGACACTGATAGTTTTGAATTGCTTTAACCAATTTTGAGACAACCCATATAAAGTGTCATAACTTAGGAGTTAAGGCCCTTGTGTAAATCAAGTGTTTCTGAGATAACCTAGATTTTACCCTCAACATTTGATGCACATCTAATCCTTTTTGTGCAACCATCAATGATATTATTATTCGTGTTATAATGAATAAATAAAACATACAAGTAAGTAGTAGACACAATAATTACGTAAAACCCAGATGAAAAAAACCATAAAAAGAGGAGGTAGTTTTACTATAATTGAAAAAAGATTACAATAGATAGTTGTTCTAAAAGGTGTGAATAATAATTCTTAGTAATGAATTAAAAAGTCCAACCCCTTCTGCTCTTACTTAGCGCTTCTGTAAGACATGCTTTTGTTGATGAAACAGAGGTTCCTGGGGCAACCTTTTCGAAAGAATACCTGTTTTTAGGTTAGTTGGCATAATACACAGTATATGTCTAATGTAGGTAACCATAGAATTAAGGTTATTAACTAGATGGGTCAAGCCTTACAAAAGAATTGTGTTAAATCTAACAATCTTCGCATTGTCACAAATTCGATAATCGAGGTTCAAAAAACCTAACGATGTTTCCACCTTAACAAAAAAAAATCTAAAATCAAGCTGTAAAAAGTTAAATTTCAAAGTCCAATCACTGCTCAAACTTAGATATCGGAACCTTCTTAATCATCATATCAGTCAGATTATCATGGGTGCTAACTTTTCTCACAACAAAATCACCACAAGTAAATAACATCACACACAAAGTGATACTTCACATCAATATGGTTCGTCCTCTCATGAAATATTTGATCATTTGAGAGATATATTTTACTCTATAAAATACTTAGTAATTTGTAAGTCTTCATAAATTACACCAAAAGACCTTTTAACCAAAGAGCTTTTTTGAAAGTTTCATTAACAACCATGTATTCTGCCTGTGTAGTGGAAAATGCTACTATACTCTATAAAGCAGCTCTCCAACTTATACAATACACACGAATGAATAAAATATATCTAGTAAGGTATCTTATCTAATCAATATCACCAACAAAGTTAGAATCAACATACCCAATAACTCCGTCTTTAATTTCCCAAAATTGTAAACAAAAGTCAGAGAAAGACCATAAATTTCTGAAAATTCATTGAACAACTTTACAGTGTTCTTTGCCCAGATTTTCCATGTACGTAACATTCATAATAGATCCAGTTACACTACAATTTGGAACAAGTGACATATACTTAATATCACCATCTAATTATAAAGATAAAGTAGATGACAATTTGAAGTGAGATGCTAGTGGAGTACTAACAGGCTTAGTATTTCGCATATTAAACCTACAAAGTACCTAATCAATATACCCATTTTGATATAATAAAGTTTACTTATCTTTCTGTCTCTAGAGATCTCCATCCCAAGTATTTTATTTGCGCCTCCCATGCCTTTCATCTCACATTTCTTACTAAGCTAGGGTTTGACCTTTATTACTTACATAATCTTCAAATCTATCAACATATCATCGACATAGAGGAGTAGATACACAAATAGGGATGGCGATAGATATGGTTAAAAACCAAAACCGATGATAACCGAACCGATTAAAAACTGAATTATGTAATCGTGCTTAAAATCATTAGGTTATGGTTTTGAAAAGTGTAACCGAAAAAAATAAAATAAAAAACCGTTTATTATTATCTATATTTTCATATTTTATAATAATCTAGTTTAAATTAAATATATTAAAATTCTAAAACCAAAATTTAAATACTAGATTTAACTAACTAAATAATAAATATGCAACTTAATGAAAAACCAACTCAATATTATATATACCAAAGATTTTTTTTTATATTTGTAGTTTGATTTTATGAAGTTAATATAGTTTTTGAATTATCACTTGTTTATCGTTAAAACCGCAAGACCATTTAAAAAACCAAAACCGAATAATGCAGTTATGGTTTTTAAATGTGTAACCGATGGTTAAAACCGTTAGGATATGGTTTTTAATAAAATAAATGGTTATGGTTGTGGTTTTTGATATTTTTGCAAAAAGTCGAACAGTTGCCATCTGTATACACAAATGAACCATTTTCATCTTTCTTGAAGTAGACACAACAATCATAATTTGACCTCTTGAATCTGAGAGAAGTCATAAAAGCATTTAAATCTCTTATACCATTGTCGAAGTGACTGTTTTAGACCATAAAGGTATTTTTTTCAGTGAACACACACAATCCTCCTTCATTGAGACTGAAAAAACCTTCAGGTTGATGCATGTAGACGTCTTCTTCAAGGTTATCACGTACATTTTACAAACAATACCTATACGATGAGAACAACAACTTTGTTTCTCAGAAAATGATTGCATGTTGGAGAATTACTCTATTGGTAACTCCGTGAAGAAATTAGCAAAAATTGAGGAAGGATGATGGGATATACTCCACCAGATAACAAATTTAATAAGTTTGTAAGTGCCCACAAGAAATCGAGCAGATTAGGGCAGCGATGGATGTATCCTACTAAAATAATGTTTGTGTTTAAAGATATGAAATCGAGGCAACCCATAGTGATTTTGTTATAAAATTGAGGGTTTTGAATGTCATTTATCAATTTTATGGTTGAGAAAAATAAAACATGATATTAGATGAATTTCAAAGGATTGTTATGATCTCATCACATTAATCTTTTGCATTCAAGACCTTACGAAAAAGAGAGGATATGAAATTGCGTGATGTTTGATTTCAATAATATTTGTGCGATATATGACAAGCTTTTGTTAGAATTTGGGAAAGATGAAAAAAATCAGCAATTTCATTTTCTTAGGCAATGCCATGTTATTTGAATGTTGTTACACTTTATTAGATAGAAAAAGATTGATATTTAAGTGTGTATTTCCTTTCTTGTAGCGGGGCATATTAGTCCACAAGATTAATTTAATCACCACGACGTTATAGTCGAACATATGTTACTTTATAATTTTTTGAGATTATAGTTCGAATAAAATAAATAATTATACAAACTTGTAACTTATATTCCATCAATTGTAAATTACAATTCATAAAAAGGAAACCATAACATAAAAAGACATGTTTTCAAACCTCTCACTATATGGAACATCTCGTGACTGATCCATTATGTTGTTGACCGCTTTTCCTATTAAAACTAAAATAATTAAGACTAATTAACTATATTTATTTTTTCACTTGGCAAATAACATAGATATTTACAAACATTCTCTAATAATATCACTAACTAAGCTTCTTAACCTCCATATAACCATAAAATCTTTCACAAATCTTTGTCATTGACTTAAGTAAATGAATATTTACATGCATTATCCCAAAAAGATTATTATTAATCTTTTTGTTTAGTTTGAAATTTCCGCTCTATCATATTTACGCAGTACAAATATTTTTGTGCATGAGAATGAAGTTATTATCGACTCTCCACCGTGAAGTTTACATCTTAATGAAAATTCTATTTCAATTGTGTCCAGATATAGAGTTCTTTATATGTAAACTAGCCTCGTAATCCTTGACAGAGACAAAAGTCCTTTTGTCAACAACTCCCCAGTTTAAAATATTTATTCACTTAGTTTTTCACATCAATTAAAAAAAATATAATAATTAGATACTCTTTTATTAAAATACTTTTCATAAAGTGTCTCTATATCTTAAATATAATATAAGTGATAGTGAAAAACGTGAGAATTTTTTTATGGAATGGAGGTAGTATTTCAAAAGTGGACACACATTGTGAAAAAATGGAGTACTAGTCTTGTGAGGAATCATTTCAAGATGTAAATGTATAATGGTAGTTGATAAAGATCAAATTTAGCCTTGTAATCATTGAAAAGACACGAGAAATTTTGTCATATAACACCTGTTTTGAAAAACAATGTTATATCTCGTGTTATATTTTTTATTGATTGAACACCTCAAGACTTAGCACATTATTGATCATAATACTAATCTCGTGATGAATTGTTACAAGATATAGAAGTCTTATTATAGTTGATAAAGATCAAAAGTAGCCTCATAAACATTGACAAAACCACGAGTTCTTTGTCATAAAGATTACATGTTTTAATAAATAAGGATAACACTCGTGATAATCTTCTTTATACATTGAATATCTCGAGAGTTCACACATATTGAGACTCTTATCAACTAGTAATCTCGTGAGGTATCATTACATTTTCACGATAACACATATATATTAATCTTATAATAAATAAAAATAAAAACCAAACTACCAATAATTGTATTTCCATTTTTTTTCAAGATCTTAATTAAGTACATCAAATAATGTGAAATATATAGTAAAATCTATGTTTACAAAAATTACTTATCATTCTTTATAGTAATTTTAATTTACAAAGATATTTCTTCAAGCCTCTGTATATCATGAAACATTTTTTGACCCTATTCATTATGTTATCAAATGTATTTTGCTATTTAAACTAAAATAGTTATTAATCATAAAAAATTTGTCATCGATAATTACTATTCTAAGAAGATACTATTACATACATCCTCCTCTAGCTAAGCTTATTAACCTAAAAAAAAAATACAAAATCTCACAAATCTTGTTCATTAACTTAATGTTATCATTCAATCTTGTTTACATGCATTATCCCCAAAAGGTAGTATAATTTAATCTTGTTTTCGTAAATTTGAAACTCCCTCTCTACTTTCACTTTCCTAGTACTTGAAAACTAACTCTCCCTCAATGACACGTGGCTTAACCCAACCCTACTCTACGCAATATAAACATAATTTTAACTTTACATTAACTCAATTGCAAGCAAAGCATAATTTCCACTAGTCCTACGTGGTATCCGAGTTGGCAAAACCCACCTCTTATCCCCACACTACCTTTAAACCCCAGAAAACACGTGTCAGTAGCATCAGCATGTTTAGTTAATACGGTCAGTCTCGGTCAGCCCGGGCAGATTTGTAAAGAAGTAGTAATATCAAAGATTCAAATATAGGAAATAAATAAAGTACACTTTTGACCAAAAGAAAAGAATACATACATACACATATATACATATATAAATAGGTGGAGAATTAGTATCACTAGTACACGCTCTTTTCTTCTTCTTCCTTTGCTCTGTTTCTAGAGAGAGAAAGTAGATTACTTACTGTAACAATGGAGAGACCTGCAGTTTTGGATGAATTTGAAAAGCTTGTTCTTCGAATGAGCTCACCTAGGTAAATATTATCTCCCTTTTTCGTATTTTTTTTGGTAAATTTTTTTAGCTTTTTTTTTCATATTATATACTTTTGAGAGAAAAAAATTCAAAAAAGAGTTTTCGTACAATGTATTTCACTAAATTCTGTTTTTGTAATAATATATTGAAAAGTATTTTTAAGATTTAGTTTGAGTTTCGTTATTTTTCGTACATTTTTTGTATTATTTTAATTTTTTTTTCAAAAAACAGGGTAATGGTCGATAATGCTGGATGTGCTAATGAAACTCGCATTATGGTAATAATTTTACTATTTATGACGTCAAATTTGTTATGATTTTTGAATTTAATTTCTAATTTTTAAATTTTATTTTAGATTGATAGTGCAAGAAAACATGGAATACTTTTGGAAGCTGTTCAAGTATTGACAGATCTCAACCTTTCGATTAAAAAAGCTTATATTTCATCTGATGGACGTTGGTTCATGGATGGTAAGTTGCAATTATTTATTAATTTGTACTTTTAGTCCTGGTATATTTGTTTATTTCACACAAGGCAGGGACTGGTAGTGTAATTAATGCATTTATTACTGGATGTTTTATTTCTTACGTTAAATTTTTCTTTGTATTTATCATGCAGTTTTTCATGTCACGGACTTGAATGGGAATAAGTTAACTGACGAAAGTATCATTAATTATCTTGAACAGGTAAATTAGTTAAGTAACGTTTTTTATCTGGTCTTCATCTTTGACATTTTTTGACAGTTTAGTCAAAATATACGAAAATGAGGGACTAAATGAGTTATTTAAATTTTTTAATAAAAATAATTATGATTAATTTATCGTCCTTTAATTTAATTAAACAGTCACTTGGAACGATTAATTATGTGAGAACAAAGCGAATCGAGGGGTTAACTACATTAGAATTAACTGGAACGGATCGAATCGGTCTTTTATCCGAAGTATTCGCGGTATTATCCGAGCTACAATGTAACGTGGTAGAATCAAAAGTATGGACTCATAATGGACGAGTTGCATCGCTTATATACATGTCATTCATATCGGATTTATCGAAAATCGAAAGAATCGAAACTCGTTTACGAAATGTACTTAAAGGAGATAATGATATTAGGAGTGCGAAAACATCGGTTTCGATTGTGGGTACCCATACGGAACGAAGACTTCATCAGATCATGTTTGCTGACCGGGACTACGAGCGGAGCTTGAGCTCCGGCGAGTCACCGGTGGTTTCCGTTCAGAATTGCTTAGATCGGGGATATTCCGTCGTGAATATCCAATGCAAGGATCGTACAAAGCTTTTGTTTGATGTTGTTTGTACGTTGACCGATATGCAATACGTCGTGTTTCATGCTACTATGAACACGATAGTCGATAGCGCGATCATGGTAATATATACTTCTTATGATTACTTTCATAAACTGTTTGGGTCGGACCTACGGGCTCGTAGACCTGGCCCATTACGGGTCAGGCCTACGGGTCCATAGACCCGACTTGTGTATTCTCTTTCTAAAGCGGCGATATTTTCTTGACAGGAATTTTTCATCAAGCATGTGGACGGGACGCCGATTGGTCCGGAAGCCGAGAAGGAACGAGTGATTCTATGCATACAAGCGGCGATTATGAGGAGAAGATCGGAGGGTGTAAGATTAGAGCTATGTACGACCGATAGGCGCGGGCTTTTAGCGAATGTGACGCGCACGTTTCGGGAAAACGGGATGAACGTGGCGCGCGCCGAAATATCAACGACTATGGATAACGCGCTCAATGTATTTTATGTAACGGATGGTTCGGGAAGTCCAGTTGATTCGAAGATTATAGAGGATGTTCGAGGAAAAATCGGTAGAGAGGAGTTGAAAGTTAAGGAATTACCGTTGATTTGTCGTGAAAAGGATGAAGAGGTTGAGAGATTACGGGCGGTTAGGGTTGGTGGAGCTATGTTGTTATCGCTTGGTAGTATAGTAAAGCGGAATATATACCCTTTGGGGTTGTTTAAGTCGTTTTATTAGTGGAGATTTAAGGTCGAAAAAACTAGGGTTACGGGCCGGGTGAGCCCGGTCGCGGTGATCGACGATGACTTGGGGGTGTGTACATATATGAGAGTAATTTATTAGTAAAGGTAAGGAGTTTGGTGTCATGGTAGTTGATATTGTTGGGTATGGTTGGTTGAGTAGGTAGACAAAGATAGATAGAAAGTGGGTGAAATGAGGACTCGTCATTATATGAAATTGTATTTAGCAATGAAAGGAGTTGAATTTTAAAGTATAATATTGGTGGTTATTTAATTATATTGTTTGACTTGGTTTTTTAAATTCTATGTTTTCTTTGCCATTTGAATGTTTGTTTATCTTATCAAGTAAGTGGAAACAATAGACTTTGAAGGTATAATATACTATAATAATTGTAATGGACTTTAGTTCTTGTTCATGTTTCTTTGGAATTAACATACATAAAACGTTAGTAAAAGAGAAGTAAGAAAATCCTATTCAATTTTAGACGGCAATGTTCGAAAGCTTAAAGATGATTATGTTTTCAGTCATTTTGATCTTCACTGATATTCATTCATAGTTTATTATGCGCTGCACTGTAACTACATATTCACTGGTAGAAGATTTCCAAGTTACCTGACAAAGCAATCTTACCTGGGTTCTTTTTAGTCGAATAATATTGCATTATATAAAATCGTTTCAAAACTTTACAAGGATTCGAAATCAACATATGCCAAATGTAATAATAGACTAATGTCTAATAGTATCAGACAATTAGGGTGGAAGTAAATCAAATAAAAATAAATACAAAACGTCTATAAATTTTTGTTTCGCTTATTTTCGAAACAAGAGAAAATAATATTTTGTTTAAGTTTACAAATTAAATTCTTGCAAAAACAGTCTAATACATCTAACAGGTTTCAGTTTCTTGGCTTGAGCAACTTTAATAACTAAGAAGAAATGGAACAGTATCGACATGGATAAAAAATTATAAAAAATTATACTTTGAAGAAGTACTAATTATTTTTTTAATATGATTGAAGCTTTTTAATCTTATTGAAAAAAACATATAAATTTGTACGGTATCTCAAGGCCAACATGAGATGCACCTCACACTTATCACTTTGAATATGTCCTTACTCAGATGGTGTATATTTTAGAGGGATACTAACATAAATCTAACCATTAGTAGTAGGTTAGAATGTTAATTGAACTGATTTTTGTTTGTGATCAAAATCTTGCTATTGCTGATGTTTGGAAATTAATTTCGCTTTGTTATTTGATTTTTATATGTTTATTTGAAATTCTTGCTGGTAATAGTTTTAATATATAACATGTTCTATGCAATTTCTTTGAGTCAATATTTTCCTGGGTAATTGATTTGAAATAAACTTTGATTCACTTTTTGTTAAAGGAATAATTTTACAATAACACAACACAGTTTACAATTTACGATTCACAAATAACCATTTTGAGAGTCTAAAGTACATCATCAATGGTTCCAATATTGGTGAACTGCATTACTCGAATGTGGCGTTTCTTGTATATGATAACTCCAATACCCGCTATGCATACTCCAACTACAATTCCAATAAAAATGCCGAGGATTTGACGACCACTTAAGTTTGAAGAAGATTCACTTAACTCCGAATTTCCGGTTGAAAAATTGTTCTCTGGGTTCAATTCAACTGAAAGATGAACAACGCCAAGTTCAGTGCCGCTATGTATGCTATTAGGGTTAAATGTGTTCTCATCACTTACTGAGTCATTATGTTGAAAGTTCCAATTAACACATCCAACGTCTCGAACGGTGCATAAAGGCGAGGCTTGTTCGGCAGAGTATTGGGCGTTAAAGGCAGGGGCGGAGCCATGTGGGTTGTGGGGGGTCCATGGCCCCCCCTGATTTTTCAAAAAAAAAAAATTATAACTATCTTTAAAAAAAAAAAATTATAAGTAAATAACCCCTAAATTTTTTAAATATCTCTATTTGGTCTCCCCTAACTTATAAAATTTATTTTATTAAACTTTAAATTATTTTATTAATAAGATTTTTTATTTTTTATAACAAAATATATATTATTTTATATTAAAAAAAAGAAACTTATAGTATAATTAATTAGAAAAATTAATATAAAGACTTATATTGCAATCTTTACACAATCCCTATTATACAATTTTCCATATTATAAAGACCTATTTTGTATTTTTGCATAATACTTAGACTTTTAGTGCAAATAGTGGCAAAAAAAGAATTTCGGAGACGTTGCCCCTGAACCCTCTTGGCCCTCTAACGAAAATTCTTGACTCCGTCCCTAGTTAAAGGCAAAGCATTTGGTGCCTTGAGAGCTAACGAAAATGATGAATGCAAGAAATATATGCGAAAGAGTCATTTTCCTAATTTTGAAATGTAAAAGAGAAAAAAATACAACTGAAAATAAGATTTCTAATGAACTATGTAGGGAAAATAGTGATTGGATTATATATGGGAGAAATTAAGATACATTTTTTTTTTGTCAAATAGAAATTAAGATACATAAAACGCGATGGGGTGTATGCATTCATTTATTTTCTATTACATGATAGTAAATTGTATTGTTGTGGATGTACACTACTATATTTCTTGCTTAACATTATACCGAGGGGGTCATGTTTAAAATTCAAAATAATCTTACTCAAATCTAAATGAGTTTATTATTAAATATTTAAACTTTTTTTATTTAACTTTCTCAAATTGATTTGAACTACTCTTTTCTGGATCAAACTTAAATTATTCATAGGAGATTCACAGGAGACCAGGAGGCTGGGAAGCGCCCGTCCAACTCCTAATACGCAGTGTAAATTTTGCTCGAAACCTTACACAAAATAGAGTTCCATATCCTCGTAATATACTTTTCGCCTCCAAACCCTCACCAAACTAAAATTTATCCTAAAAAAATCAAAAAATTACTCAACAAGACCCAAAATCTTTCTTGAGAAAATGACAGTATAATTTATGTTATTATATTTCTGGTAGTTTTTTTCAATCGTTTAAATTTTATGTTTTTTCAGAACTTGTAAGTTTTATAAGCAGCATTTTAATAAATGATATGTTGTTTATTCGCCTATTCGATCATTGTCGTTTCGATTTTAACCAACAACTCATAATTAAAAATCATACTAAGTATTAAAATCTCTTTTTTTTTGAATACATGAGAGAGCCATTTTGGACTCGGAGTCATTTTGACTCCAATGAGATTCGATCCCAGGACCTTTTGATCTCTGCGGAGTAACCTAACCACTAGGCCAACTATCGATCTCAAGTATTAAAATCTCAGAGCATGCTAATTTTTACTGTTGGTGGTGGCTACGACGATCAAATTGTGAGAATGCTTAGTTCCTCGTCAGCAGTAGCGCATCATTGGTGGTCTAATCTTAGTATGGTAAGTGTAGGTAATATTCAATATTTTTTTTGTTACATGTTTTTTGTTTTTAGGTAAATTTTATTTTATTTGTGAATATTCTATTAGTTTAACAAATATTTGACCTCTAAACACATATTTCTTTCTTCTTTATAGGTTGTAATTAAAAAAATTACAACAGACCAGTTGAATAAAACATCCAAGCCAAAATTAGGGGCATTAAATTTTAAAGGCGCAAGGCCTATGCATAATACTCCCAAAACCCCTACCCCTAACCTAGCTAATGACAAAATAACCCTCCTCATTCCCTCTATTCACACTCAAAAAGCCAAAAACAAAACACAAACCCTACTAATGGATCGATCCCACCCTCTATCTTTTCTCTCTGACCCTCCTTCTCTCTTCACACCGAGATCTCACCTTCCCACCAACAAACTCTACTACACAAGAAAAATCGGTGCCTCTCTCCTCTGCTCCATTGCCGTCAGGTCTCACCTTCTCGCCGCTTCTCTCCATTGCCAAAGAAAACAGACGTCGTTCAGAGCCATTCTCCACTATTTAGGTCTCACCTTCGGACCAATCTGCCATTGTGGTCCAATTTCCACCATCGTGGACGGTTGCACAGGAAAACCGCTGCTGCCGTTTGTGGGCCATTCTCCTAGGTCTCACCTTCCCGTCGCCGATCTGGTGCACAAGAAAACCGCCGTCGTATGGACCACACCTCAGATCTCTTAACACCCCAACTTTCGCCGCCGCTTTGTTTCACAACAAAAGCGCTGCCATCGTGGGCCACTCTCCACCACCTCTTCACCGCCACTAGGCCGCCATTCTTTTTTTTGTTCTAGTGGCGAGTTAGAAGAGATTTTGTTTTGTTTTTAGTTTTATCGTAATGAGTGAAGATATCTCGTTTTGTTTCTTGTTCCATTGCAACGAGTGTGAAGAAATTTCGTTTTGTTTTTTTTTTGTTCTGGCGACTGTGAAGAGATGTGTGATTGTTTTTCGTTCCGTCTAATTGGGTACGTTTTACGTACCCCCCTTGGTACAAACTCAACAGACTACGAACCCATTTAGTTTGGCCCATGGGTACAAACCACTACACCCAACTGCTGGAGCTGGTCTAATTGGTGCATACCCATTTAGTTATTGTTCGGGAGGGTCCGTCCCCATCTAGGTGTTGTTCGAGATGGGTCTGCACCAATTTAGGTGTTGTTATTTGATTTGGGACCGTACCGCTATGACTTTGACATGAACAAAGTACATGGACTTTGACATGGAGAAGAATTAGATTTATATCAATTAAAAATGACTTAATAAAAATTATTAATGGTATGGATCCTTACCTATTGTATAATGAATTGGATCTAACGGGTAATGGGTATGCATTTTATTGGGTAATTTATAAAAATGGGTACAGACCTCCGAAAAATCTCGATTGTTTCTTTTTTCGAACATAAAAAAGTTATAAAAATAAAAAATCAAACTAAATAATTAGAATTAGGACTTTTGTAGAGTTTTTTTTTTAGTTAGAATTTAAAAAAAATGAATTTAGGACTCTATTTTGTATTTTTCTCCCAAAATTAGTACGTACTGCTTTTAGTCACCTGACCTGAAGAATTCATGCATGACCTTGCTTTTAGTCACCTGACCTGAAGAATTCATGCCTGACCTCCAGGCTCCAATATTCCCATCATCTTAAAAAGGGATTAGTTACCAAGTAATTACGCCTTTAAATATATTCAAAGAAATAAATTTATTTCCAAGACATGCAAGAAAGATTCGAGAAATAGATAAATGGCGTGGGTACGAGGTTAAAAACACAACGTCAAAAGTGCCGAAGAGCGCGCTAAAACTGGCGTGATGCTGAGCTGGAACGGCGTGTAAGCAAACAGTATTGTTCTAAGAATGCAGTCAAAAGATTATTCAAGTCTCCATTGCTTTTTTCTTCTGTTATTGGCTCTACTTTTCATACAATATACATTTAAAGCTTCGAAATACACGTTAGTCTCAAGGCTTTTCCTAAGATGGTCTGGTTTACTTTCGTTTCTTCTGATCGAGGAAACTCTCAAAGGGTACTTTTGTTTGTAAATAAATGGACAAAATCTTTTTTTTAGACAATGGATGGACGAAATCCAGCTCAAAGATGTCGTTTGTTTTTTAAGTAATAAATGCTGAATGCTGAATGAACAATTAAATATGACTTATTCTGTTAAAAGGCGGTGTCTAAATGATTCAGACTTAGTTTGAAATCTTAACGAAACAAACCCGTTAAGAGCTATTCAGATCTGAATTGGACAGGTAAAACAAACAGTCTTATTGATCTAGTTTCTTAATGAACCAGATTAAAACCTCATTAAGTGCAAACAAACACCCCCTTAGTAGAAGATGTAATATAAATATAGTAAATGACTTTGAATAAAAGCGTTACTTGTGATACTCCTCCATTATGATTCAAAATTTCAACAAAATTGAAACGAATCAGTGTTACCCTCACTATATACCTAGGCTGAGAGTTTTTTTGTTTCTAACATTTTTAAAAATAAACAATCACATATAAAATATATTTAAAAAAATAATTACGAAACTAACGTCAAGGCGTTCTTTCGAGAAGCTCCTCTCGTTTAATTTTTTTAATACAAAATTAGTAAGACGCTTCTCAAAAGAGCGCCTCATTTAATTAATTTGACGAGTTATGAGGCGCTTCTCGGAAGAGCGCCTCCCTTCAGATATATATACTCTCCACCGGAAATGTTAACCTTAACCCATCTCTTTTACGTAATTCTTCTTCTTTTTCTTCAAAAATCCTTAAAAAATTAACCTAAATACTACCAACTCAATCCATTCACCTATTTCACCTTAATCCTCTAAAAAGGTAACCATTTTATCTATTACAATTACTATTATGATTTGTTTCAATTTTAATATTTTGTGTTTTTATTTGATTTTTTATTTGTATAAATGTGATTTAATTAAGCTTTTTTTAGCAAGTGTTATATATACAATGCATGTTGGTATAACTAATAAATGTTAGCATTTTGTTATCGATGGTTAAATTGTTTGGAATAATAATTTTTTTTTAAATTATTATAAATTATTGAATTTAATTTCGATTTTAGGTTTTGATAATATAGAATTTAATTAGTTATATCATTATGGTGGAAGAATTTTGAATGATAGTAGTCGTGTGGTAGATTATATCGGTGGAGAAAGTGGTATGTTTACGACGAAGGAAAATCCAACTCTTCGTGAACTTAAACATAAGATATGCGCAAATTGTAATTAGATATAAAGAGAGGTTAGTTTTGGTTTATTTTGGCATTGTCCCATTTCTTCGAACCCTCCATGTTTTCATGTTTTAGTTATAAAAGATGAGATGTTCAATTCCATGACCCTAATAAGAGTAATTAGAGGAATATTATCCAAAATCTTGTAAAATACAATACATCTATACCAAAAACGTGTCTTAGGAAATTACCAGTTAATAAGTAATGATGCAACTGTAAAATCGTAAACAACGTCATAGTCTCCTAACAATAGCAATCTGTACTAAATCAAACAGAAAGTAAATATAATATTAAAAAGAGAAAGTATATAAATGTAATTGTTAATTAGTTTCAATTTGAACCCGCAATCCAGACTGAAGCAACTTGTCATAATTAGTTGTTTCCGTTGCATGATCCACTTCTTCAACCATTTTATGGATCAACCCTTAGTTGTATATATACTTAACGAAAGTTGCTCTCATCTGACCTGGAAACCCAAATAAAATAGAGTAAATAAATCGCAGTTTTAACCACTGCACAACATTGAACTATTAACCAATCAATTCCATTGATCTCAAGTGTTATTAGATATAAGATGGTGAAAAAATCACTATATTGAGAAACAGGGCCGGTCCTGGTACTTTGGAGGCCCTGGGCGAAACTATAAATTGGGCCCAATTAGTATAGTTAATTTACACAAATTTTTATGTTATAATAGATATTAGGTTTATGCGAAATAGTTAAAAATAAGTTTTTTTTATCTAATTTATAATGTTTTAGAATATTAAAAAAATCTCAATATGACAAATTTTGAGTGTATCTTAGAGATAAGTTCGATAGAAACTCTTATATTACCATTCTTAATCGATCAAGATTGAACCTTTATAAGAAAAAAATTAAACTAAAAATGACAATGAATCACAATACGCTTACGTTATATCGGTAAACAATAAAAATATAAATTTGATTTGATTCATTTATATACAAACCTAACACGTATTGCACATTATGACAGAATCAAATGTGTTTAATACGCAACACGCATGCTCGCACGAACGCACTTAAATTATAATATACGCACTCACACACTCAAATTAAACTAGGCAATTACTTAATTTATGGTTCAAATTTTTAAAAATTATATTATAAATTTAACTAGTTAATTAAATATTTCAATGGCTAACATAAATCAATTTAGTTTAAATATATTATTCAAATCTATAAATTATATTATATGTAATCTTAGTTAATTAAATATTTTAGTAAATCTAATTTAAATATAAAATATAAAATAGATAAAATTATATAATTTTATATTCTAAATCTTTAAAATATAACATATAAAAGATTGAAATATTATTTTAAATTTTTCTTTTTATAAAAATGTATGTTGTATTAATTTTTTTAAAATAAACAAAGAAAAAAAATATAGGACTCATATAAAAGTAATAAAGAAAATGTATGTTTTATTATTATTGTAAAAAATGTACAGAGAACTCATTTTAAAAAACAAATATACGTTATATATTATTCAAATCTATAAATTATATTATATGTAATCTTAGTTAATTATATATTTTAGTAAATCTAATTTAAATATAAAATATAAATTAGATAAAATTATATAATTTTGTATTCTAAATCTTTAAAGTATAATATATACAAGATTGAAATATTATTTTAAAATTTTCTTTTTATAAAAATGTATGTTGTATTAATTTTTTAAAATAAACAAAGAAAAAAATATAGGACTCATATAAAAGTAATAAAGAAAATGTATGTTTTATTATTATTGTAAAAAATGTACAGAGAACTCATTTTAAAAAACAGATATACGTTATTAAACTTTTCTTAAAAGCAAGGTAAAAAAAAAAAAGAACTTGATTCCATAAGGTGAAGGAAAAGAAAGACGAAACATGTTAGGGATTCGAACTTGAATCAATAAATTACAAGCACACCCACTCTACCAACTTAGCTATTAACCAAATATGCATAGTAGCCGCATAGAATACTTCATACTTGTCATAATTTTTCAAGGAATACGGCGGCGGTTTTCTTGTACAGGAGAATGGCTTGGTGGAGAGGTGAATATGACAACGATGATCGGAGTTGTGACTAACTTTTTCTTTAATATTAAAAAATAGATAAATGTCATATTATATATGAATTAATATTATATTATAATAAAATAGTGATTTTTTATATAGCTATTCATTAATTATATTAAGATTAAATCAGTGTAGAATAAAATTTTAGTTTATCTTAAAACAATAATAATTAACATTATATATTTAATATAAAAATAAATAATTTTAAAAAAACTAATATGCAGCAGAGCCAGAAAATTTTGTTAGGGCGGCCCAAGTGGGTTCGGGGGCAAGGCCCCTGAAATAAAAAAAAATCGGTGGATTTGCACGATAAGTATAAATATTATACAAAAAGTAGGTCCTTATATTACGAAAAAAATACACTATAGGTCCCTATTCTGTGTAAAGATTGTAGGGGCAACGCCCAGTTAATTACACGGAGAGCGTAAGAATTCTCGATTAATTACAACTTCAACTTAATTCCCACTTAATCACAAAAAATTAAAAGATTACAAAAATACCCATAAGCCTATTAATTAATTAGTTTAATTATATAGACTATTTAATTCTTATATCTTCACTATTTAGTATAATAATATTTATTTATTTTATTTTATTTTTAAATTTTTTTATGAGTATTTTTTTCGATTTTTTTTATTTTTTTTCAATTTTTTTAATGAATATTTTTTTCGATTTTTTTGAATTTTTTTTTCGAATTTGTTTTTTTCAATTTTTTTTCTAATGTGTTCTATGAATACGCAATTCTGACTAGGATACAGATTGCTTAAAAATTACATCAAAAGCAAATTCTACTTGACATGCACAAAACCACCATATATGTATGATGAGGATTGGAAGATGAGTTGCGAGTATTGGTGTAGTAAATATGCACATATACTACCTTAATATATACATTTAATCTGACTTTAATGTTAGATAAATTGTTTACAAATGTAGTAAATTGTAAAAATACAAAGTCGAGCAGTCGCATACAAGGCAAACGGGGCGAAACGGGGTTAGCCGAGTGGGAGAAAATCGCGGAATCACTCCCAAAACGCGCACGTCTGTGATGGAATTAGTAGTAGTAGGTGGTAGTGGTGGTTAAATACATGATAGTGGTGGTGGTGGTGGAAGTGCCCTATTATGTGTTTTATATTTTAAAATAAATATAATATTTTAAAATTAAAATAATATATTTACTAATAAGGGTAGTAAAGGTACAAAATATATAAAGCGGATGTTTTCTATAAATAATTATTTCATTAGTTACTTTTATTATACTTCTTTTAGCAAATACCCTATGATTTGATTCTGTATTATGAAATAGAAAAAATTATGGAATATATTATTTTTAATATAGGGGTCATTGTAATTATAGAAATATTTCGGTTTTAGAATTTTGTAATATGAGAATATTTTAGTTATATAGTTTTTTAATTATAGAAAGTAAATATTCTTTTTATGGATGATTTGTTTGTAAAAAAGTATTTTGAACATTTATTTACTTTACATTTTTTTTAGCCGAAATTGGTAGATTATGGATTCAATGAGTAAAATACTCAATCTATAAATACAAATTTATTAATAAATTCTTAATTTTTTTTATCTCTATTAATATTATTATACAATGTTTTGATTTTCTTATATGAATTATAATAATTTTACATTGATGCTCATATTTCAGTTGTAGTACTATATTTGATACAATTTATAAATATAATAACCTAAGATAATAATATATTATTAAAAGGTACCATAAAATTTTGAAATATTACATTAATTTTATGTAAAATGACAAATTTGTATTTGAAACAAGTCAAAAATTTATCTTTTCTTTGTCAATTCAATTTTTATCTTTAAGTAAGATTGAAGTGTCCTTCTATGGAGAAATTTAAAATATTTCTAGTATCTTATAAGTAAAAACAATTCATATACAAGAAACATCATTCGAGAAAATTGTTCTAAGAATTTCTAGTCATTAACTTATTTTAATGAATTTCATTTCATTCTATGTTAAATGATTTTTTTAACAACTTTTATTAATCTTTGTTAGTCTTTAATATTTATTATTTATTTAAATATATGAGATTTATGTAAAATTTTGTTCAGAATTTTCAAATACCATTGAACTTTAGTCTCTCAAGGATTTACAGTGGCCTGGATAATGATGGCTGTAATAAAGAACACTACAATGATAATATATATACCTATAATGCAATAAGTACATTAGATGGCGGACTCCAACTCTCGTTTTTTGTAACATAATTTTCCGCAAATACGCCATTTTTATACTCTATATTTCATTATGTCGTATTAAAATACAACTATTTCTCAAATTTGTCTCATCAATTTCCAATTTCACTATTTCAGTTACTCTATAATTATACTTCATATCTACTAGAGCTATAAACAAACCAAGCGGCTCGCGAGCAACTGGAGCTCGACTCAGAAAAAAAACTTGATTGAACTTGTTTGAACTCGTTTGTTCGAGCTATGATCTGTAAATTATTGTTTTAGTTATCAATAAATATATTAGTAAACATAATATGTTCACTGAATTTTGTTTATTGCTTTAGATTTTTTATTTTTTTCGTTATATCAGAATTTATACTTCATACCACACACTTTATCTAATATCATGAAAGTTCCGCTTTATCTAATTCCAACTGGTTATATTTGAAAGGTGTTCCATGCTAGGTAAATGGTGTGTATTAAGTATGGGCTATCGACCCAATAGAAAAGCATGGTCCGAAGTTATAAATTTAAAGAATTGTTTTGGAAAAAGTCCGTGGCCCAAAGAAAAGTCCGAGATAAAAAGAATCTATTATCAGCGATTTAGGTAGAATAATTAGTCTTGGTGATTGTTTATCGGAGTAGACGATCCATTTGTCAATAGGAAGGTTCACTCTTTAATAATCGATTTGATGTTGAAAAAAAAAAAAACGATTTGATGATTACTAACAACGAGAAATATTTTTTTAAAACACTATTCGGTGCCGTTTATGCAGAAAAAATTAATCTAAAAGTCTCCATCTGATCTGCATGTTGATAAATATTTTTAAAACTAATAAAAGTATATAAGATAAATTTATCTTCAAGACATTAACATTTTGCTAACCAATAATATTCGTGAGCAAACGGGTTAAATTTTAGTAGCAAGGTAAGTCAGCTTACTATAAATTGGATTCCACTTGCTAAATAAGTGATGCGAATAAAGTTAAATCAAAATTTAGTTGCCAGTATAATGATTCGGGACTATGATACATAAAATCATGATTAAATAATTTATTGATTTTTAACCTATGTTATAAAAGATTACATAGTTACGGAATAATATAATCTAATAGTTCTACCATATTTCGAAACGTTAACATTCGAACTAATAAAAACTATTTTTTTAATTTAATTATGATTTTTGTTTAAAATTTGACCAGAGGTGGATACTGAAAATTGATGACCGGGGTTGGTGGTTGTGTTGGAAGTTGGTAAGGTGGCATACTAGTTGTTTAATATCAAAAAAAAATATATATATATACTTAAACTAAAGGTATTTCACCCATAAAAGTATATATAAGATATTATTAAAAATTATTTAATCTAAAATAAATATATTACAATGTTCAAAAATCAAACATAAAAAATATATAAGATATTATTAAAAATTATTTAATCAAGAATAAAAATATATTAGAATATTACAAAATAATTAAGAGTTAATCGAGATGTCTTTTTCGTTTATTCATATTAGAATGTTTGAAAATCAAACATAAAAAAATGGTCGATCTTGTCTAGGCTATTATTTTATTTCTTATAATTTAAGAATTTGTTGTCCTTCACTTATGAAATCGCATCTCATATAGAGCCTTTATTTATTTATTTATAATTTTATCAAGATTTTATATTCTTTGCATTTTATGATTTAACATGCACCTAACTTGAGACCCATGTGAGTTTTTTTTTTTTTTTTTGGTCTAGCAGCCATGTGAGTTAAAAACAGCTAATTGATATTAAATATCGATATTTTTCATGCATAACAAACTAAAAAGCAAAAATCCAAGTTGACTAGCTTTAAAGTTGAAGACATAATAACTAAATACTGATTATATAAATATAAGAAAAAAGAAATATGTTTTCTCCCCCAATAAATGTGTCATATATTAGAATAGCGTTATTCAATTTTCAAAGGAAAAAGTAGGGTTGTAAATGAACCAAACCGTTCGCGAGCAGTTCGAGCTCGGCTCGGAGGAAAGCACGTTCGAGATCGACTCGAATATAAACAAGTTCAAGCTCAACCTTTATTTTAAACTCGATAAGTAAACGAGCCTACTCGAGCTCGACTCGTGAACTCGTTTAAAATTTTGAACTATAAATTATTATATTTATCTACTTATAAATATATTATTAAACCTTCAATATAAAATTGAATATTTTAAATTTCGAGAAACATGTATTTTTTCATTAATGTTATGTTTCATATTCTCATACCCGTATACCATACAGTTTATCAAATACCAACTGTTCATGAAAGTTCCATTTCAACCATAAAAAACAAATCGTACATGAGCAACTTGTGCCCGACTCTAAAAAAGATTGTTCTATAAGTTAAACAAACAAGTTCTAACATTTCTAGTTCGGATCATTGGAAGCTCGGGCTCGACTCGTTTAAATTTGAGCCTGGCTCGGCCTAGCTTGTTTAAGTTTGAGCTTAGCTCGGCTCGAGAAATTAAACAAATTTGAGCCTGGCTCGGCCTAGCTTGTTTAAATTTGAGCTTAGCTCGGCTCGAGAAATTAAACAAACAAGCATGTACATCTAGTATTCATCTCAACTCGTCTCGTTTACAACTCTAGAAAAAAGTCATACAATAATATGTTTAGTAACAGAGTACACGGTCAAACTCCAATTAAAGGCAAAACATGTGACATAGCCCGTTTTACAACTCAATCAATAGTTTTATCGGCTGATCTCCCAATCTACGAGATATTAATATGAGGGTGTTCAGTAGATATGACACGTATGTCCTTCACGATCGGAAAATCTCTTTGGTCAACTTAGGAGGGATAGTCATGTGTTGTTACCCTCATATTCTAAGACTTGTATATACCCTGATTTGACAATGTACTTTCCATTTCTTATGAGGGGCCGACCAGGGTGTCTGGTTGGACCTGGTAGGGTCGATAAAAAGAGATACCTATCTAAATTAGTAGTAAGCATCTTGACATAATATATAAAAACAAAACTAGCGAATTTGACAATGCATTTTGATATTTATCTTTTCCCTTTTCCATATATGTAATTTGAATTACATGTAATTTAAGGGACCATTTTGAATTTTATTTCTCTTTTTATTAGTTTGGAAGAAGTGGTGTTTAAGAGATGGTTAGTCATTAGTGACCATGAGACGACCCGAACAACTTTGACATGAAATATTAAAAACGCATATGTCATGTAAAATATTGAAAGAAAATGAAAGAACATATATATTTTTAATATGAAAGCCATAAAGACTCGAGAACAAGAAAGACTATAAACTACACTGTGAATAGATGGCGTTTTTTATACTATTGAGTAAAAGTGTATATAGGCCTAGAAAATTGGTGTTCAAGAAAATTGACTTGGCAAACAAGAAAATCAAGACTATAAATGGAAACAAATACAATATGAAAATAAACTCCTATTCCAATAAGGTAAATATATATTATGGTAGTATATTTAACAACCCTCTTAAACAAACTTAGGTAGGTCGGAGAAAAAACAGCTTGAGTTTGAAATCTGGTTTGTTGATGTGTCTTGAGAATTGTTGATTACGAAACTTGAAAGAGTTAATGACATTGCGTTTAGGTGGAATTATGAGTTGCAAACTAAGGACCATGAGCCGAGTGTTGCGAACCTTGATTCAAGTTATCGAGATGAGGAGCACTGAATGGTCTAATGAGATCAAATCCCACAAGAAGATTGATTAGAGAGATATAGTCATAAAAAGGAAAATGAAGAGATCCAACCATACATAAATAAAACGGTAATGACACATTATGGACAACCTTATATAAATTTGACATAGAGAAACGGACATTATGTGTAATCACGGTAAATTGACATAATTAGTGGAAAATACTCATCTATGCCATTACGAATACGAGAAACTGGCATACAACGCATATAGTTACCCTTCTATGCCAGTATGAGATAAAAACCCTAATTTGACGTAATGATAAAGAAAGAATACCATAAATGTTAGCTTTTTTACAAAGTCAATATTAGAAGAGTTTATTTGAAAAAGAAAGCTATGACTTGAGAACAAGAAGCACTAGAGACTACGTGCAAAATAGATAATGTTTCTAACGACTTTGTGAATAAAAAAAATAACTTGGTAAATAAGAAAGTTAACACTATACTAGGTAATAAATACAGTACGGAAATACTAACATTTTAAATGCCAAAATAATTGGATATAATCCACTAAAAAATCTAAGCAATTTAAAAAATCAAAAATATATCAATTCAATATAAAAAAAAAATTAATACAATAATCCATTCATATTAACTTAAAATATATAAATTTAATAAATCCTTCCTTTAAAATAAATATAAAAAATCATAAATCTTTTTTTTTTCTGTTTTTTTTTTCACGTTTAGACTACAATATAACTATTTGATTGTTTCTTTATATACGGGGTTGGATGTTAGATTAAGATGGCTAATTGATTAGTTGTAATGAAATAGTGGTTCAAATATATATATTATTAGATCGTCTAAATCGATTATCGATTTTTCTTTAGATCGAGGATTATCTATGTAAATAGTTAATTAAGTAAATTGGACGATTATTAATTAGATTGGACGATTCATTAATATGCTAGGTTTAGAAATACCTTTCAACTATTAATTGAATGATTTTTAAATAATTATGATATCTTGGAATAGACTGTCTTTTATTAAAATAGTGACACAAAAAAGTCTAATAAAAGAATTAAAATTGGCAAAAACAAAGGAAATTTTAACGTATTAATCATTTTCTGTTTAAAGAAATTTGTAACAAGTGTATGATTATATACCCTTTTTCACCAACATGTCCTTGAAGATAACAAAATGCTTAAATTTTCTTTTAGGAGATAAAGAGAAACATGTTAAATTTGTGCTAGATTTGGAAAGATAGTAAATACAAAGTAAAAATAAGGTATCCATCCATCTAAGGTATATTAAATTGTGGACAGCTTTTACAAATCTAAGAAATGAATGTCACCCAACTATTTCTTTATATCTATCAACGATTTTTTTTTTCCTAATACCTGCTTATAAATTAGCACCAGTATCTTCTCCTTTTTGTTGTCAAAATTATTACAACCATTATTTCAACAATAACAACATTTATCATGTCTCATTTGTTCAGGGGCGGATGGAGGAATGCCGTCTACTCCATGAGACAACCTTATAATTTAGTTTATTTTTTGTTAATAGATAAACATATTAATAAATAAAAATTACATTCTTTCAACTGAAAAAATAATTTTTCTGAATTTAAAATTATTCTTAATTGAATATAATTTCAAAATTAATTTGTTAAAAATCTGAAATTTTTAAATGTGTCATAAAATTCATTTAATAATCTATACTGTTTGAATTAAAATTTAAAAAAAATTCTACTTTGTCTATTTTAATTTTCGTGTTATGCATTCTTATATGTTAAATTTATTGTATAATTTTAAATTTATATCATTTTTTTTATTGAATTAATTCAATTATATTTGTGTTTTCTCCGTGCCGCTAACACTTAGTAAATTGAATATAACATGGACAAGTATTAGAGATGTGATACAACAGCCGTGACCATTTTTGACATAGTCATTACTAAAATTACGGTTTTAGAGTGGATAGTGAATGTCCATAGATTAATAAAATAGATAGTTTTCACAAAGAACGATAAATGCACCAAATTGCATCAGTAATTTAATACCTTTTTTATTTTGTTCGAAAGTTTAGTACACTATCTGTATGGGATAAAGACTGATTTTTTAACAAAGTAGATAAGTTTCAAGGTGAAGGTTATTAGAAAAAAAGAAGTTCCAAGGGAATATAGAAATACAGATTAAGAAATCTAATATGTATTAATGTTTCACTAGAAGTTCATCTGCTGACTATTGAGTTTCATAGTTCAATTAGTTCGAACTTACTTTTAGCATAACTATTCAAACTATATCACTAATACATGAGTGTATCATACAGTAGTTGGATTCAAACATAATGAATTATTAAATTCTGAATTTCTGCAACTTCAACAGTATTTTTTATTTTAATAGTTGTTGCGTTTCACCGTAAATAAAGTAACTCGAGCAGATTTTTCTGGCCCCTCGTCAATTTATAGTAATTTCAATAATATTATATCAAGTTTAACATGATTTGGCTTTCGTCGTGAGCAAAAGAAAATTTTTTGTGGGTGTTTAAAAAGTCTACTTGGTGTGATTTTTTTCATAAGAATAATAGCCTTTCCTGACTTAAAATTTTGGATCCGCCCCTGAAATTTTTAATAATAATTTTGATGATCTAATATTACATTAATGAATTTTTTAAATCTATGTACATTGTTGTATATTTTTATTTATAATATTAAACATTTTTCCATTATTATCTAAGTAAAAACTGCATCAAGCAATTTTCAACAATTATCTATTATAATGTGATTTTCTTAAATAACACTTTAAATGTTTTTTTCATAATTCATGTATATTAAAAAGTGGAAAAATGGATTGAGGAAGTATTGTTAGTGGAAAATTTATCCAAATATCTTTGATTGGTTAAATTTTCAATTGTATGTTCAAATTTATCGGAATCGCCAACTAAAGCGTTAAATTTTTCCAATTTCTGATCGCAAACAAATTTAATGAAAAAATTAAAAAAGTAAATACTCTCAAATAATTTATATTATAACATGATTGTCAACTTACCCTCATAAATATATAACACGTCTCATTGCCTTCCTTCCCATTACTTTAATTGCATTCCTAGTCGACGAATTTTGTCCTGTTAATCAAAGTATTGACGTGTTTAAATTATTATTTTAATAATCTAAATGATTTCAATTGATAGTAATTCCATAAATCTCAAAAAAACACAACAAAACTCTAAAATTTCTATTTTTCGCAGTTGTCTCCATCTACTCAAATCAACCTTTTTCACATACACACCTATTACAAACATTATTTTGCACCATCATCATCAAGAATAGGTCAAAGAACCCAAATAAAAACCTTACAAACCCGTGTTTAATACATTGAAAATAAAAATATAAATTTGAAATCTCGAGATCAATATATAAGTATATAACAAGGGTGAAAAATTAAGATTGTTGCTAGATGTTTTACATTTTAAATCTTAAATTGAGCGTTCAAACATGTTTTCTACGTTGCTCAGTGTTAACACTGAGCATGCTTAGTGCTAACACTGATTCGACTTGTTTAGAGTGTGCTTCGTGCTTAATGCTTGTATAATTAGTATTGATACTTAGAAATCTTGGTGTTAGACAAGATCTAGTCTTAAAATTGAGGAGGGGTTTGTGTGTGAAAGGATTATATTTAGTTGAAAAATCTTGTAAGAAATTCTACAAACACTTAGTATAAATAATGAATCAAAGAAAAAAGCTAAACAAATAGAGGCATTAAAGAAAATATGTAAAGTGAGGAAAGTAAGGGATTAACAAAGGAGAAGAGATAAAAAATGATATAAATGCGTGGCTCCCAGAGGCCTAAATTCACCACCTTAGGTATATTTGACCCTATAGCCTTCAGGATCTCAACAATCTCTTATGTCTTTTCAACAAGGTGTTACCAAATTCTTACAAAACCACTTCACAACCTTGTGAATGCTTTTCTTATGTAATCAATAACACAAGGACCCAAGTATACAACCGACACTCAATTAACCACTTCAATCACATGTGAAGTCTTCTCTCGTGTCTATAACTACCCAAGGATACACAACTCTCCTTTTTTATTCTAAAGAATATCTCTTTGGAATTATAAAAACACGATGGAAACCTAGGTTGAAGATTTGAATTTGCATTACTTATCACTATATTTCTTTATGGGTAGATATAACTATTTGTCTTGCAAATCTGTTTCAAAAAATTGCTGTTTTGGCTTGAAATTACTTTAGTAGATCTTCTTGAAGACCTCAACTTGAAAGTTTAATTTTTGGTGTAGAGAACAACCAGTTTTGATGAATTGAAACCTTCTATATATAACACAAAAAAAATCCCAATAGATTTGTCCATGTGACATCAAATGATTGCCTAAATCTACAAGTGTCGGATGTCCGGTCTTGCATCGTCTAGTTTTGGCATGAATTATTCATGGTCGGAGGTCCAACGTCTTTATATCACCAAAATTTTTGGATGGACTACAAAGGTATTGGGGTAAAGTTCACTAGACTTCTGTCTCTTCATATTCCAAAGGAATTTCTCAGATGTATCTTAGGGGTTCATACGTTAGGTGCAACGTAGATCCAAAATCTTGCCTTTACTTTCGATTTTATCATATTCTCTTCGGCGTTCGATCCTGTGTCACGTCGGAGGCCCGACCTTGTTTTTCTAAGTTCACGAGCTTTTGATTTAGCATGCTCCCTGAGTCTCTTAATCACCTAAATAACGATACAAAGAGTAATAGCAAAGCGACTGCATCAAGGGATATATAAGCAGCAATATAAATTAAGTTTGACAACACATCATCACTCAAAATACGACAATATGCCAACAATCTTTTCCATTTTGATATGACAAAACATAGCATGATTTAGTTGTGCAACAAAGCAAATAAATTATAGTTTAAACACATAGATCACCTATGAAGTCTTATATGGCTCGACTCCCCCATATACTGAGCATACAAACAATTAAACACAAATTGAAGTTAAAATATCCCCATAAACTACACATATATTTATTTATTATGCATAAATCCTCCATTAAGCAAGCGATATAAACTCATGCATCTTCGCCCTTTTTTGACAACATCGAAACAACGCAAATAGAAAGGGAAGGTCAACAACTAAACATGATCATTACAAGACAATAAAAATAATCATCAAAATATGTGAAGTTGTACAAGAAAAAATGAAATGTTATATTTTTTTGACGATATATTAGATTTATTTGAATCAGGTAAAATTTGATTCTCGAACGGCTATTGAATATATGATACATGTGTAACATGATTGATTGATTTAACACTATTTTAGTAAGTATTGACTTGTATCTTTAGTTTAGCAGAAAAATGTTAAAAATATTAATTAAAAATAAATAATTAAATACTAGTAAATAAATTCATGTAATAAGAAGCTAAACTTAATATAAAAAAAAAACCATTTTAGAAAAAGATAAAATATAAATGATAATTTTTTTATAATAGGTAACATGATTGGGGATGTTGAATATGTCACATAATTTCATTTTAGATAAATTATACAGTTTTTTTAATTTTTTTTTTATATATCTAAAAATTATTTAATTAGCGTAAAATTTGATTTTAGCTTTTTCTAATAAGGACTGTTTGAATATTCTAACTATAATACTATCAACTATTTTTTTGTGAGAGTATTTCTTACCAATAAATTATGTTATATAATATAGATCGTGCCTACGCTTTCAATTGAGTAAAAGCAAAGCAGCAAAGAGATAAGAAAACAATGACTTAACAGAAATAGAAAAAGAAAGATAACCTATAATAAAATAAAGTAAAAATTAAACTACTTTTTACCTCATAATTTCCTTTCAGTTACATTAAATACTACTATATTCTATAGATAATTATCAACCCAATAAAAATATCTAGGTGCATTGTATGTACTAATAACATATAATTTTTAATTTTTTAAAAACTAAATAAATAAATAATAAGTTGTCTTCATGCCTTGGCAACCTAATTTCACTTTTCCCAACTACAATTACTTTATTAATAATTATTCTTTTTTCCACCGGACTCCAACCTTTTATTAACCAAAATTCATAGTTTTCATCATTTCATTTTAATTAATAAATGACCCCTCATATTTAAAATATTTATTTTTATCCAGATTACCATTTTATATTCTAACTTAATGGCAATATTCATACAAATCTGAATAAGCCTTTTAACACCCCAAAACTCAATTTTCGCATTTTCTCTAAACAAAATAATAATCAAGTTTTTCCAAATTAATTTCTTAGCATTACCCAGTTTTTTTCTTTCTCTTCCTTCACTTGACTCTACTGATTTTCAAAAAATCACTAATTTATCAACAAATTTCTGAACTTGAAACACCTTCTTGAGCTGCAAAGTTTGAACCTTTTTCACTTTTCTTTTGTTGGGTTTGTGTTTTAAAGCTTTTTGAGCTACAAAGTTTGAATCTTTTAAATTATTGTTTTTGGGATTTCGATTTTGAAGCTAGTAACTTTTTAGCTTATTTTCTGGTGATTTTCGGAACTTGATGCGAAGTTTTTGAATCTTTTTAACTTTTCTTCTGTGGGTTCTGGGTTTTGAAGCTTGATGAGTATGAAAATGGTGACTTTTTAAGTAAAACTTACTGTAAAATTTTCTCTTTTAGTTAGTAAATATGGAAGGAGTAATTAATAGCACTACTCATGGAGTTAATCTAGTAAGATCAGATGCACCATCAAATTACCATGTACCTCAAAGAATCCCTGAAAATCCTAGTCAAACGGTGGCCGTTCTTCCACATCTCGGTGTTGCTCCGCCTCCGTCCACCACCGTGGTGACCGGACATGTCCCCGGACCCATCTCCGGACCGATGGGTGGTAGTATGATCAGTCTCATGAAGAAAAAGCGAGGTAGACCTAGAAAATACGCAGCAGATGGGTCAGGTCCGGTGGCCGGAGCACTTTCTCCGAAGCCTATTTCCTCCGCTCCACCACCACCACCTCCGGTGATCGACTTTTCAATTGAAAAACCTCCGACGAAAATCCGATCAATTCCTAAGCAGTATCAACCGAGAATCGAGACGGAAAGCTTAGGTAATAATTATTAATTAATTTTATTTATATTTAAATTTAAAATCCTTTGCATGCATGTTTTGTTAAAGATTGTGTGTTTCATGTGATCTAATTTTGTAATTTAGTAGTTTGATTTGTTTGGTTGTGCACATTTTTTGAGTGTGAAAGAGTTACAGATGTGTGTCGTTGATTTTTAATGTGGGCCCATTAATAGATTCCTTTTCTCTTTTCAAAAAATATATACATCTGAAAAAAAAAATCTTGGGGTTCATTTGGTATTATTCCTTAATTCAGGTGTATTTTAGCAATTAAGCCTTAAAAATAGTTTGCCCGTAGATTTCATAAGATCTTGATGTAATAAGCTTGTTCTAAATTCCTTATCTTTTGATGTTGTGACGTTCACATTTAAGGGTATTTTGGTAATTTATCATATTAATAATATAGTAACATGTGGAATTACCGCTTAAAATGTAAAGGAGAAACCAAAAAATGACTTAACATTGTCACAAAATCAAAATATAAGTGACTAAAATGTTATATTAACAAAATAAGGGACTAAATTGTCAAAAAAATAAATATAAAAGGACCAAATAAATTATTTACCCAAACTTTTATACGTTTCTAATTAATTATATATTTTTGACTCATAGTTCCTTCAGGCGATTGGGTTTCAACCTCCGTATGCGCAAATTTTTCACCGCACATCATTACCGTTAATGCAGGAGAGGTAAATACGATGTCTTTAACCCTTTTTATAATTTTAAAAAGTTACTATGTAGTTTTTTTTTTTTTAATTTTTTTTTTAACCAAACGGGTTTCCAATTTTGATGCCTATTATGATAAATCATGATTTAAAAATGTTACGATGTAAATTATTTATTTTTAATTTTTTTTTAACCACATGGGTTTCCAATTTTGATGCATATTATGATAAACCATATTTTAGAATGTTACGATGTAGGTTATTTGTTTTTTTTTTAATACGAATAAACCCTAGGGGTGTCTTGTTTCAATTAGCCGTAACCTATTTTATAATTATAGGATGTTACGATGAAGGTAATTTCATTTTCCCAACAAGGGCCTAGAGCAGTATGTATACTTTCAGCTAATGGTGTAATTTCGAATGTGACACTTCGTCAACCTGATTCATCTGGTGGTACGTTGACTTATGAGGGTCGATTTGAAATATTATCTTTGACCGGATCATTTATGCCTACTGAAACTGGTGGTATGAGAAACCGATCGGGTGGTATGAGTGTTTCGTTAGCTAGCCCTGATGGTCGTGTAGTTGGTGGTGGTGTTGCTGGGTTATTAGTTGCCGCTAGTCCTATTCAGGTATTGTATTTGCTTTTTTGTCCCTAAGGGTATTTTGGTCTTTTATCATACGAATACTATGTCTATATGACTAATGTTGTCACAAAATTTATAAATTATGTGACTAAAATGATGAGTTTACAAGCTAAGGGACTAGATTGTCAACTTTCGGTATAGCATGTTGTGATAGCAAAGGGTATTTTAGTCTTTTATCACGTGAATAATAAAAAAGGATTAACATTGTCACAAAATCAAAATCTAAAAGGTCTAAAATGTTAATTTACAAGACTAAATTGTCATCTTTTGGTATAACACGCGGTGTTGGCAATTTAAACACTTTTAAGGGTATTTAAGTCTTTTATCATATTCACAATAATGTCTCATGACATGTGAAAAAGGTCAACTATATACTATTTTACAATTCTACCCTTGATCTTTTTTAATCATTTCTCATGATTTTTGTCTTATGTATATTATATAGATCGTTGTGGGAAGTTTCTTAGCCGGAAATCAACACGAGCAAAAGACGAAAAAGCCCAAAACCGATTCCTTACCTGTCACCGCTGTGGCCCCCATCCCTCTTTCTAGTCCAGATGGGCCCACGGATGAATCTCATCGCTGGTCTTCGTTACCTACTTCCGATTCGATGAATCGGACTAATGAAAATAATGCATCCTTACCTTAGTAAAAAAGCGGCTAAGGTTTATTACCTGGTTATTATACTACTACCTGGATGTTTATTCCCAGCGAGTAAATTTATTAAGTAGATGTATTAGATTAGGTTTATTATTATTATTATCTTTCTTGTTGTGTAATAGTTTATTTAATCTTATGTTTGCATGTATGAATTCTTGTTACTAATGAGAAAGAAAATCTTGTTCTGGTTTTTGGCTTTTAGAGTAAACTTGTGAAGATTTACTCCTCTTTTATGTAAATTATGAAAAAATTATGGATATGTTTGAAGTCTAGAATGTGCAAATTCCTTTCTTGGATCAAAATTGATTTTTCTTAAAATATATTTTGTAACGTAACTCCTTATGGTATTTGGTAAAAGAAAATTCTGCACTATTAGTTATAAGTGTGCACCTAATTCCCTCTCTGTTAATCTGACTATTAAAGTTTTTTCTTTACAAATTACTTTAACGTTCTATGAATTATCATTGTTTAAGACCCTAGTTGATCGTTGAGGAGATGGTTTGCGCCAAGAAGATGATGTCTATATTGATTGGTTTTGGGGTCGTTGTGGATAATTACTGTTTTAAACTTTTTTAGTGAAAAAAGATTTTAAGTACTAACACAATGAACAAGAAAAAAAAAATTACTTTAATATTCTTTGAAGTATTATGATCTATATAGTTTATCGACACTAGTTGCCCGTTGAGTAGATGGTTTGCCCCCAAAAAGTTGCCCGTTGAGGAGATGTTTTGCACCTAAGAAGATGGCTTCTTAGCTCGGTTTTGGGCCTGAGGTAGCATTGTTGAGATTCGTCAAAATCCGAGTTTTTAAAATCCGTTGAGATTTGGTCTTTTTACTATAATATTTTATGTTTTAGATTACACCATCATATATAAATTTATATGCTCTTACCACCTCACGATCAAACCCAAAATTGGCTGTTGTCACCTTTTCGTCGAATCTTACCTTTTAAGAACGTCTAAAATCTGGCGTTTTCACTATGATGTTTCAAGTTTTAACTTACACTATTATAATTTATAACCGCTCTTACCACGTTATGATCAACCCAATACACTATTATAATTTATAACCGCAATTACCACGTTATGATCAACCCAATAACTGTTCTTATCACGTTACAATCAAACCCAAAAAGTATGCATTTTAGTTTTTCGGCAACCTACACTACCATTTATAATGTTTGAATGTATTTACATAGAAACAAAGAAAACCTAATCTTAGAATAGAAAGAACGAAACATTTGGGAAGAATCGAGAATATTAGAAAGAATGAATATAAAATGCGTAAATACTCTTTTATATGATACGAGTTCCACCACGTTAGTTAAATGATGTTGTTTTAAAGCTACCCGCGTGTTCCCTTTTCTGAATCAAAACGACATCGCTTAAATAACCGGCTAATAATTAAGTCAAATTGGACCAACCCAAATTAGTTAATTCAACCTTCCATAATAATTCAACCCAATAATACGCAACTTCACATGATCCCAACATGGATGGAGTAAGGATGTGTATGGACAAGTAAGAGATTGATTTGTATGCGATTATAGATTTAGCTTGAAATAATATATAGTGAATACAATTGTCGAGGAACTAAAATGATTTTGTTAATAATTATATTGTATTTGGTATGTCATAAATGATAGTAGATGTTAAAAAAATCAACCGATTTTAATCCCAGATAAAGCATAACAACATATTAAAATTTTATTTATGTCACATACGAAGTAGACCAAAATGTTCATGGGAAAATTAGATTATAACTCTAGATCTTTCTCGCATGGAGCATCATAAATGACTTTCATAGTTAACTAACCAAACTTATCTCGTAGTAGAAAGTGTTTTAGCGCTCTGGTGCTTCAGAATACACCCTACTCCAACTTCCTTGCAACATCCCTTCATTAGCTAGCCATTCCACACAACCATCAACTTTTCTATTAATGTTCAACAAATCAATAAATGAAACTTTCTTCATCGAATTCCTAATACTGTAAATCTGTATCTCCCTTGGAATTCTACCAACCATTACCCCTTCAGCATAAATATGACCTCACGAGAATCCACCTCTATACAAAGATCCCTTACCAACTCAGCTTAACCCATTCTAGTCCCTCATGGAGGTCTATTATTTCTGCTACTATAGGGGACACAAGACCAAACTTCACACAAATCACCTTATTTTTTCCCCATTATAATTCCTTAGTAGACCCCCTACACCTTCAGCCCCCCTCCTCAAATTAACGCTCCTATCCATATCCAGTCGTAACCCAACTGATGGTGTAATCCACCCTAACTAACTCTACTAAAACAACATGAGAACAACTCCCATTTGATCTCCTTTCGAGGATCCAACGTACTCTTTAACGAGACCCTACACTCTCATCACTATGTTACACGTCGTCGGTTGCTCCCCACTGTCAAAACATGTCTCATTATGGCTTACCCATATGGAGCATATTACCGTCGAGAAGAAAACTCTCCAATGCAAACATGAAAATATCTTACTGTCTTGTAGATACCGATACCATAATTCATTAAAGGGAATAGCCTCCGTTGAACAGCTAGAGATGTCCTTTTACTGTCTTACTGTCTGTTATTCTTTCTGCACAACATGCTGCCACTTTGTAGGCCTCGTCGAGTCTACATGTACTCGACTTAGTGTCCCATTAAACAATAAGTCTCGATCGAATACCTTGTGCATTCCATTGTGATTCAAATAGAAATGTGAATTACTAAACCCCTCTTCCATTATTGCACATAGGTCATCGACGTTTGAAGCACTCATATTTTCATTTTCTCTAATTACTCCTTCATCACGGAAGTCCCTGTAAATTATATTAGACGAAATTAAAACCCCCATGAATTATTCCGACGCCTTACACCTTTTGTAACAATAACACACCCCTAACAGACTCAACCTTCCAAATTACAAAGTTACTCACTACACACTCCTCATAATGCTACACCCCCCGAATAGATGTTTTGCTTTTATGGCTCCATTCCCCACGGAAACGATACACTTGAATCCACCCATCTCTTCACAAGACTGTCCCTTGTAAATTGTTGTTCGTTCACGACCATCCATATTAGGACTTTGTTTACGAGCACCTCACCTTTCATGATTAATTTTAATCCAATCCCTCTCCATGATCCATATCTCGATACATCAACAAATTTGATTCGACTGTATAAACCACATTTGTTTTGAAAATCCAAGAAAGATAATCCGGCTTCAAACGTCTCTTACCACTGTAATCCGGATTTATAATAACTTTGATGCCAACAACGATGTTTGGAACCTTCCCTAGTCCCACGATCCATCCACATGTACATAATCCTTCACCAATAGTTTTTCCTCCCCTTCTTCAAGAGTTGACTAGATGTAACCAATAAGAGGGGCTACCCGACCCAAACTTTTAACTAAAAGGCATCTCGGAGCCCACACTGCACACACCACCAGAATTCCAATCTAACTACACCAATACCTTTTCCGATGGCTTTGCAAATTAGAGATTTTGTTGTCTTACCCTTGTACTGGAACATAACCTACTTGAAATACTTTTGCCTAAATGCATGAGTCTAGAGAATCCTTTCATCGTGAGCCAAATTCCATCCAAATTTCCATAATAACACCCTATTCATATCCTCTAACTCACGAAAACTTGGCCCCACCGTCTTATTCTGCCTTGCAAAGTTACTTCGAAGACACCCAATGAATTTTTTTCTTAGGAGATGAACCCCAAATAAGACCTCTTTGAACTTTGTCTAGTTCATAAAAGACGTACCAAGGAAGTCTAGCATATACCAACATGACACTCAATAGTAGCTGGTCCAACGCAATACACTCAATAATGCCTGGTCCAGCAAATTTTCTTTGGTAATGTTGAGAATTTATTCATAGAACCCTCTAGGTTGTCTCCCCTAGAGAATTGAAACTCCAAGATACCTTCCCAAAGCCACCTTTCTCTCAAATCGGTCAAAATTTCATTATGTACTCCGAGTTGCTCTCCTTTGGGATAAGATGAATGACTGTTCCCAAGGCTTCCTTGAACATATTACGAACCGTAAACCCAACTATTTCCTAACACTTCTGATAAAATCTAGCTATCATGCCATTTGGCCCAAGAGATTTATATGATTACATTTGAAACAACACCACCATTATTCAGCTGTCATGACAATTAGTAAAATGATGAATCCAAGTTTTGAAAGCAATCTATTTTTTTTCGATTTAACAAGTTAAAAAACTCTGTAACATTTATGAGATGCCTCTTTTGCAAGTACCTAATACATTAAATGCATAATTAAAGTTTAATTGTTGCATATAAAGTTAAAAACACGCCTTAGGAACGAAGGAAAAAGATAATTCTGAATTACCGAACATTCCAGAGCTTGGAAATAAATAATTCTATGAGATGCCTTGCTATTTCTTCAGCATTTAAAGGGAGTATCCTGAACGAGTGTGAAGTGAGAGGTACAAGGTTCGAACTCCTCATTTAACATGGGTAACCAAGATTTGATTTACCTAAGATATAAGGAGGCTTGTATATTCCAGTAGGATTAGTCGTGGTGAGGTAAACTCCCAGACCACGCATGTAAAAAAAAGAAACTAAGATTTGGATGAATAACCTATTTTGTACTTTTTACCGTTAATATTTTTGATAATATAGTTCCTTATGTAATAAAAGTAAATTTTTCTTCACTCCAATTTAATAAAATTTTGATTATAAAGTAAAGATTTTGAACCTAACCCTTATAACACGACAAACATATATTGGAGAAAAAAAAATCTTATAATATACTTAAAACTTATAATTTTTATTCATTTATAAAGTAACCAATTTTTTTATTATAAATAATAAACAATGAGCTTACATTTTTACCCTTATATGAGATAATTTTCAATTAATTACAAATTTACACTTTTTATTCCAAAAAAAAGGAGGTTTTGACTTCCAACTTACTCACAAGTTAAAGAAATTAATCCTAACTAAACCAATCACCAACAACTAATTCCATCACACACGTACGTCCGTGATTTTTTTTTAAATATACATAACAAATTCTAAAATAATCAAAAAATCAAAAGAATAAAAGAATTGCATTTTTGGACGAATCAAATCAATATTTACGTCTATAGTATTTTTGATTTTTTTTTTTTTTTAAAAAATGATTTTTTTAAAATTTTTTTAATTTTGGTATTCCATTTTATGTGTTCTTGCAATACATAAAAACATATTCATGTGTTCATGTAACAAACAAAATCATATAATCAACCTAAAACATTACCTTCTTTAACAAAATTAATTTTTTCTCTTTATGAACCGCATATATCCTATTTTTACTTGTTTTTAATATATTGATATATTATCTTTTTATCCAACAAAACAATTATTTGTGTATTACAACAACACACAAATTTACCTTTTCTCTTCCCGTCAAGCCTATTCCCAATTAAACATTTGTGTCTTACTTAAACACACCCCCTGTGTAACTATGTATTGCACCAACACATAATTTTGATTATTACGTGTTAAAGCATCACACAAATTGTTTCTTGCGAGTTGCAGCATCACACAAATTGACTTACACACTTGTGTTTGTCTTACATCCCTTTCGATGTGATCTATGTGTATCCTATACACATAATTTTAGAGTTTAGCGTTTAGTATGGTTCTTTTGTTTGTTACTGTAATACACATATGACTGTTTTGTGTAATACAACAACACACAAAATAACAAAAAAGGGTTGGACAAAAAGTTAACACATCAAGATAGTTACAAACGAGTAAAGTATTGTATATGTGACTAATAAAGAGAAAAAAACGATTTTGTTAAAGAAGAGAATGCTTTAGATTGATTTTATAATTTTGTGTGTTACAGGATTACATAAATATATTTTTGTGTGTTATGAACACATAAATCTGAATAATGAAATTTAAAAATAAAATAAATCAAAAAAATCTCTGATGTAGATATGAACTTGCCACGTCAAAAAATACAATTTTTTAATTTTTTTGTATTTAATTATGATTTTTAGTATAAAAAAAATTATGGACGCGCGCGTGTTTTGGAATTTTAAAATAATATAAAAACAGATTATTGAAATTGAAAAAATCAATTTTTTTTTTTTTAAAAAAAAAAAATCATAGACGTAAATATTAATTTGTCTCGTCCAAAAATGCAATTTTTGGACTTTTAAGTTTTTTTTTGGTATTAGTTATGATTTTTTTTTAAAAAAATTTAAGGACGCGCGCGAGTGATGAAATTAGTTAGTGGGGTGTTAGGGTGGTTGTGGGGGTGGGTGGTAGTGGATGGTGGTGGGGGTGGGAGTGTAGCGGTGGGGGTGGGGGTGGGGATGGTGGTGGTGGTGGTAGTGGTGGAGGGTGGGAGTGGTGGTGGGGGTGGTAGTGGTAGAGGGGGGAGTGGGGGTGGGGGGTGGTAGTGGTAGATGGGGGGAGTGGGGTAGGGGTGGTGGTGAAAGAAAATAAATATTATTATAATAAATAGTGAATATATAAAAATTAAATAGTCTATATAATTAAAATAATTAATTAATAGGTTTATAAGTATTTTTGTAATTTTTCAGTTTTTTATATTTAAGTGGGAATTAAATTAAAATTGTAAATGACTGAAATTTTTTATATTTTTTGTCTAATTAACTGTGCGTTGTCCTAAATATAAAATAATAATGCAGAATATCGACCCAAATAAGACCATCTAATATTAAATGGTCTGATCAATTAAAGCTGATCTTTTTTTTTTTAATACATGAAAGAGCCACTTTGGATTTGGAGTCATTTTGACTCTAATGAGATTCGATCCTAAAAGTTGATCTCTTAATTATATATATTTTCTTTTTTAAGCCTAAATAATTTATGTGTCATTTGAAGAACGATATTTTTAGTAGTGTTATTGGAATGATATTTAATCTGTCGATATCATATTATTCTATAATGCACATATATATAAAAAAAATGAATTTTTTTTTGTTACATAGGAGAGCCACTTTAGTCTCGGAGTCATTGACTCGGTTCGAACATACACCACTAGATTGGATGACCAAGACTCTGGCAAAAAAAAAAAATCATTTCTAAATAAAGGAGAATCAACAATTTCAAAATTATACATATTTTTATTATTTTAATCAAATACTAGACATGTCTTTCAAAATATGTGACAGTAATTAATATCATATATTTAATTATAAGTAACTATATTTTATATTGAGAGAGGATTAAAAATATCAATAATCAGTAATAATTCTTTTTATAATAAAAAAATTCATAAATAATACTTTTCACTAATAAATAATATTAAACAATGTTATAATATTTATTTTCTATATAATTTATTATATGTTAAAATAACATTATTTTATTATGAACATAAATTGTATTTTATATTTCTAATAAATTTAACAAGTATTATGATTTAATAAAATGATTTATTTTCATAGAGATTCTATAATATTATATAAAGTTTTCTTCAGTTGTTTATTTCAAGTAAAAATAAAATATCATGTTAAAAAGTAATTTAATTTTTTTAATTACCCTATAAATAAAAATAACCAAGAAAAAAAGAAAATGTTTGAGGCATTGTCTTTAAGTATCTAAATGTTTTTTTTTTACAATTTTTGTCCTTTTTTTTTATTAATTTAATAAATTGTTTTTACCAATATAAGAGATTCAATATAAAGTTTTGTTCACGATTTTTAAATTCAACATACAAACAAAAATTTTCAGTTCTTTACATAAATATATTTCATCAATACCTTTGTAATGAATTTTAAAAATGTCCCTAAATAGAGCGTCTAGTCAATAAGAAAAGAAAGAAATACCAATAGAGTTTAGGTTATAAAAAAGTTGTTTGTAATTCATAGGCATGGCCTAAACGAATGTCTTATGATTTTTTTTCCAGTTAGCTAATTAATAATCCAACCCAAACTCAATAATATAACATGGACATAATCTCCAGGTGTAAATGTGTAATCAACAAGTTTGAAATCCAAAGTTTTACTCTAGTTTCTTAGGTTATCATCCCCTACTCTTGTTTTTTTCTTAGGAATACGTTAGAATTTTTATTTTAGAGTAAATACAACGGTCACTCACTATATTAGGTCGGTTGACTATTTATTCCTATTATTTAAAACACGATTGTTTACCAGGTATATTAAGTTTTCGTGACTCGTTATCCCTAATTAATGGACTTCGTCAACAATCGTCATTAGTTGGTCACGTGCTAGTCATGTGCGTGTTTTTTTTATAATTGAAAAATCGATTTTCTTATGGGTAAAGTCCTCCCGTGGCCCTCTAACTATGGCCAAAGTGCAGCATCCGCCTATATCTTTGTTTTTACCCTTTCACGCTCTTGATCTAACTAGTTTTTGTCGCCGTTAGCCTTTTTCCATTTTTCTGTCATTTGACTGTTAGTCAACGCCACATGGAGCCATGCCATCGCCACCTAAGCTCCACCTCAGCGTCAACCGTCTTCGTCATCATCGTCCCTAACTTAAAAAAAAGGCTTTGAAGGTTTGAATGCTTCAAACCTTCAACCATAGAGGATTCAGAAAAAAAAAAAAAAAAAAAACACATCTCAAACATAGAGGGTTGCTTAAAATCTAATGCTTTAATTGGCATGAAGCGATCATCTCAAATTCAAATGCAAAATTTAATTAGTTGCTAAATTGTTTCGTAATTTCTTGTAACTTAGGGCTCATGACCGATGAATTGGGGAATTTCCTCGAGCTTAGTCTACCAAAAATCAAGGATGGTAAAAAGCCTACGTATAGTCTCAGTGTAACAGAACCAAAGCTCGGATCCCTAATATAATTAATGGAATGTGCTAATATATCAGGCAAAGGTATACAATCCTTAAGCCCATGTACCAATCAGAGCCTAAGAGGTTTTTTATCGTATATGCTTCATTCAGAATTTGGGTTTTAAGAATATGGTCAGAAATAAGTTTCTGGGCTCCATATACACTAAAAGCCTATTTTAGAGTTTGATGCCCTAAGCCCGCGTACCCGTCAAGATGTTTACCCTAA
The DNA here is from genome assembly GCA_029959085.1 of Nemophila menziesii. Lineage (NCBI taxonomy): Eukaryota > Viridiplantae > Streptophyta > Magnoliopsida > Boraginales > Hydrophyllaceae > Nemophila > Nemophila menziesii. Next base: position 377,756 of record JARWIR010000145.1, on the reverse strand, counting down.
CTGTTCCTGAATTAGAATGTTGTCCAGAAATTGACAACTTGATCTTCAATAATGTTACACTTCTAGCACAACAGTTTCTATTCTTTCGGATGCACTTATAAGCAAAAACGGGAAATGTAACATAGTCGAGTTCTTTCATGGTCTACCTGCTCTTCAAGATCTGCGTCTAGGACCCTTCTATTCTCATGATAATTTTTGAATAAACAGATTAAATTTTTCATATAATCTATCTCTTTACAATTGTTTTGTTTAGTCCTTGATGAAGTGCCAACAAGATTACCCAATGCTTTAGTGCATCTTAAAGTTGTACTCCTGAATAATGTATTGCAGAGCTACACCTTAAAGTCATTAATTATTTTTCGAATGATATTTTATTTTTAATGGCACAGTTACAACAGAGCTAAGGTGAAATTCAATGTTAACCGTGTTGATAATATGGTTATCCAAGCAATTTTCCTTGAAAATTGCTTAAAATCTGATGCTTTTATTTTTTATTTTTCTGAATTCTCCATGGTTGAAGGTTTGAAGCATTCAAACTTTTAAAGGTTTTTTTTTAAGTTAGGGACGCTGATGACCGAAGACGGTTGGCGCTGAGGTGAAGTTTAGGTGGCGATGACATGGCGCCATGTGGCGTTGACTAACGGTCAACTGACAGAAAAATAGAAAAAAGGCTAATGGCGACAAAAACTAATTAGATCAAGGGCGCGAAAGGGTAAAAACAAAAATTAGGGGCGGATACTGCACTTTGGCCATAGTTAGAGGGCCACGGGAGGGCTTTACTCTTTTCTTATTTAATAAACAAACCCATTAATTAATAAAAGGTAAAATTAATAGTTCCTAATCACCTAACCTATATATACACAAAATTAAAACAAAAATAATCAAGAATATCCAAAAATCAATCCAACAATCTTCAAGAAAAGTAATCCATCAGTCTCTTTAATAGCTTCCATATTCTTCAAGCTCCATCCACAACCCCTCAGAATTCCATATCATCGACAAAATTTTCAAAAAACAAGATTTACCTCCAATCTTTACCTTTCACTGGACAAAACCCACATAACAAATTTCATTTTCTTTTCTTTTCCCCAAAACCATTAAAACTTGCATTATCTCCATAATGCTCCATTTATTCTCCTACCCCACCAACCACAAAGAAGAAGCAATTCTTCAGGAGAAGACTTCAATCTCATCCACTTTATCCAATCCTCTAAACAACCCCAAACTTGCTTCTAGTAAGCTCAAGAAAGCAAAACAATCGTATTTCCGTGTCGAAATTCCAACCATCGATGATTCCATTTCCACACTCTCATCGATGATTCGATTTACTCACTCACTCAACTTGCTGTTGAGGTCTTTCAAGACATACCCATCAAAACGAAAGATCAAGTTTTAAATAATGTGGTTTAACCAAACCTTCACACAATCACACAACCCAACTTGGTGGGCCCAACCTTAGTTCCCCAATTTTCTCAGCATTACTCGACCTTATATGCTTCCCATATTATTTTAAAAAAAAATATTTAAAAAAGGACGTTTTTTGGTGCACCCGTTATCTTCTGATATTAGCTTCCCAAAGATTTTGAGTTAACCACACTATAAATCTCTATATTATACAAAATATATTATAGGAACAACAAAATATTCGTACAAATCAATGCTCGTCACATTCAAAACTATTGATTTGATTTAGATTGTTACAAATGGGTTACAAAATTCCGTATTTTCTCATTATTGAGGCTACATTTTACAGCCTGGAATTTTCCCAGGAAAATCTAAACTTAGATTAAACTGTATAACAACCTGAAAAATCTCGAGTTATAGGCGAAAAATCTCAGAGTTATAGGCGAAAAATCGCAACTCCAACAAGGGAATATATTTTGTCCCAATATGAAAAGAGAAAAGTGGGCCCTACTCAGTGATAGTTTCACCCATAGTTCTCCGTTCATCGGCCTCCAATGTACTATAAATCATCCTGTACCAAATACAAAGAAGAAAAATTTAACATTTTTCTAAAGACTTAGGAAAGAAACTTTACTCAAAGCTAAAGGAATTGTATTTACCAGAATAAGGAGAAGACAATTAGTAATATGATGTATGAGAGTTTGAAAAGCCGTATCTTTTTTTCTCGGTTCAGCAAGTTAAAAACCTCTGTAACATCTATTAGATGCCTCTTTCGCAAGTACCTAATCCAAGAAATGTATAATTCAAGTTAAATAGTCGCCTACAAAATTAAATACACGCCCTAAGGAAAAAAATAATTTTGAATTATCTAATTTTTCAGAGCTTGGGGTGAATAACTTATTTAAAATCTTTAGGATGATGTAGTTCCTTATTTACTAAAATGTAAAGATTTAATCACTTATTCACTGCAATTTCATTATAGAGTTAATAACTTCTATTTCTTGTAGAATTTATATAGGTTGATAAAAATATTATTTTATTCCGAACGTAAACTATAAATATATTTATATTTTTGATAAAATTAATATGTTTAATAATTTTAAAAGAATGATATATTATAAATAGATACTATGAAATTTTACAATATTATATAAAAAAATTTATATTATGAGTTTGTGAATATATTTACCTTATATTTCAATTACAAATGAGATGTTGTATTAAATAGACACTTAGAAATCTTATAATTAGTCCAAAAGTTGGTAGAAATTATAGGAGGGTTTAACTCAACTAAACAAATCTCTTTTACCATTTTTTCAATTTTTTTTTTGTTAATTTGATAAATTAATTTTACAAACATAAGAGATTCAATTTAAAGATTTGTTCAGAATATTCAAATTCAACCGTAAAACATTCAAGGTTTCTGTCAATCTTGGACTACTGTGCTTGGGTATGTTGTCAACAAAATCACGGAAATCGCACAATATTCCAAAATCTCCGTTAGCGCTCGAATAATACACTTTTGGGTTGATCAAATAATGTTTGAAAATTTAAAATAATCCTAACTCTTTTGAAAAGCAAACTAAACCCCAAGCGGCTTCTTTGTAAACCCTTAAGTATATAGTAAATAAACCTTATAACGCGTACGTATTAGTAAGGATTCAAAATCAATGGAATAACGTTATCTAGCCCATATTAAATATCTTGGAATTGATCTCACTATGGATCACATCAACACATTTCTCATGTAAATACCAAATAGGCGTATAATTACTATTACTATTTTACTTTATGTTTTTTTGTTGTAACAATGTCTAGTATTCATTCTTAGTCCGTAAAACAACATATTTTCCCATCATGGTTCATAATATATATAATCTCCATATGAAGTTATAAAATTGTATATTTTATATCTCCTCTATCCATATATATAATCTCATTCTTAGTGATTTCATAATCTAAACTTAGTACCTTATTAGAGTCATCCTAGTCATGATATTAGACTAGTTAATATTATGAACTTTGTTGCTTTCATGCTTGTAAATCGCTACTAAATATATTAAACCTTGTAATCATATAAAATAAATTGAGAAATACTTACAATCTCACGTTGTAGTATAGATATGGAATACTAAGAATCCACATAAGCCAATGTCCCGTCATTAGATAGAAAAAACACAAAAATGCTTGTGTAATATATTCCGGTAATACAACCCTATTTATCCTTTTTGCAGAATCGTAAGGGTTAATATAATCAAACTCTAGATCAGCCAAGCACATTAACTGCAAAAAAACATTTGAAAAACAAAAAAAAAAGTCAAAATCCAATATTTACAACAAAAATTCAATCAATAAACTTCACATTATCAAATTCGGCTAGAATTACATTAATTTAATTTAATTCGAATCAAACTAAGCAAAATAACAATAAAGACGTGATTTTTAAGGGTGTGGGAAAAAACTATTAAGAAAAATTAAATCTTTGAACATGATATTTATTCAATTACAAGAAAGTTTCAATCTTTATCAGAAATGTCAAATTATAATCCATAAAAGATCAATAAAATTGACTAATTACATATCTGGGTTTACTTCAACACAGTAATTAAAGCAAAAATTGCAAAAAAGACTTGATTTTTATATGTAACTAAGAAACTATATATGAAATGTATAATTAATCGTATAAAAAATGCAATAATATTAAAAAAACTGACCTGATAAATTAGCATGAGGAGGAGACCAACGAGTGTGAAGAAGAATATTACCCATGACAATAATTCGCCCATATTTAATATAATTATAATTTATAGATTTGTGAAATGTTTATTTGGGATGAAATTGGAGGCGCAAAATAGCAGGGATGAGAAGATTATAAAGTGAAATTGTTTATGTGAAAGGATTGATAATAAGAATGCGCCAGGTGCGTATTGTAGCCCTGGCGCTTTCTTTTGCTGAGAATGAAAATGAAAGTAAAGGATCTTGTAGAAGAAAGGAAAGATATTGATCGCAGGTCATAAAATTCGCTACTTTTAGAAATTCTATGGTAATACTATTTATACTTAAAATGAATTTTATACATAAATATTCCCCAAACGTAATAGTATATTTTTAATGTTAAACAAGTGAAGTTTTTTCTTTTTTTTTTTTGGTCAGGCACAAGTGAAGTTGAAATCAAACATTTTAGAGATAATGACACTTAGGGTCTTGAAGACACACCCCTCTTCAAGATACCACCCCCTACTAGAGCCTCTTCTTACTAAAGACCTCATAAACTTTTTAACACATGAAACCCAAAACCCCTGTTACCCTTCTACCCTCAAATGATTTTTAGTCTCATATATATACTATTTTGCATTTCCCCTCTCTCTTGTAAATTCCATGAGCTTCTTTTACTCCTTTCTCTCTCCATTTTCGTGAGCTATTTTCTAAGCTTTCCATATTTATTTCAAATCTCCCCATCCGATTTCAACCTTCCTCCCTTGTGTTCATAGATTCATAACGTCATAATCTTCTGCATTTCCTCTGTATTTTTTACTGTTACCTTCGTTCTAAGGTTTGTTTCGTTTATGTTTACTGTGTTTTTCAACAGATTATTACCTTAGTGTGTGTTTTTTGTGTTTTCTGTATTTAATAGCGCTGTTTATTCACAATATCCACTATGTATCGTCGTTTGTTCACTTTTTTCCATTTCTACATACGATTACGTGACTATATCATGCTCGTTTTAGATGTTTTTGTTACGTTTTAATGTGTTTCATGGTAGATTTGCTCATGATATGAATGTTATTGCTTATATTCGTCTCACTTTCCGTGTTTATGTCATTGTTTTACTCTTTGAACGTTAATTTTTCCGATCTGCCATTGTTAGGGTTTATCACAGCCGCTGCATGCATGATAGTACAGTACAGTACTATACTCACTGTTTTCAAATTTCTGAGAGTACTCTTTGTTTTTCAAATAGGCAGAGTACTCACACTTTTTGTAATGTACTATGAGTTTTATAGATTACTCGTAGTTTTTATAGAGTACTCTGAGTTTTGTATAGTGATAACAGTTTTCAGTAAATACTCTCTATTGTATAGAATACTCTCAGTTTTTACATATTAATCTCAGTTTTATAGAATACTCGCAGTTTTATAGAATACTCTCAGTTTTTACATATTACTCTGAGTTTTCATAGTATGCTCTCAGTTTTTATTAATTACTCCTAGTTTGTTAAATTACTCTCAGTTTTTGCAGAGTACTCTGAGTCTTATAAAATACTCTCAGTTTATATGAAAATAATCTTAGTTTTAATTTCTTTCTTTTTACTCTTCTGCTGACAGTTATAATGTTACAAGATGTGCTTGTTGTGTTCAAGATGGGAACTGATCAGATTTTCCTCCCATTTCATCAGCTGATTGACATTAACTCAGTAAAGAATTTTGTTCAGTCTAGGTGGCCTCAGATATCTAAATCTGCTGTTATATCTTATACTGTAGGGGAGTACAAAGACTCCCTTCTTGAAACTGAAACAGATTTCTGCACAATTAAGTGGATTCTTGGACGTGGTGTGTATGACAAGATTTATATTTATGTTACTGATTCCAGGACCCCTTCATTCAACAATATATCCTCTCCAGAATCATCTGGCATTTCTAAACCAATCTCCGCTGAACCTATTCGTTCTGTTGTTGCTTCTACCCCTGATCCAGCCTATTTTATTCATGAAAAGAAGGTTATGTTGAGTGATTCTTGGAAACTTGGGTTAGAAGGTGTTGGACAGTGTTTTGTGGGTGGTGCTGAGCAGTTCCGTTCCGTTCTTTGCAAGCAAGCGGCTGTTGATGGGTTTGATTTCGACTATATCCACAATAACAAGAACACTCGCATCAGCGCGCAGTGCTATTACAAGATCGAGAAGGGTTGCAAATGGTATATATACGCATCGGTTGAAAAGACAAACGGATTTTGGTATTTGCGTTCTTATAGAAATAATCACACTTGTGGTCATGTTTACAAGAAAACATCACACACCCGGTTGGATTCTTCAATTCTCAGTCGGGTTATTTTCGATGAACTTCGTTCTAAACCATCTTCCAGGCCTAGAGAAATTCAGACTGTCTTAAAGGAGAATTATGGTTTCGATATTTCATACAAAACATCCTGGTCTACTATCAATAAGGCTAAGGACACTCTATACGGTGATATTGGCTCTTCATTCAATCGTTTGCAATCTTACTTTGAAAAGCTTCAGAATCTTGATCCAAGCACGGCTTTCTCGGTTCATTGCGATCCTGAAACACGGATATTTCACAGATGTTTTTTTGCCTTTGGTGGTTCAATTGCTGGTTTTAAGTCATGTCGCCCCATGTTATTTCTGGACGCTACGTTCCTCAAGTCCAAGTACAAAGGCTCGTTACTCGTTGCTACTGCCAAGGATGGAGATCAAGGTATCATAACAACTTATTATTTTTTCTCTTTGTATACATTCTTTTTTAGTTCTTGTTTATCACTTTTCCACTGTTTTTCCTAATCAGGTTTATTCCCTGTTGCTTTTGGCGTTGTTCCCGGTGAGGACACCGACAATTGGACGGCATTTCTTCAGTTTTTAAAGCCCCTTGTCGAGGGTCGCCCTCTCACGTTTATATCAGACCGCAACAAGGGTCTACTAAATGGTGTTAGGGATGTTTTTCCTCAAGATAGTCACAGTTTTTGCATTAAACATATCGAGAAAAACCTCAGACTTGCTATTTCAGGCTCGACTTTTTACCGTGAAAGGATGGTGTATCTGCTCAAGCGAGTCGCTCATGCTCCTACTGTTGCACATTACGATCAACAGCTTGCTAGATTCCTGCTGGAAGGAAAGAATGAGGTCAAAGCTTTCCTAAAGGGTTTGCCAAGGGAAAATTACGCAAATGCTTATTTCACTGGTAGACGATATGGCGAGATGACTTCTAATGCAGTCGAGTGTTTAACTACTGGATTATAAAACAAAGGGGACTTCCTGTATGTGAGCTTGTTGACGCTCTTCGTGTTAAGTTAATGCAGTGGATTTATGAACGATCTCTAAAGTCATCCAAGTGGACTTCACCACTATGCCCGGCTATTATGGAGCTTTATAACACTAATGTCGGTCTTAGCTGCACTTGGACCATTCAACAATCCACTGCTACTCTGTTTCAAGTTGGCTCAAATCCTATTATGGTGGTAGATATAGCTGCCTGTACCTGTTCTTGTTGTGAATGGCAAGAGCTCGGCTTCCCTTGTCAGCATGCTTTGTGTGCACTATCTAGTGCCTCCGTTCGTGATCTGTTCGAGTATGTAGAGTCATACTTTCACACTTCATCATACGTTAAGACCTATTCAACGAGTATTCCTGCTATGTCTACCTTTCAAGTTGAAGTCCCTGTGCCCGAATCTCAGATTATTCTTGCTCCTGATGTTAGGGTTCCACCTGGTAGGCCTCAGACTAAGCGCTTTCGTTCATGCACCGAGAAGGTTGTCCGTTCAATTAAGTGTAGCAATTGCAAGAAGGTGGGACATAACAAATCTACTTGTAGAGCTCCACCAAAATCATAATTTAACTTCAGTTTTTAAATTGTATTCATGCTTATTAACTTCTTGTTATTTGTGCCACTGAACCATTTCTACATTTATATGTTTTAAAGTTGTTGAAGTTGAATTTGATTTAAGCATGTTATTCTTGTTAAAATATTTTGATCTGTTGTAATTTCTACATTTATATTGTCTGAGTACCTTTTACCACTTTGATGAATACTCTATATATTTGTATAAGTACTCTATCTTTTCTCAGAGTACTATATATAATTATATGAGTACTCTATCTTTTTTTCAGAGTACGCTATATAATTATATGAGTACTCTATATAATTATATGAGTACTCTATACATTACACTGAACATTCTATACAATTGTATGAGTACTCTATATAATAGTATAATAGTATGATTACTCTATCCATCACACATTTGTCAGAGTACTCACACAGTTGTCAGAGTACTCACATATTTGTCTGAGTACTCACACATTTTGTCTGAGTACTCTCTATTTTCCTCGTAGCACTCATTCATTTGTCTGAGTACTTTATGTTTTGTTGTGAGTTCTCTTTTACTTAATGTGTATTCATAAGCTTTAACTTTTCTTTTACACATTCATTTTCATGCCATTTTTAACTACAAAACAATCAACAAAACACCAAAACCCTGTTTCATTCATACTTCATATCAAGTATTTTAAACATCCAAAAACATCCAAAATAGCATACCAAAGTACAAAAACAAATCAAGTACTTATCAAACATAGATAAAGAACCCATCAAAAAAGTCTAAATAAAAGTCTAAATCTTAAATCAAAATCCTCCCAACACTCTTTACAAAATAAATTATAGATGATTAATCACTTAAGAACGTTTTCCCTTGTTTATGCATTGTGAATATTTGCTCCGCAACAATTTCCTAATAATCATTGCTCGTCCTTCGTTAATATATTTTTGAATATATGTCTTCTGTTTTATCACCCCATTCCGATAAAAGGCATAACACCATAGGATTACAAAAATTCCGCAGTCAACGCTTCCTGGTTCTTGTTCAGTACAATCTACATTGGTCATTATATATTTATCTTCTTTTCCTGGTTTTATCTTTCTCAAGACATTTTGTACCAAGAATTTTCTATACTTTGCTGCGGTTTGCTCTGTCTTCGAACCAATGGACTCTGGATTTTTCGGTTTGATTGAGTTATAATGGTAAAATTCTTTATTATCCCTGCTGTACACTAACAAGCTCCAATGTCCACAGCTATCATCTTTAACAAACACAGGTAATAGGGTGAAAGCATAATCTTGGCTATTTTTATAGAATGGGTCTGCAATATAAATCTGACATGCTTCAACGTTCTCATATTCGATCAAACTCTGCAATAAAATTGAATTTTTTTTAAAAAAAAAAAATTCATAAAGATAGAGTACTCATAATAAAATTCAGAGTACTCACAGTTTTGTTAATTAAAGATAGAGTACTCATAATAAAATTCAGAGTACTCATAATAAAGATAGAGTACTGATGTCTCCTCATTTGTGATAGATTTATGTTAAGATGAGACATCATTTTTAGTGTTTTAGAAGTCAATAATGTCGATTTTCTTGAGTTTTAGTACACTTTCCTATTTTGTGTCTTGATTTGTAGAAATAATGTTTTTAGAGCATATTGGGTTTAATTGTTTATTTAGTGTGTAGCTTTAAAGATAATTATGGAGATTAATTAGAGTCCAAGTCAAAAACAACAACTTATGGAAGGAGATATGCATGGTAATTGGAGATAAGGAAAGAATTGCTAAAAAGATGGAAAAGGAAAAGCTGCCTAAATCTGGGATTCTGCAAAGATAGGCGTTTTTACCTAATAAAGAGGCCGAATTTGGTAGATTACTCCTAAAGGGCGTAGGAAATTCTGTTGCGATTCTTTTGGTATCTTGTGGAGCAAAATCGGACCAATAATAAAGAAGTTATGACCAAAACAACGCAGCAGTGTTTATCTTTATTTCCATACGAATTTGAGTTGGGCTAGAAGTCCATTACCTTAACTCTTCCTCAAGAAAACGAATTAGGTCTTCTAAACACCTATAAATACACCCTTATATCACTTGTAAATCATCCTTGCCTCATAGTAATTAGTTCTTAAGGTTTTATTCTTCCAGTTTATTGTAGAGAGCAAGATGATGTCTTTTATTATTTCTTTTAGTTTATTTCCTTCAGGTATGAACTAAACCTCCCATAGCTTGGGTTTTGCATATGTATAATCTATGAATTCTAATTCTTCTATCTAAGTTTCTTTGGGAATTATATGTTTTAATCTGATATTAGCTTCTTACTTTATATTTGCTTATGTGTTTTGATTTATTGTCTTTCCTAGAATTGATCACTTTAGGATTGTTTTAAGAGTAGTTAGATGTTCTCCTTGACAGGGTGTTTAACTATTGAACCACCACATAATGTCTAGTGTCGATAGCAGTTCTGACAAAACATACTTCTAACTAGATAGTCATTAAGGTTTGTTTTAACCACAGTATCACCAAGACTTGCAGTATTTGCTTAGGGCCTTAGTGGCGTTTGATAACCCTATTTTAAATCACTTCTTGGTTGTGACGTAGCCCCCTTAGTCGCTCTCAAGGTCTAAGGTAGTGGAATTTAGAATCCTGACTAAATATTACCAAGAGCTAATATTCTCCCTTATGAACTAGATCTATAGATAGAATTAGAAGGATTAGTGCATACTAGCAAAACCTAAGCTATACTTCTCATCTCATATTCTTAATCTTTTACTTTATTGTCTTTATTTTCTTAGTTTTAATTTAGTTTTAATTCATAAATTCGAAAAACCAAATATTTATTTACTGTCTTCTAGTTATTTACTTTTACTCGTTATCTGTTCCTACGCGTTTAACACACTTAAGTCCCTGAGAACGAACTCTACTTATCATTAAAACTTGCATACGTCCTGTAATACTTGCAGTACTGTGCCTGTCTAGGGTGAGAGTGCATAGTTTTCCATACTTAATTTGATCTTATTTTTATCACACCCTAGGCGACACCAAGTTTTTGGCGCCGCTGCCGGGGACTTGTGTCTCGTTAGCGTGTGGGTTATCTATTTCGAGTTTTAGTTTTTAATTAGTTTTTACTTTTCAGTTTTAGTTTAGTTTTAGTTTTTAGTTTTCCAGATTTACGCTTGGGTTTGCTTTAGTCTTTTTCAGGTTTCACAGTGTTTAATTCTTGGCCTCCCTTACCGGAGCCTGAGAGGAGCTTCAGAGCTTATAACAAAAGAATTCGTAAGGAAAGAGCCTCGAGAAGAACTATGGCAGACATTCAAGACAATGATCCGGAGTTAGTTTACTTTGCACCAGGAGGACCTCCTGCGTTTGTTCCACCTGGTGTACAACTGCCAGTAGGAGAAGGTAATGGGCAGAATAATCAACAAAACCGAGTTGAACAAGATCTACCTGGCCTTAACATACCATTCCATGTTCAACCCATCGGTTACCGCCCTCCTGAGATTCCGAATATCAAATTTAGACCCGATCCGGGTATGCTTAGTCAATTTCAAAGTTTCGGACTCTATGCTGGTACTGCGATTCAAGATCCGGTAAAAGCGATTCAGAAGTTTATGCAGACTTGTGATGCCTACATTACTCCTGGCATTACACGCGAGCAACTGTATTGTCATATGTTTTCGTTTTTCTTGACCGGAAGAGCTAGCGATTGGCTAGAAAGACAACCACATGGAACCATTCACTCTTGGAGAGAGCTTCAAGCCGCGTTCTTTAACCGATTTTATCCAAAGAGCATGAGACTTAAAGATCAAACCGAGCTTGCAAGATTTTCTCAAGAAGATGGAGAAACAGTGGGAGAAGCATGGACAAGGTTTCAACAAAAATTAGCTAGATGCCCGCTCCATGGTTATACACCTGCTCTACAACTTGCTATATTCTATGAAGGTCTTGATGACAAGGGTAGAGACAAGGTGGATAACATTGGAAAGGGTAATTTTGTGTCCATGAATCACAATGAAGCTTCCGAGGTGTTAGAAAATATTATGGAACAAGAAAGAAGTTGGCCTTCAACGCGAGCTTCTGCAGCAAAGACCCGAGGAACGCTTCGTTTAGATGCAGAAACCGCGAACTCAGCTCAAATATCCTCGTTAGAAAATCAAATCAAGGAGCTGAGAATCGCGATGGAGAAGAATTTAGCTGCTACAAAGGTAGTTCAAGAGGCACAAGGTTGTCAACAATGTGGAGTTAACGATCATTCATGGGAAGAGTGCGAATCAAATCCGCAATCTGTTTACTTCATATCTAACCGATGGGGCAACCGCAACCATCCGGGTATGCAGTATTCAAATCCACAAGGGGCCGCTAATCCTAGTCAATATCAATCGCGACCCCAGAACAACTCTTACCAACAGAGAGGTCAGTACCAAAACCAATATCAGAATCGACCTACTCCTCCACAACAACCTGCTCAAGACGCCTATACCGATACTTTAGATCAAAAAGCTTTACCTCAGTATCCGCAAGAAGGATCTATGGACAATACACAGATAGTACAAGCTCTAGAACGTTTGAACACAACTGTAAACGCTCAAGAGGAAAAAGTCCGAGGACACGATGCCATACTTCAGATGCTAAGTACTCAATTAGCCCAAATAAACAAGCATCTAACAGAACAAAAGGAGGTAAAGGCAATCGAAGGAGGTGAAAACAATGTTGGGTTCGAAGCTTGCAAGGCTATATGCCTTGAAATCGAAAAAGAAAAGGAGGAAGCACCACATGCTGCCATTAGTGCCGTGGAAGTTCCCAGTATTGAAGAAGAGCCAACCGAGTCTAACCCCGAGGAGTCCGACTGTCTAGAAGTTTATCATCTGGAAAGCGATGAAGAGAGAGACGAGTTCATAGAGCTACTGAAAAAGGTGCAAGAGGAGATGCGATCGATGGTAGAGTATGCAGCGGAGTTAGCGAGAGAGAAAGAGGAAGAAGCCTCAAAAGAAGAATCGAAAGAAGAAGTGGCACCTGCTGTGCTAAAGGAGAAAGAAGAAGAGAAGGTGGAATCGCCACCTAGTGTTCAACCAGTGTCATCAACCATTCCTGATACAATTCCTAAAGATGACACTGTTCTCAAGACATTTGTAGAGGCGTACCAACCTGAAAATATCAACGCCCAGATGCTTGAGATTGCAAAGAGAGGACTTACACCGCAACAAGTTTTTACGCAAGTTATTCCTGAGAAAGAGGCGAGTGTAGAGATCCCGAGAGATAACCTGAGGGTTTCAAGAAGAAGTGAGAAAGAGCTACCTACTAAGCTTAAAGATCCGGGAAGTTTCAACCTTCCTATTCAATTACATGGTAGGCTCAAAGTGAAAGCAATGTACGATGTGGGTTCTGGTGTGAATCTTATGCCTAAGTCCGTGTTCGAGAGACTTGGACTTCAAAAATCAGAGAAAACTCCAGTGAAGTTGCAGTTTGCTGACAACTCAGTGAAGAGGACATGGGGAACAGTGGAGGACGTCTTAGTCCGTGCAGGTAATATCGCCATCCCTACTGACTTTGTTATTCTTGAGTTTGATGCAGATAAGCAGGTTCCAATCATACTTGGACGGCCTTTCATGGCCACAAGTCAAAGTGTGATCAACTTCCAAGATGGGACCATCACCCTTCATGCTAAAAATGTATCCGAGACCTTCTATGTCTTGGGTAAAAAACCAAGGAAGTTGGATCCCACCGTGCCTATCATCCACAGCCTTTCACATCACAAAGTCCCTCCTGAGGAAATCCACTTAAAACCTGTGGATACTGAGCCAAACATTGAGTTTGGGGTTGGCCATGAAGTCCTATGGAAAGCCCACAAACGCGAGAATAGGCCACGAAGTTTCAAAGACTCGTGGATGGGACCATTCATTGTCACTAAAGTTGTTTCAGCCAAGGTGATAGAAATTCGCCCCAAAACTGGGGTCAAGCGCAGATTAGTTGACGTTCATAGCCTTACTCGTTGTTGGGGAGGCTATATTCGCAAATCTTGACAGAGGTAACACGTCTAACTTTGAAAGACGTTAAACAAAAGTGCTGTTCGGGAGACAACCCGAAGTTTTTTTATGTTTTCATGTCTTTTACATTCTTAGTTTAAGTTTATTTTAGTTGTTTTTAGTTGATAATGCATATTTGAGAAAGGTATTAGTGTTTTTGGTGTGTAGGAATCGGAGAAATCAAGTTAGGGAACGCGAGGAAAATTTTTGGAGCGCAAGAAAGCACCCCGCGGACTACCCTCACGGACTACCCCATGGTCCGCAGGGATGGTCCGCGAGGTCAAAACCCGTACCACGGGTAGCTACCGCGGGTTTAGGTCAGAAACACGAAAAAATTCCACGGACCACCCCGCGGTGCACCGTGCCATGGTCCGCGCCCCAGAAACCCGTACCACGGGTTGACTACCACGGGTATTTTGACGGAGCAGCTACAGAAGCCGCGGTGTACCCCACGGTGCACCGTGCCATGGTCCGCGCCCCAGAAACCCGTACCACGGGGTCCTACCACGGGTTTAAGTCAGTAAGCAAAAATTTTCGAGCATCAGATGTCACGGACTACCCCGCGGTGCACCCCATGGTCCGCAGGGGTAGTCCGCAGCGCCGCCAGAGGAGAGAGAAAGTTACGGGATTGAGTTATAAAGGAGGTATTAAGCCTATTATTCCGAATTTATTAAACCTCAACCCTCTCTTTCTTCTCCACAACTCTCCTAACTCCATTGAAGCTCATCAAAACCTTCACCAATCACCAAAACACTACCCAATCATCAAGGAAAACACATCAAACCTTCTCTCCACATCATTACAAGAGAGAATCAAGCTACCAATCATCACCAAATTCATTCAAATTGAAGAATCAAAGAGCCAAAATTCACAAATTCATCACACAATTTCTAAAAATCCTAGCCTACCCATTACAAATCATCCTCACCCACATAGAGATTCATCACCAATTCACCCATCCTAGGACAAATCAAGCTTGTTCATCCATTAATTCAAGAGTTAAATTTCAAGGGTTGCTAAAGCTTTGAGTTGGGGGTTAATTGAAGATGACTAATAGAACATCAATCTTATCTAGCAAGAGGGAGGTGAAGAGTAACAAGGGATTGGATTTAAACAAGAAGAAATCAATTGACAAAGGAGCTAGTTCTGAATCAAAGGGTAAAGATAAATTGAAGAGTGGGAAACCTTCGTATGATAGTAATGGTAAAAAGCTTTATTTTTATGCAAAGGAAAGAACACTACCTCAACCAGATCCTATACCTATAGAGAAAGTGGATACTTCAAAGGCCTTGAAGATTTCTGCAGAGAAACAATTAAGAGAACTACCATTTGCCTATGAGAAAGTATTCAAGGAAGAAATTAGAGATGGAGATTACAAGAGATTCTTTGAGCTTGGTGAGAAGTTGGGTTGGTCTACGTTCATGGTAAGCCGTTCTGAATTATGTCCTGAATTAGTTTTGGAGTTCTATCTAGGCCTCTTTAGCCGAGATAGTGACTGTGTTCCGATTAGAGGAAAGTTAGTTCCTTTCACAGTTGAGGAGATTAGGAACCACTTCAAGTTTCAGAATCCGAAAGGTTGTTGCAAATTTAAGGAAGCAGTTGCTAAACGAAAAATCTTTGATAAGGAATTACTTTTTGAGCATGTTTTAGACAAAGAGAAAGTGCAATTACATACGGGAGAATTGAAGGCACCTTGGCCTTACAAATATCTTCAAGCAGATGCTAGAATTTGGCACAATTTCCTTATCCCTAATGTCTTTGGAAACACACGAACTTTGGAGGTGACTATGAAGAACGCGCTACTGTTGGACTGTATTTTGAGAGGAGAAGAAGTTGATGTGGCACAGTTGATCTATGAGGAGGTGATACGATTCTCGGTCTCTCCTAAATCGGTTTATAACGTTAAATTTCCAACTATGATCACGTGTCTTGTGCGAAAAGCGAATGTAATATTGGGTGAAGAAGAGAAACTCGAGTTTAAGACGAGTTATATTGATAATGCTTGGATCAAAGAAAGCCTTCGAAGAGCGGGTTCTACTCAAGTCTCGAAGGAAGAAAAGGAGCAATCTTGGCAAGAGAAGATGGAGGAGCGTTTAACGAAATTTGAAGCAGCTCAAACTTCTTTAGTCAATGATGTGGCACAAATCAATGCTAATCAAGTGCACATCATGAAACTCCTTGAGCAATTAACGAGAGGTCCAGCAATTCCAATCTTGGATGTCAATGATGCGAGGCAATAAGCCTCGAGAGTATGTTCTCTTTCTTCCTTACCATTTCTGTAAATATGTCTATCTGCTAATTTTAATTTCTGTTTTCGAGTCTTTTTTTTTCCGAGTCGTGGGGACACGGCTCATTTTTGAGTTGGGGGTGTGGGGATTCGTTGTCTCTCATCTCCATTTTTCAGTTTTTGAGTGAAATTAAAATTTTTGATGCATGGGAATTAGATGTAGAGTGTGTTTAATAACTTGAAAGCATAAGCTCAGTAGATTGATGATAGTAAGTGATATGTTTATGAGCTATGTATTTGTATGCTCTGAGTATTTGCAGGAAAACACACGTTGATAGTAAAGAGAAGATTAGTGAGCAATGCGATAGAAAGTATGTTCGATCTCAGGGAACCTTGAAAGTGTGTAGGCCGTGAGATCCAAGCTAGTTGAAAAACCATTTGATGAAAGTGCTAAAGGTAAGAAATTTCCTGAATTACATAGTGTAGAAAGTGATCAAGGCGGTTCTTTCATATTTTGAAGCCTTTGAAGCCTTTTTATACCTTCTCACCTTGTGATTTTTGAGTTTAAAAGTTATATCCTTCTTAGCCCCTTCTAGCCTTTCTAAAGCCTTTTTATTGAAACACATTATAAGCCATATCCTTTAGATTTTAGGACTTTTCCATATGACCCGCACTCGAATCGCGATGCTTAGACAGTTGTTTTAGAGCTTGAGTTTGGGGTGGTGGGTCCACCATTATGGGAGTTATTATGTTGGGATTTTTGAGCTTATTAATTGTGCTGTGTGCTTTATATTGAGGATGTTTCACAACATTGTATTGTAACCCTTTGCCGGGGTAATAGTGAATGAAAAAGAAGCTTCGAGCTAATTTTGCCAACAAGGGCATTAAAAGAGAAAATATATATATGAGAAAATTAGCATGATATCTCAACATTAAAAGAGAGTCATAGCTATAGAAAAGAGAATTGATTTGAAAAGAAAAGAAAATATATATATTCGGACCGGCAAAGTGGATTTTTATGTGAACATCTTAAGCTTTAATTGGGTTATTGGGGATGCTAAATTGCGCATCAAGGAATTCATTGGGTTGAGTGAGAAACGTATATGAGAGTAACTCAAGCTCTAGGGCAATTAGTTGATGGCTAGTGAGGAGAGAGCCAAAAGCTCACTCCAAATTATCCAAATATACTATCACACCGTCCCTAAGCCTACATTACAACCTTAAAGACCTTGTGATTCTTTGCTATGTAATTGAGAAGTGATTGAGCCATTAGAGATTAGTTAAGTGGATCATTGGATACTAGTAAGGTTTGATGAACAATCTATAGCTCTCAAGGGGAACTGAGTAAAGTCCCAATCCTTCTTACATTGCGAAACTAATCTGATCTTGAATTCAAGCCGTGTTGACTGTGGATATGAGAAGTGTACAGGTATGTAGTTTACAAATATTATTGCATGAAATTTTCTGAGTTATGTGCCTTAGGTTTATTCTATATATTCTGCTATGTTTTTCCCTTGTGTTGAGAATTTTATAAAGTGTGTATTTCTAGACTTCCCTATGTTTTTATCTTTTATTGTATCGGGACGATACAACTTTGAGTTGGGGGTCTTGATGTCTCCTCATTTGTGATAGATTTATGTTAAGATGAGACATCATTTTTAGTGTTTTAGAAGTCAATAATGTCGATTTTCTTGAGTTTTAGTACACTTTCCTATTTTGTGTCTTGATTTGTAGAAATAATGTTTTTAGAGCATATTGGGTTTAATTGTTTATTTAGTGTGTAGCTTTAAAGATAATTATGGAGATTAATTAGAGTCCAAGTCAAAAACAACAACTTATGGAAGGAGATATGCATGGTAATTGGAGATAAGGAAAGAATTGCTAAAAAGATGGAAAAGGAAAAGCTGCCTAAATCTGGGATTCTGCAAAGATAGGCGTTTTTACCTAATAAAGAGGCCGAATTTGGTAGATTACTCCTAAAGGGCGTAGGAAATTCTGTTGCGATTCTTTTGGTATCTTGTGGAGCAAAATCGGACCAATAATAAAGAAGTTATGACCAAAACAACGCAGCAGTGTTTATCTTTATTTCCATACGAATTTGAGTTGGGCTAGAAGTCCATTACCTTAACTCTTCCTCAAGAAAACGAATTAGGTCTTCTAAACACCTATAAATACACCCTTATATCACTTGTAAATCATCCTTGCCTCATAGTAATTAGTTCTTAAGGTTTTATTCTTCCAGTTTATTGTAGAGAGCAAGATGATGTCTTTTATTATTTCTTTTAGTTTATTTCCTTCAGGTATGAACTAAACCTCCCATAGCTTGGGTTTTGCATATGTATAATCTATGAATTCTAATTCTTCTATCTAAGTTTCTTTGGGAATTATATGTTTTAATCTGATATTAGCTTCTTACTTTATATTTGCTTATGTGTTTTGATTTATTGTCTTTCCTAGAATTGATCACTTTAGGATTGTTTTAAGAGTAGTTAGATGTTCTCCTTGACAGGGTGTTTAACTATTGAACCACCACATAATGTCTAGTGTCGATAGCAGTTCTGACAAAACATACTTCTAACTAGATAGTCATTAAGGTTTGTTTTAACCACAGTATCACCAAGACTTGCAGTATTTGCTTAGGGCCTTAGTGGCGTTTGATAACCCTATTTTAAATCACTTCTTGGTTGTGACGTAGCCCCCTTAGTCGCTCTCAAGGTCTAAGGTAGTGGAATTTAGAATCCTGACTAAATATTACCAAGAGCTAATATTCTCCCTTATGAACTAGATCTATAGATAGAATTAGAAGGATTAGTGCATACTAGCAAAACCTAAGCTATACTTCTCATCTCATATTCTTAATCTTTTACTTTATTGTCTTTATTTTCTTAGTTTTAATTTAGTTTTAATTCATAAATTCGAAAAACCAAATATTTATTTACTGTCTTCTAGTTATTTACTTTTACTCGTTATCTGTTCCTACGCGTTTAACACACTTAAGTCCCTGAGAACGAACTCTACTTATCATTAAAACTTGCATACGTCCTGTAATACTTGCAGTACTGTGCCTGTCTAGGGTGAGAGTGCATAGTTTTCCATACTTAATTTGATCTTATTTTTATCACACCCTAGGCGACACCAAGTACTCTGAGTTTTCAGTAATAAAATATCATAATACTCATACAAAAGTTCAGAGTACTCACAGTTTCGTTAACTAAATTCTTAGAGTACTCTCAGTTCAACTTCATTGAAACACAGAGTACTCGCAATTCTTAGAGTACTCACAGATTTGTTTACTAAATTATTAGAGTACTCACAGTTCAAATTCATTAGAACACAGAGTACTCACTACTTTATATTTAACATTGAAAAACTCAGAGTTTACTTACCATGCTCATCGCACTCTGGTGTGTCACACCATACTTCCCTCCTTTGACTCCATATTCTTCTTGTACCATTTTCAACATAGCCTCAATCACCTGCAATATGAATTAATCACATACTCAATGTCCAATTTTACATATTCTATATGATCATATTTTTATTTGTTTACCTGTACTTCAACCATTCCTTTGTGCGCAATAGCAAATGCATCTTTTCCTGATACTAACAACTCATTCTCTTTATCCCACCATATAGCATCTCCCAAGTTTTCTTTTTTAATTTGCAAAAGAAAATTATAATCCTTCTCATCTACTGTGTCCTTACCATCCCACTTTAGGTTTTCATCAACTTGTTCCCCCTCAACTGTGGTTTTCTTCTTCAAACCTGCATCCTTTTCCTTAGCAGTTTCTTTAACATTTGCCGTCATTTTCTTATCAATCACTTTCTTTTCCGTTTTTTTTCCCACCCCCCTTCTTTTGGTTTCATTGTTACTTTAACTCTTTTTGTTCTTGGTTCTTCAACAAAATCAGAATTCACACTTTTTGCAGCAGCTGCTGCACGGTTATTTTTCTTCACGTTTCTCTCTATCGACCCTGGGTCGCTAATCTATACGATCTTCTTCGTTTAACATTTGTTTTAACTTCAGCAACTACCTCCACATCCTCACCCTCTTCTGTTCCTTTTTCTGCATCTTCATTATTACTCTCTAAAAGTGCAGCGGCTGCTCTCAAGTTTTCGCACTCTTTCTTCGACTTTTCTAGTTCTTCGATGCATTCGTTGTACCACGTGCTTATATCCATGTGCTCCTTGTTTAACTTTAATTTTGCGTCCTTCATCTTCGCAACCTGCTCTCTTAGACGATTTATTTTGCCCTGTTGATTTATTATCGCATCTTCCAACTCCCTGTTTTTTATTTCTTCTCTATTTACCTGGTTGCTGAGTGTTTCTACCAGCTGCAAAAGCTCTTTTTTTTCCTTTTTTTCTTTTTCCAGATCAGCTAAAATCTCTTCAATTTTTGATATTGTCTTGTCTTGTTTAGATTTTTCCTTCCTCAAAACCTCTATCTCATCTATTAAGTTATTTTTCTCCTTGCCGGCTTCAACCAATTTTTCTCTTAAACACACAACAACTGGATCATTTGAATCTTCCCCCTCGTATACGTCTTCGTTAAAACTGCTACTGTTTTTGTTAATTCCTTCTACAACCTTCTCCACTATCTTTGTCAAATCATCTATTTCACTTTTTTCAGTTTGTAACTCATCATTCTTATCAACTTCCTCTTCTTCTTCTTTTTCTAATTCATATTCTTTCTCAACATCAATCTTTTCAACTTCCTCACCCCCTCTTGGGGGGCCATCATCCAGATTGTCGTCTATCAACATTTCTTCTTCGGCACTACCATCTCCGTTATCCAAATCCATATCTAAATCCACCTCTCTTACAACATCTTCGTTGCTTTCTGTGTTTTTACCTTCATCTGCTTTTTCTTTTTCAGAACCCTTCATCTCTTCACTTGCATCATCTTTATTCTCATCGTTGTCATCTTCACGTATTATGTCACTAATCGCCCCATCTCCTCTATCATTCATCCAACTATCGACATTTACGTCTTCATCATCCGACACCCTTTTTGCAACATTTTCATCTTCATCTTCATTCAATACACCATCATTTGGCACAGTTTTGTCTCCAACCACTTCATCTACCTCTTTCCCAGCACCCCGACTGCACTCTCCTTCTTTTAACACTTCTGTTTCATTTACTTCTTGGTTGTGACCATACTCGGTTCTTATCCATCCCTCTTCCAAACGAGTCGGTTTTAGCTCCTTCCTCCTTACCTGCGTATGTCATAGACATTCCATATATCAAAACTTAGAATACTCAGAGTTTTATATAATAATAATTAGAGTACTCACATTTTTCATACTATAAAACTAAGAGTACTCTTAGTGCTCATATATCAAAACTTAGAGTACTCAGAGTTTTATATAATAATCACTATAGTACTCACAGTTTTCATATTTCAAAACTAAGAACACTCTTAGTTTTATATTCTAAAACTTAGAGTACTCACAGTTTTTTATGTATATATTTTTATACTGTATAGCATTATTCCTTAACCTTTTTACTGTTCACTTCATGCACATTGATTTTTTTAGCTCCGAGCATGTACTCCCATTTCAGGCACCTCGGAACTGCATCTTCCTCCTTCAAATTACCAATGTCCTTCACGTGTTCCAAAAGCCATGGCTACAAGTTTAAAAAAATATTTTTTAGTAATTATTTCATAAGATTAAGATACATTTGTATTCAATCATCTTACCAGCAACACAAAAACACCCCCCTTTGCTCTTTTTGTATCCGTACATTTACGAATTGATCTAATCATGTAACTTTTCATTTCACCAGCCCAATTGTACTTCTTTATGCTTTCCAAGTCCTCGCACACACTGATATGTAGCTGTTTTGCTTGGTAATGTCTTTTCGACAAACATAGTGACGTTACTGTATATATTGACAATAACTTCGCTATATCCTCCTTCGCCTCTAAAGTGAGTACTCTGTCTTTAAAATTGTCTATAACAGTTTCTATTTTTTCACCAAGAAGTTTTAAATTAACTACACCCGCATTCCCGAACACTCTCCTATACCACGCTGATCTGTTGGTTGCATCAACTGTAGATTTCTTTGGTAGATGATCTTGACCACACTCGATACCTAATAGCATCTTTATTTCTAACTCAGTTATCTTTAAATCTTTCCCACCAATTACGAATCCACCCGATACAGACGAGAAACAATCTATAACTTGTTTGATCAGAACGTCAGACTTTTTCATAAACTTGTACTTTGCTCTCCTATCGAATATCCCTTTCCATAACCTATAAAAAGGCGTCCTTACGCATTCTGACAGGTGATCTTCTGTCATACCTTGCAATTGCATTATTTGCAGGATTCCATTAATGTTTGATCTGTACTGTATTGCTTGTTTACCCTTCTGAAAAACAGTTAAGATCAACAAATACTCAGTAATCGCAGTATGTTATTATAGTTATTGAAATATAAGAGTACTCCGAGTTTTCGAATATAAACTCAGAGTACTCTTACTTTTCAAAAAAAAAACACAGAGTACTCCGAGTTCTCGTGTATAGAAAATCTCAGAGTATGCAACGGTTACGTATATAAACTATGAGTACTCATAGTTTTCATACAAACCTCAGAGTATCCCAATTGTAATTTAAAATCTCGGAGTACTCTCAATTTTAATATAAAAGTAAGAGTACTCATAGGACGGTTCACATTCATAACAAAACTGAGAGTATAACACCAAATCTACAGAGTATTAAGCAAGTAACACAGAGCATCGGATCAAAAACAAAGAGTACTCATGCAAAACCCTAAAACCCAGAAAAGGACGGTTCACATTCATAACAAAACTGAGAGTATAACACCAAATCTACAGAGTATTAAGCAAGTAACACAGAGCATCGGATCGAAAACAAAGAGTACTCATGCAAAACCCTAAAACCCAGAAAAGGACGGTTCACATTCATAACAAAACTGAGAGTATAACACCAAATCTACAGAGTATTAAGCAAGTAACACAGAGCATCGGATCGAAAACAAAGAGTACTCATGCAAAACCCTAAAACCCAGAAAAGGACGGTTCACATTCATAACAAAACTGAGAGTATAACACCAAATCTACAGAGTATTAAGCAAATAACACAGAATATCGGATCGAAAACGAAGAGTACTCATGCAAAACCCTAAAACGAAGAAAAGGACGGTTCACATTCATAACAAAACTGAGAGTATAACACCAAATCTACAGAGTATTAAGCAAATAACACAGAATATCGGATCGAAAACGAAGAGTACTCATGCAAAACCCTAAAACCCAGAAAAGACGGTTCATCTTCATAACAAAACTGAGAGTATAACACCAAAACGAAGATTACTCATGCGAAACCTTAAAACCCAGTAAAAGACGGTTCACATTCATATCAAAACTAAGAGTATAACACCAAATCTACAGACTACTACGCAAATAACACAGAGTATCGGATAAAAAACGAAGAGTACTCATGCGAAACCATAAAACCCAGAATAAGACGAAAAACTAAAACCCAGAAAAACTAAGAGTATCGTAAATCGTTGCTAACCTTTGGTTTTTCATCTGAATCGGCATCAGAATCACCATTGTTGGCCATTTTCCGTTCGATTTATCGGCGTATTTCAATCGGCGCTTCAAAACAGGAGAGAGAAATGGAGAGCGTTGTGGGTAGAGAGAGAAAGTGAGAGAGAAAGTGAGAGAGAGCGTCTGACGGGAATGGAAAGAGAAAACTAATTCTAAGAGTATTTATACCACAAGGGTAGTAAAGACAATTGTCAAAGTTGAGGTCTCTAGGAAGAATGAAAGTCTAGAGTCTACTCTATAGAGAAAAAATAGTGTCTCTAAGACCCTATAGATAATTCACCCAACATTTTAGAACAAAAAAAAATCAAACACAAAAAAACAGGACAACCCATGAAACATACCAAACTACTGGCCCAATAAAAATATACATTTTTTTTTTTTTGGACAATAATAAAAAAATATACATTACGAATCTTAAATATGATCTTTGACCCAGACAACCCAATAAGATAATGAAAAAAAAATCATTGAATAAATGTAAATGTAAGGAAAGACCGACAAATTTAGGTTAGCTATTGAAACACTGAAAGAAAAAAAGTTTAGGGGTGTTGCCCGAATTCCCTCAACCATAGAGCCCACATTCATTCGTATTTCTAGATTCACTATTGCCGGTAATTATGGAGTTGATTGCTTTATATGATGGTTTTAAATAACCGAGGAGATAGAAATTCCTAAAGTTTGCGTGGAGGTTGATTTATGAGATATCACTATGCTTTTAGCACATCTGGCGGGGGGGGGGGGGGGGGGGTGGGAGGTCAGAAGCATACTAAGGCCAATTTACAGTTTTGGTATTGATAAGAATATAGTAAAGTAGGTTTTTGTTGCATTTATCGTATTTCTAGACCTACTTTGCTAAAAAAAATCTCTAAACATGTAGTAGAATAGAAGAGTATAACATATTAAGAAATTGTATAGATTATACGTCAATCTTGTACATAATGGTATATTCTCTAAAAACTAAATTCTAAAAAAAAGATCGATGGTCTTCCTTAGACTATTAATAGATAGGAAGGTCTCATTCATAAGTTATCATTTTAACAATACAACATATTTCTCGAATTCTCCAAGTGTTCATTATAGCACTACAAAACTAGGTGACGATATTTTTTGCCATTTAGTAGCAATTATTACCGCCACAAAACCTATAGTGGCACTTAGTAAACTCCTCCAGGCTCGTCACAGTGTTGGCAGCCACCTATTGTTTTGGTGGCATTTGCCCAATACTAAAAAAAATAAAGGCGGATACCGAATATTAGCTGTTTAGATGAAACGCTACCGAATATAGGTATTGGATAAAAAAAATTACTTATCAAAAGCCACCAAATGATTAAAAAATTTAAAAAACTATTGATTACACTACCTGCCCTAATTCTATGGAAATTAAAAAAAAATCCCAATGAAAAAGCTAGAAATAAAATGAATTAATTTATTTGCTATTTTGACAAAATAGTTAAAAACAAGAAAAAATATATTATTACTAATTTATAATTTGGATATTGATAAGCCTAGAGAATTCGAGAAATATGTTGTGAGCTACAAATGTAGATCCTGCTGGTTTAGGTATTTCAGAAGTTGCGAGCTTTATCTTTGTCAGCAATGAAGTTTGACAAACACATAATTATTGAGCATGTATATGTGTGAGACAAAAAGAGAGAAAGAGAGAGATCAAGACTGGAGAAGAAGGTTACTAATTTAGTAAGTATATGGCATCTTTATGATCATTGTCGCTATAACCGTGAAAAAGGAGATCTCTCATTGGGAAGAAAAAGCGTCGGAACTGTGAAAGAAGTTGAAGATTTAGGTCTTAAAGATTTCTAATTAGACATGGAGAGAGAAGCATTTGATTTTTTAGAATCAAAAGAGAGAGAAACTCTTGTTGAATATAAAGAAACCAAACACTCTAATTAAACTTTTGTTTAAGAGATTATTACTTACGGGTCTTGAAGACACCCCTCTATAGCCAATCCCAACCTCACTTCTCTTCTCTTCTTACTAAAGACCTCAAATAGATCTTACACTATAATCCAAAACTCTAATTATAGTTTTATCCTTTTTGTTTTTTAGTTCCTATATATACTAAATCATTTATTTCTAAATCATAAAATATTTACATCTCTCTCTCCCTCTCTCTTCAATTTCCTTTTCACCGTAAACCCTAAAAACAAAAGCTCACCTCTCTCCCCCCTCCCATTCTTTAAGCTCTCTTCAAAACCATGACTGCTCGAAGCCAATCTACAAAAAGCAGGCTGCTCCTCTCCGATGCAACTCAAGAACAAAGGTCGAAGACTCCGCCGCTGCTGCTTCTTCGTTCACCCTTCCCATCTTACGTTTGCTGAGTCCGTCAAAGCTTCAGCTCATTTGATGAAGCTCTAGTGTGAGAGGACGACTAGCTTGAAGCGTTGCTCAGAAGACCGTTGTGAGAAGAGCTTGAAGGTTCGCGTGAGAAGACTTCTGATCTGTAGCCTTCGTGTGTTCGTGATAAGACAGCAGGCGTACCTCTGTTCGTTCGGAGGGTTTTCTGCCTCCTTGAGAAGAGCTTGAGGCGAGCTTAAAATTTCGCGTGAGAAGACCTCAGATCTGCAGTCTTCGTGTGTTCGTGAGACGACAGCAGGCTTACCTCCGTTCGTTCAAAGGGTTTTCCACCGCCGTGAGCATCCACCATCGTCTGAGCATCCTCCGGCGAAGCAGGGATCTGGTCTGGCTTAAAAGTGGCATCGGAGCTTCGTAAAAGCCTTCGTCTTCTCAGTTTTAATGTCGTTCGAATGTTCAGTTTTTTTTCTTTTGTTCATCTATTAGCTGTAATTTTTTTCTTTTTCTTTTGAGTAGCCGTCGAGCTAATAGTAGGTTTTTTGGAATTGGAATAATTTTTATTCTTTTTAGTAATACTCTTATTTTTGAATAATACTCTGCATGTTTTTATCGAGTACTTTATTTTTTCATAAAGTACTCTATATTTTTTATGGAGTATTCTGTTTTAAATTCGATATTCTACATTTTTTTGCGATACTTTATACTATACTTTATACATTTTTTCGATACTTTATATTTTTTTCCGATACTCTATACTTTTTACGGCGGTGGGTGGTGGCCAGAGGTCAGTGATAGTGGTCGGTGGCCGGAGGCTGGGGATGAACAGTGCCAACACTTAACTTTTTTTTTGTCTTTTAGTGTTTTTTGTATTATATAAAAATATTTTAGTATTTGGTCATTCTTGAAGTCCTTTAAAATAAATAAAATTTTCACTAGTTATTATAGAACGAAAATCTAATCTCCAAGACTTTATGTCTTATTCACCTTTAATTTAATCGTCAAAATAAACTCAACCTTAGTCTTGATTCTCTTTCTAAATAGTAAAAATAGCTCTTCAAATGTATTGAAAAAAGTCAAAATAGCTTAGTGGAGTACTATGGTAGCAATTAAGTAAAATACTGCCACATAAAGTTTTTTAGAATTTAATGTTTGGTTGTATTTGGATTTACTGCTACAAATTATATGTCACTTAAAATTAGATTTTTTTTTAAGTGTGATCTCGAAATGCTAGGCTTCGCAGACATGAGTTGGGCCATATTTTTGGTGAAGATTATAATTTAACTATTTCATAAATATTGAAATTAGATCCACCCAAAAACATAATAATATATTTTTTCCAATTAAATAGTAATTAATCAAAATTTAAGAATTAATTTCCCAACATAAAATATATACACACATTAAGCATTCAATTAAATACAATAATTCTTGCTTAGTGTTTAAATAAAGTTTTAGGAGACAGGTTTTATAGCAAGAAATCCATGAAGGTTGTTGATGGAAAAGGAAGCTTAGCCACTGGGTTCACTTCATCATAGAATTGGCTACTTCTTTGGCATAAAAAGAAATTGCGTGACCCCAAATTCATCAATACTTCATTTCGATTCAAACCTGTTTTAAAACAAAATTAAAATTAAAATTCTAGATCATAAAATATACTAAACGTAAATTAAATCATTTCTACATTTCAATACCAAGAGAGTTAAAGTTTTTATTTTATTATAAACCACATAAAGTAATTAATTTAGGTCTTTTTAAATATTGGCTAAGTGCTATGAGACAAACATATATCACGGATTAATACAACAAAATATAGTATGTTTCTTCGAAACATTTATATGTATGGTTTACAAAACTTTAACAATATTAAAACAAATAAAATTATTTTGTGATCTTGCAGTCGAGTTTTTTTAAAAAAAAGTTCATTTATTACATTTCTTCATATCTTTTATGTTTTTTTTTTGCAGAGATCAAGCAAGATTTACATTGTAATAATAAAGTATTAGATACAAGATAAATAAAAAACTTACTCTCAAGACTAAACTGGGAGTAATGAAGCTCGAAACATCTAGGATCATTCGAAGTTAACAAAGATCTTCTCTTCTCCTTCACATAAACATCTATCACCGCTTTTATCAACTCTTCAACGGTGTTTTCCGGTGACATTACCACCTGTACCGGCCCTAAACTATTCTGTATATTAACATTCAACAATAACTTCGTTACCTTCCTTTGTTGATGATCTTTATTGCTATTCATGAACTTTTTCCATGGAACATTTATTACTCCGCCGTGTGTACGTACTAGCTGAGCTGGTTCAGCTGACTCAGCTCCACCTCCTCCGTGGCTTGTAGAAGACGTAGTTGAGCTGAAGATGTTATGGCGTTTTGATGACGTTAGAGGGTTCATTTTTTGTGGATCTTGATTTGGAAGATACAGTAGGTTGATGAATTTAAAGATTGTTTTTAAGCATGCACGTTTTTAAATGTTTATTGTGACATGGGATCGTTATCCCAACTTTAATTTAGTGATTTTAACACGTGTGACTTAACATATGTATGAAAATATATAGGAAAAAGATTTATTTTTATTGGTTGATCAATGAACCTAATTGATGTACACTACAGTCTGAATCATCGGAGATCAATGATGGTTAGTAATACATAGCATAGTGATGGTTGCTTTCTTGACATACCGTACAACTTTATATAAATAAATATTTTGAAAAATTGAGTTAAAAAGAATACATAAATTCCAACGAGAAATTGATAGCCTTTAGATCTTATTTTTCATGAATCTTTAGGTTTAGGTTATTCTAACTATTCTAAGTTGAGTAGAGAAAAAATTTAAAATTTATTGTTTTTACCAAATTGTTATATATTTATTAAGGGTGAATTATATATAGGGTCTTGGAGACCATCTTTCTTCCCTATAGAGTAGAGTCTAAAAAGCTATTCTTCTTAGGGACCTCATTTTTTACAATAGTCTTTTCTACACTTACTAACACTAAAAGACAAAAAAGTGTGATGTCACTGTTTCTCTCTCCACTACCTACCACTACCCACCTACCTCCAACCTCCCACCACCTACCACCGACCTCCGACCTCCGACCTTCGACCACCAGTCACTGGTCACCGGAAAAAACATAGAGTACTCCGAGAAATGGCTGAGTACTCCGACAATTTTATGAGTACTCTATATATTTAAATGAGTACTCTATATATCCGACCACCGACCACCGACTTCCAACCACCAGAAAATCTCGGAGTATTCTATAAAATTGCGGAGTATTCTAAGAAAATCTCGGAGTACTCTATGAAAATCTCGGAGTACTCTAAGAAAATCTCGGAGTACTCTAAGAAAATCTCGTAGTACTCTTAAAATTTGGAGAGTACTATAAAAAAGATGGCAGAGTAAATTAAAAAAAGTAATGAGTCTAAAAAGAATTTAGAAAGTATTATTTAAACACATATTATTACACAAGCAAAATTAAAAAAAAAAAAAATCTATCTGGTTTGACCAGATCTAGATCTGGTCAACATTGTTTACCTAAACAAAAAAAAAAGAAAAAGCTATCTTTCTTTTTCTCCAACAAGCATTCGCGAATCCTTCTTCGCCGGAACTGTGCAGCAGGGATCACGAATGAAGCTGCAGCATCAGAGAAGAGAGCTTGTTCGCCGGAACTGTGCAGCAGAGAATCACGAACGAAGCTGCAGCGTCGGAGGAGAGAGCTTGTTCGCCGGAACTGTGCAGCAGAGAATCAACAACGAAGCTGCAGCATCGGAGTTGCGTCCTTCTTCGCCGGAACTGTGCAGCAGAGAATCACGAACGAAGCTGCAGCATCGGAGTTGCAGTGTTTCGTTGCTGTTGCTGCTTTTGAAGAGCAGATCTTTAATGGCTACTGCTGTTCTCCGGTGGCTTCAGAGGTTGCTAACGGCAGAGATGCAGATCGGGTTTTGCAGTCATCAATGGAGCTCCGGTGCTCGAGCCTTAGGAAACACCATGGATGAGTGCTTGAGCTCCATTCACCTTCTTCTTCGTGTGTGAGATGTCCTATCCGTCCAAAACGTGGTCTTCATCTTGGTGGTGGTGGTGTTATGGTGGTGGTGGTGTTATGTTGGTGGTAGCTGTTTTGGTTTCCATGGCTGCTCCGGCAATGAAGAGGAGGAGAGAGCTTGTTGGTGGTGGTGGACATTTCGGTGGTATTGAGAGGAGAGAGAGGAGAGATTCTAATTTCTAGGGTTTTGGTTAGAAAAGGTAGGTGAGGGGATGAGAGAGAAATGTATTGACGGGAAATGAAATGAAATGAAAGAATGAGGAGAGAGACATATAATTTAGTATATATAGGGGGAAAACAAAAGAGGGTAGTAAAGTAATTGGGGTTTTGGGTTTCATGTGTTAAAAACTTTCTAAGGTCTTTAGTAAGAAGAGGCTCTAGGCGAGGTCCCTATCTTGAAGAGGGGGGGGGGGGGGGGGGGGGGGGTGTGTGTTCAAGACCCTAAGTGGCATTTTCTCATTATTAATTTTAGAATTTTTTTTCTTTTAATCTCGACTTCTTTTGTTCATTTTTTTCTTCATAAAATTGTTTCTAAACAAGATTGAAATACAACTATATTTACTAAACTCCCGTTGAGACGCACAATATAGTATGATGTGTAGCCCAACCATTTTTATTCCGTGTTAAGAATTTTTATAATTTATCAAGTGGGTCCATAAACGGGATCGATTCTCCCCTTGATGCCACTCCTGACTTTGAACAACCCCCACTCAAAGTCACCTCTAGATACATATAGATAAGCTTAAATTTTACATTATTTGCAAGTATGGTCCTACACTCTCTGAGTATTTCAACTGAACAATCCACTTGTTCTCACAGTCTTTCACTAACGCGTATAACTCAAGTAGATCGGTCTCAATAAAAAGCATCTCATATTTTTGAGTAGTTGTCAAATATAACCAAAATGTAACATAAAGAACTCTACTTCAAGATCTAATATTACATTACAAGAACCCGCAAAACCTCCTATGAAATTACATTTATTATCACGGAACAGTACCCAACTCCCGCTCTACCAAACCACTGTGCTAAACAACCATCAAATATTTAATATCACAAAGTATTGTGACAAATTCAAACTTGCTTAAAATTGAGGATTAAAAATATACTCATTGCCTATCTAGATCTTCTACAATCGCCCCCAACCCTCGTAAGAGGACTGATAGATTATCAGCTAGAGAATTAGAGTAGGGTTGGTGGTACAATGATGGCCAGGTAAGGTGAGGTAGAAAAGGAAAAGTATAAAAGTAGAACAACAATAAAAATTAGAGCAAATTCCCTTTTTAGGCCATTACCGATGGTCTAAAAATATTTGTAGCCAAACATTTTAAAAAATCCATTTTTAAGACTAAAGTATTAAAAATGCCTATTTTTAGGCCATGGGATTAATTGCATCCAAAAAGTCACGGATTTTTTTTGTTACATAGGAGAGTCACTTTAGACTCGAAGTCATTGACTTAGTTCGAAGCTGCACTATTAGATTGGATGACCAAAGCCCTGACCATTGAGCTTATCTCAACTAGACAGGGCTTTATATTGAGCTAGTTAATATTTTTAGGCCAAAGATATCAAAATCTATTGCTTTTTAGATGGAGTTCGTCACATTACCTAAAAATAAGCATGCTTAATACATTTGGTCTAAAAAATAGCATTTTGAAACACTAGGCCTAGAAAAAAATGAAATAAAATAAAAGTTAAGGTATTTTGGTTCGATAGATATATAAAGATTCATTCTTTGAACATATTAAATCATCTATATTTTATTAAAAAAAAAAAATTGACTATTGATATAGAGTGCTTTGAAAAAAATACTACTGACATCGCGCGCTAAAGAAAGTTTCAATTCAAGATAATTAAATTCGTGTAGTTAGCTATCCAAAATGTTCCCTCATCAAGGGAAATCTTAGACTAGAAACATAACTCACATCTAATAATATGGTCCGGTATTTTTTATTTTTTGGACGGATAAAATGTTAGGTTTGATATCCGTGATATTGCTAGTGACCTTAGTGTGCCGTGAAATGCAATTTCTATTGGAACACAAAAGACATATCTATATACTATCTATTTATTCTGCATAATAGATGCACAATTGGCAAATAGCTTTTTATCGAATATATTAAATTCTTTAAGGAAGTGTGTTAGGAATATTGAATGTAAATTTGGCTATATGCCTAATGAAATAGATATTGTGTTGATGGTATTTCATAATAACGAGAATTTTGAACAAAAAACAAACACAATAAAGAGAAAAATAAAGGAGAGATAGAGGGGAAGATTCTAGGAAGGCGTCAACTTTGGCATATAATGCAATTTGGTTGCTTATAATTAGGGGAATGGATGTCACTTTCTTTGGAAATCATATTATATATCTGAGTGACGTGTTATATAGAAATGTAAAGATAAAGATTATTTCTATATTATAAAGTAAAGTTTTCTAAAATTGATTCTAGCGGTAACATCTATTATTAATACACTAACAAAATAAATAAAAATCTATATTATAAAGTAGGTTTCAAGATTGCAATAAAATGTCCCAATATTATTATTATTTTGAATAAATTATTAGTAAAAAGTTTGAATTATGTGATTAGTGAAAAAAAGAAAGCAGATAACAAACATTTTTCATAAAATTTGAATTGAAAATAAAAAAAAGTATTTACTTACCAGAACCGATTGAGACAAAAGGCAAAAGAATTTTAGTGTTTTGGTGTTAATTAACTATTTATATATATATATATATATATATATATATTTTTTTTTTTTATTTAAATTGAATTAATTGCTTAAATAATTCTACATTTTTCGATCGCCATGAAATGTTTTGATAGACTAAAGACAATTCTTCAGATGAGCATGTAGCATTTGAAACGTGAATACTGTGATATTATTGATCATGGCATTATAACAATGAAGTAAACCAGTTGGGATTAGCTCACTGGCCAGGGCATTGGTCATCCAATCTAGTGGTGCATGTTCGAACCGAGTCAATGACTCCGAGCCCAAAGTGGCTCTCCTATGTAACAAAAAAGAAAAAACAATGAAGTGTGGCATTCTCCTGAAGCAGAATCTTTCCCTGTAATAGTTATTGTTCATCGTCAAGTAGATAAAGAGGTGTGATGTTTGAGACAAGTGTGAAGAGAATAAGAGTGTTAGATAAAGCAGATTTTTGAATTTAAAACAAAAGAAGACGTATCAATGATAAACCAAATGAGGTGTGGTCAACCAAATGAGGTGTGGTCAAGATAGAATAATCACCTAAGGGATGTAAATTTGGCGCCCATTTAAATTTGACAGCCACAAGGTATTTCACTAATTGTTTTAATTGTTTTTTGCTGCGTTTGAATTTGGATGTTTTTTATTTAAAATGTCGTTTGGTTTGGCTTATTGTTCGAGGTGTGACTCTCTTTTTTATTTTTTGGTGTTTTATTCATAAGATTGTTATGATAACTTTGTCGAAAGATTTGAGATATATGAAAATCATTTTAATGGTTGACTTGCTAATTAAGATAAATTTGTGATGTTAGTTGCTTGTGTTTTTTTTTTTTATCGGTACTTGTAATTAAGTGTTGTTTTGTTTATAGTTGTTTGGGTAATAATATTTTGTTTATGTCGAATAAAAATGATATATTTAAACAAAAATAAAAATTAGACTTTTAATTTCACTTACCGTTTATGACAAAAAAAAAAAATTCACTTACCGTTTCCTAATCTTTGTTCTTCCCCTATTTCCTCACAATCCTTCTACCTTAAAAGTTTATTTAGAAAAAAAAAAAAAGAATCTACCTTAAAAGTAAAACCATGCCTATCCTATAATTAGATTTTTTTTTTGCTCTAAATGATAGAGAAAATCAATCGTACTTGCTAGTTGCTTGTCATTTTCACAGGTGGCAATTAGATAAATGATAAAATACCAGAAGGCTAACCTAATAGACAAATTCACAAATTTCTACGAAGCTTCCTAGCATAGTGTTAATAGTACAAGGATGTTTTTTTTTTGTCGGAATAGTACAAGGATGTTGAAAGACGAAAACTGAACAGAAGATTCAACCAAAATAACTCTGAAAGGCATTTGTTAGTAAGGATGATAATGGATCGAATATAATTGAAAAATTGTATACTCATATCCACATCTATTAGAGGTCAAAGTGTAACCGTGGGTGATTTTGAGAAATTCACGGATTGTTGTAATTATTTGGAACTTGAAGATATTCAATATACCGGTCAATTTTTTACATGGGACAATTACGTCCTTAGTAAGATAGATCATGCCTTGGGAAATCGAAGATTAGATGAATCAAATCACTATATTCATGCGAAATTTTTACCAAAATCGAGCGTGTCCGATCTCTCGCCTTGTGTGGTAAATATTTTCTTACAAAATGTTAATAGAGTTGTTCCATTTCGGTTTTTCAATATGTGGGTGGATCATGAAGATTTTGATAGTGTGGTGGAAAATGGTTGGAATAGGACCGCTGTTTCGGGCACTAAACTAAACAATACGTCCTTTGCCAAAAACTCAAAGCTTTGAAATTTGATTTGCGGAATCTTAATAAAGAACATTTTTCTCATATTTCCGCAAGAGTCAAGAAAGCTAAGGAGGATCTTGAAAAGGCCGAGGTAACTTTCCAACAAAATTTAACTGACGATTGTAGTTTGGTGTTTTAGTTGGGCTTCGGAATAAGGCGAGACTTCTACAAAAAGCTAAGCTTGGCTATACTCTTAAAAGCGATAGATGTTCGAAATTGTTTCATGGTCTTATGAAAAGTAAACAAAGGCGGAGATTCATTCCTAATATTATTTGTGCTAATGGGAAATTATCTAATTCAAGTACCCAAGTGTATGTAAGAGTTTATTAATCGTTTTCAAACTTTATTGGGAACAAAGGATACACCATCTCATATTGAATCCGATGTTTTTAATTGGGGGAGTGTACTTTCACAAGAGCAAGGTATGGAGTTGTGTAGAGATATTACCGATAGTGAGATAAAAGAGGCTATTTTTAGAATATCAAATGATAAAGTGTTGGCATATAGCCTCCCTTAATAGGTTGTTTTAATGTGACAAATCCTCTTGTGTTTAGTGTGCTAATTACTATTGTTATATACATTCTATCTTGCACTCTAATTCATCAAAAAGCACATTCTTTATCTTTTAGATCAAAGCTTTATTGTTTTATCTTAAGAAACTAATTCTCATACAAATACTTTTAACCTTATCTTTGTGTACATTGAGAATTAGCTTTAGTGATCAACTACAAAGTTTATTAGAATGATGTTCTCTACAACTCTCGTGAAGAAGGTTTTCTGATCCGAGCATCATAGTAAAAGATATACTCACTAGAAGGTGTTTTAGACCTTTGGTGCGGTACACCGGAGTTTCTGTGCGGTACACCGCAGCCCACGGACTACACCACGGACCAGGGGGCTAGCCCGTCAGAGAGCAAGTGAATTTAGCAAGTTCAGTGCGGTACACCGCACCAACCCCGCGGTGCACCGCAGGTTAGGGTTTTCTGCAGCAAAATGAAGACTAAAGAATATATCCGTTGGGGATATTAATATATCCGTTGGAGACAAGTCTTATGACCGTTGGGAGCATTTTGAAGCTATAAATTGAAGGTCTTTCAAGGCTACAATTACACCTTCAACCCATATACACTAAAGGGCTTAATTGTTATCATCCAAGAAGGTGTCAAGAGCTATACATTGTCATATCCACTCAATTAAGGAGTTAATCCAATAAGCCACAAAGTTCTATCTACTCAAGAGGAGTCTTTCATGCTTAAGTGTTATATCTACTCATTAGGAGATTGTTAGCAAAGTAGTTTCACCCTTTAAACTCTTTGTATTTATCCTCTTAAGTCTAGTTCTTGTAATAGATTAAGAGAGAATTTGAGTATCGGGAGTATACTCGGTGTCCTTGTATTGTGATTACACAAGAGTTTCCTTCGTGGTTTCGAAGAGGTTGTCCTTCGTGTTATCGAAGAGGTTGTAAGGGTTATTGTGTTCTCGACCCGGTTAAGAGAGACACGGGAGCTTAGTGAAAATCTTGAAATCCTAAGGAGGCTTCCTTAGGTAGTGGATGTAGGGAAACCGAACCACTATAAATCGTGTGTATCTTTCTATCCCTACACTCTTTATTTTCCGCACTTTATATGTTTGATTATATGCTAGTATGATTATTGTGATATTGATTATCTAGTTTATCTAACTTAGATCATCTAGCATAGTAAGAGAATAGATAGTTGATTTACTTGTTTAACTTATATATCGAACCTCTAACCTATCCATTGCATGATCACTTAAGAGTTTGATATATTAGTTAACTTAGAAGTTTTTCTCTAAAACATATAATTGTCCAAAAGATTTTTTAATTAGGCATTAATCTTATTAGTAATCCTATTCACCCCCCCTCTAGGACTTTCATAAAGCTCCCGGACCCGATGGATTTTCGTCTCGTTTCTTTAAGCGTTCGTGGGATATTATTGGATTAGATGTTTTATTAGTGGTACGTGAGTTCTTCACTTCCGGAATTTTACTTCGACAACTAAATACTACGATAATTGCTTTAATTCCCAAGATAGATAATCCGACATGTGTAGATGATTTTCGACCTATTTCTTGTTATAACGTGGTGTATAAGGCGATTGCCATGATAATAGCGGACCGGCTTAAACCGATGCTTAATAATTTAATAGATAAATCTCAAAATGCTTATGTGGAGGGAAGATTTATGATTGAGAATATACACCTCATGCAAGAACTTTTAAGGGGGTACAACAATCAAAGTAGCTCCTCGAGATGCACTATTAAGATCGGTTTTCATAAGGCGTATGATTCGATCTCTTGGGAATTCCTTCATGAGGTATTAAAGGGATTAAATTTTCCGGAAAAATTTGTGAATTGGATAATGGCTTGTGTTTCATCTCCTTTCTATTCGGTGGCTATTAATGGAGAAATTCATGGATTTTTTAAAGGCGAAAAAGGATTAAGACAAGGTGACCTTATTTCCCCTTATCTTTTTATCCTTTGTCTTGAATACTTCTCTAGGCTTTTAAAGAAAAATACGAGTATTGATTTTAAGTATCATCCTAAATGTGAGAAACAAAAGATCACACATCTAGCCTTTGCGGATGATTTAATGCTATTTTCAAAAGGAGACAAGGAGTCGATAAAAATTCTTATGGATAGCTTAAATACTTTTGGGGATTGTTCGGGACTTCGATTAAATGTTGAGAAGTCTAATATTTATTATATTGGGGGTATCGAATGATGATATTGAAAATGGTGTGACACCCACACTCTTGGAAAGAGGTGTCATGCCTTTTTGTTATCTTGGGGTCCCACTTGGCTCCTCCGTGTTATTTTCAAGAGATTATAAACCTATTTTTGATAAGTTGGAAGGTTATGTGAGGTCTTGGAGAGCTTCGTCCCTTTCTTTTGCGGGGAGATTGGAATTAATTAGATCAGTTCTCCAAGGAGTTATTTGTTTTTGGTTTAGTATTTTTCCGATTTCGATTGGTGTTCGAGATCGTGTGATTAACATATGCCGTAATTTTATTGGGAAAATAAACCTCCTCAAGTTAGTTGGAGTAAGAGTTGTATACCAAAAGATGAAGGTGGACTTGGTTTAAAAAATTTAGAAGCATATAACAAAGCATTACTATTAAAAATGCTTTGGAAAATTGTGGAAAATAAGGATTCACTTTGGATTAAATGGATACATGGAGAATATTTTCAAGTTCGTGGATTTTGGGATTGGCAACCGAGAAAGGGTGATTCTCCCTTATTGAAAAATGTTTGGGAGTTAAAGGATGTTATTTGTGGGTCCTTACGAGTGGAAGACCGAGAGAGTATTTTGGCTTTGTGGTTTTCTTGAGAAATGCGAGTCACATTACACTTGGGATATCGAGTAAGGAATTTTATTCTTTAAATAAAAAACCTTATGTTTTATTCCGTAGAAAATATTATATTAAACCTTGGGCGAATATTATTTGGGACTCGTGTGTATTTCCTAAACATGCAATTATTGTATGGACGGCTTTGCGGGAGAGACTTAAAACTAAGGATCGTATTACTTTTTGGAGTTGGATCCTCTTTGTAATTTATGTGGAGAAGATTTTGAGTCAAACAAGCCTCTCTTTTTTTATTGTGCTTATTCGAGGGCTATTTGGATGGAGATAAAGTCTTGGCTAGGATTGGAAAAGGAGATGAACACGCTATTAAGTGCTTTGAAATGGCTCAAAAAACTTAAAGCTAGAGAAAATTGGAGGAGAAAAGCATGGAGGATTGGGTTTGGAGCTACCGTGTATTGTATTTGGAAAGTGAGAAATCATCTAGCTATAAGAGGTGATTATTCATCTAGAGAAACGGTTATCAAGGAAATTAAGTGGTGCATATTTTCCATTTTATTTTCCTCGTTCCCTCATCATTCCTTTTTAGATGATGGTGGGCGATTAGCTTGTATTAGTATTAGTATGAGATAGTCGTTTTTAGCTTCTTAGTTGCTATCTTTAGCCTTTTGGCTTAGGTAGGTAACTCTTGTATAGTGTACAGTTTTTTTATTAATACAACCGTTTACCTAACCCGAAAAAAAAACTAACGAAACCAAATCCGCATCCATTAATCATCGGATTTTAGAATTATTTACCAAATCCGTATCCACGATGGATGTGGTTTTGCAGTTAATCCGTATCCGCAATCGTTTAAAATGATTATAATAAAATAAATTATTATATATTTTTAAAATTCTAAAATTTGCTACAAAATTATTGGAAGATCATAAAATGAGATTAGGCAATATAGTAATTAAATAGATAATAATCAATTAGCTAGTTTATGTATGAAATAATTATATTTGATCGATATTATGTATGAAATTTGCATATATAGAATATCTTTATGTATAGTATATATATATATTAATATTTCGTTTTTTATATTTTTTTTCGGATTTCGGATTATCCGTCGAATTATTGTAAAAGATTCAATCCTAACGGATAATCCACCGGTTACCTATTGTGATAACCAAACCCTCATGGATGCACCATCGGTGCCACTAATAGGGATGGCAATGGTTACGGTTAAAAACCGAAACCGATGATAACCGAACCGATAAAAAACCGAATTATATAACCGTGGTTAAAACTATTAGGTTATGGTTTTGAAAAGTGTAACTAATGGTTAAAACTGTTAGGTTATGGTTTTCGATAAAAATAAAACCGAATAACCGAAAACCGATTATTATCATATATATTTTCATATTTTATAATAATCTAGTTAAAATTAGATAAATTAAAATTTTAAAACCAAAATCCAAATAGTAGATTTAACCAACTAAGTAATAAATATGTAATTTAATAATAAACCAACACAATATTTTATATATCTCGGAGATTTTTCTTATATGTGTGGTTTGATTTTATAAATTAATGTATTTAAAAAATTACCATTTGATTATGGTTAAAAACCGCAAAATCGTTTAAAAAACCAAAACCGAAGAATGTGGTTATGGTTTTGAAATGTGTAACCGATAGTTAAAACCGTTAGGATATGGATTTTAATAAAATAAACGGTTTTGGTTATGGTTTTTGATATTTTTGCAAAAAAACGATCCGTTACCATTCGTAGACGCTAATGGATTTTTTAACGGATCGAATATCCATCGGTTACGGTTAATATCTGAACCATTGCTATCCCTATTTGTCAGTGTGTGATACCACAATTTTTTTCCTTTATAATAAATATGTTATATTTCCGTTCAAATCACTTCAGAAAAAAAATTGTTTTTTTATGGGTGGGTAAACGGTTATATATTAATAAGGAAATATAACAAAGAATAATTGTATATATTGTATAAGAAGTCATGTATTTAGACACAAAAATTTAAGGTAACAAAAAAAAATCTCATACAATTACATGATAATCTACACCATAATCCAAAAAGACATGATTAGGAAACAAGGAAAATGAAATAACTACGTTACTTCACTTTCTTGATGACTGTTTTCGGAGTAATTGTTTTTCTTTTTATAACAAGATGTTCTTACCCTCTATACACAATACAGGGTGGCACCAAAAGCTATCCTTCAAACTTTTTTCCTCCAATTTTCACAAGCCTTTAGTTTCTTAAGTCATCTCAATGCATTTAAGAGAGTATTCATCTCGTTATTAATACCCAAGAAATTTCGTATATTATCTCATATATCTTTTGCATAAGCACATTCGAAGAAAAGAACTGACAATAGCATGTTTGGGAGTGATGCATGAATCCCAAATGATATTGGTCGAAGCCCTTACAAATGTTTTACGCCTAAATTAATCATAAGGTTCTTTATATAAAGTGTAAAAACTTTCGCGAGATAGCTCATGAATGATGGGATGATCACTAGCCAAGGAGAACCACCTAACCAAAATTCCTTTGCTACCCACATCTCTAACCGAATATTGAATTACTTCTTTAAGTTCCCAAATGTTCTTTAAAAGAGGAGAATCCACCTTCTTCAGTTTCCAATCACATAAGCTTATATATTGAAAATACTCTCCATGAATCTATTTGATCCAAAGGGAGTCCTTCTTAGCAACAATCTTTCAAAGCATTTTCATGAGAAGATATTTATTTCAAGCCCCCAAATCTTTCAATCCATCCTCACCTTTCTTTTTTTGGAACACAAATTTTATTCCAACTAACTTGTGGCGGCTTCTTATCCCAATAAATGTTCGGAAAAATGGTAATAATACGATCACGAACATATATCAAAACCT
The DNA here is from genome assembly GCA_029959085.1 of Nemophila menziesii. Taxonomy (NCBI): domain Eukaryota; kingdom Viridiplantae; phylum Streptophyta; class Magnoliopsida; order Boraginales; family Hydrophyllaceae; genus Nemophila; species Nemophila menziesii. The sequence goes on along the minus strand of JARWIR010000145.1, from coordinate 336,849 downwards.
AAAAAATAGTGAACCAAAAACAAATCACCCCTTGTGGAATCGATCGAATTAGTTATGTTCTACCCGCAAAAGAAAGGGAAGAGGCATTCCAAGATCTTACATACCCCTCCAATTTATCAAAAAGAGATTCATAATCTCTTGAAAGCAACACTAAAGAGCAAAGTGGTACAACTAAATGTCGATAAGGTATCTCACATTTATCCAATCAAGTAGTAGCCAAAATATTTGCAAGCTCAACATTATTTACACTCACATAATAAATATTCGATTTGGTAATATATACATGAAGGCCCGAACAGTCACCAAACTCTTTTAGGTTATCCATAAGAATTTTAACAGATAAATTATCACCTTGAGCAAGAAACATTAGGTCATCGGCAAAAGCAAGATAAGTTATTTTTTCTTTTCCACACTTTGGATGATAATGAAAGTCATGTTCCGGTTTTTCTTTAAGAGTCTAGAGAAATATTCAAGACATGTCGATTAGGAAAGTGTTATGTTGATGGAAAAAATACATATAATTGTAACATAATATTTAGATAAATTCATTTAATAAATCCGAAAAAATATGTATAACTGGAAAATTATTTTAAAACTAATAGTTAATCGAGTGGTTAAAAATTTGGTCGTCGTAAAAAAAACGACATATTCTAGATTACATAATTTGTACAACAAATCATATAAATTATTGATTGATAATTTAAGCATGAGAGATAATATATTAGGATTTTTTGTCATGAACAATAGCGATTTCACTTAAACCTCTCAACACGTTAAATAATCATAATCTAGAACAATTTTGCTTATATTTTAAATAGTTTCTTCACACTTATTATATAGATAATATAAAGTACGTGTCTGGGATTAAAAAAAAGATGTGTCTGGGATTAAAAAAAAGCAAAAAAGCTATGAGATAAGAATTTTTCTTTAAAAAAATTTATAAAATAATTGAGGAATTTAAATAATATAAAAAAATTATAATATAATTGTATATATGAGTTATGACATAATTCCAAAAAAAATCATAACCAAAACAAAGGTCAATCTATATATCAAAATCCAAGTCATCAACCGAAAATCTTGTCAATGAAGAAGACGAGGTTGTTGAACACACAATTTTTCATTCTCACCATGCTAGAGTAGCGTGGATGAGTAGTCCCCTCAACCATTTTACCCTTCATGGGGTGACCTCGAGTATCAATCAAAGGCTTATGCACCTTGTTGAGTTCGCAAAATCGTTCCATGGAAATAAGAAAGGACTTAAGACAATTTGACCCCGTGTGGACCTCCCATCTCCCAGATTAATTGTGACACAACATGAGATTCTACTAACTATTTAGCGGTGATGGATTGTATTATTAGGAATAGATGTTGACTTATAACCGATGATAGAGTTTGGAGATATAGTTTGCGATCACCAATGAAGTGAGGGCCTTAGGTATTGTTTTTTCATGTTAAATAACAGACATTATTCGAAAATGACCATCATTGTGGAGAATGTTTTCATAAATACAAACCACTAAGGAATCGGGCTTTAAAAGTGATAGAAGAAATTGTAATAGTTCAGTTGAGATAAATAATTATAAAGATATGTGTATATTTCTTTCTCTTTTGTTCATTGAAAGACAATTTGAGTAGTCGACTGAGTGACAAAATAAAAACTATACGTCGTTTTGTTCAACCAGTGGGTATCTTTTCTCTCATCCCGCTTAGCTAAACTTTTATCCAGATACCCAGTGTTTCAAATTTTGAAAAATAGATACTTAATTTTTAAAAGTGGACATTCGGGTACCCAACATTTTCATTTTGGCCTTTTATTAGTACTCGTCGTTAAATAACTGTTAAATGCTGACATGACATAGCTTTTTGATTTAAATTTTTTTTAATCTTTATAAAAAAAATGTAAATACAATCATATAGTGATAAGAATACTTTACTACCCCAAATCTTTAAAAAAATCACAACTCCCCCCAAACACCCTCCCACGCCTTTCCTTTCTTCTCCAACCCGTTTCATCACCATGACCATTATCAACATTCTAGCTATGAATCATGTACGATATGAAAGTGAGAGAATGCTAGTTGAATCAAAATATATTAATTTATCTATATGAATAAGCTAGTAAACTAAAAAAAACATACCGTAGGAACCAAACCCATCATTTCCATTCTGTCACGGAAATAAAAAAGCATCTTGTAATCGCATGCCTTTACAAAATTCTTGACATTTGGACCACAACTCTCATTCTGGAAAGACGCTCATCATGAATACGAGAGGATTTAAGTTTCATTTTTTTTCAATGTTTCGGTTATATATTCTCAAATTTTTTCTAGAAATTTAATGTGTGTTCTTGGAATTCTTCGTGAAAACCAAAGACACACAAAATTCCCAGAAAAAAAAATTAAAAGCATATAACCAAAAATGTTGAGAAATAATGACCTGTCATGATTGTTACTGAGATTCAAGATGAAAATCTGACTTAATCGGCATTTCAAAGAACTTTGTGCATATATAAATGTCAATATGGTGTATTGGAAATGATGGCGTATGAAATGTTTCTACAAAAAAAAAAACTTGTACATGTTGAATCACTTGTTAAGGAAACCTTTGATGTAGCTGATAAGGGAAAATTCCCCCGTGAATAACCTTTGTTTCAAATTCTGACAAATAAGTACACAAATTTACAAAAGTGGACAAACAAGTACCCAATATTCCATTTTTAAGCCACCCGTATTTTGAGAGGAGCATAGTTGAAAGAGTCATCTTGGCAAGAGAATGTGAGTGAGCAACTTGGTCGAATCAAATTAGCTCAAACCTTCTTTTCCAATGATGTGGCACAAATAAAATCTAATCAAGTGCACATCACGATACTCCTGAAGCAAATAAGGCGCGACATCGGGAAAAATCCACCGCATTCCATATTTGATGATGGTCACGCGAGGCAACATCCTTGAGAATATGTTTCTCTCTCTACCCCTTTCTCTATTTGTATATTAGGTGTTTGTCTTTAATTTTTAGTGAGTTTGTTACGAGTCATGGATGTCACGACTCAACTTTGAGTTAAGGGTGGGGATCCATTGTTCCCATCCTCATTTTTATGTGTTTTGATTGCTTTTTGATAAGTATGGATGTTGGTATAGAATCTAGAGAATGTAACTTTTAAAGCAAAATTTTAATGAGTTAATGATAATAAATAGTAGTTTATGAACTTGTCTTGTATATGCTTAAAAGATTTACATGAAATGCACATTAAGGTTAGAGAAAGAATAGTGAGCAGTGCGTAGAAGTAAGTTTGATCTTAGAGAGCATGAGGGGTGTGTAGAACGTGAGATCTAAACTAATTGATAGAGCATTTTATTAACGTGCTAGGGGTGAGAAAATAACTAACTTGTATAAGATAAAACATGATTAATACGGTTCTTTGTTTAGCGCCTCGTGCCTTTTAGCTTATTGACCAATTATTATTGTTATATTATCCGTCTCAGCGCCCTCTTGGCTTTCTAAGCCTTTTTATTTAGCCACATTACCAACCTTATCCCTTAGATATTTAGGAATTTTGCATATGACCCGCACTCGAATCGCGATACTTTGACACTCGCATAGAGCTTGAGTGGGTGGTGGTTTTTACGGGAATCATTATTGGGTGGGTTTGCGCTATGTAATTGAGTTTTTTGATCACGTGTTCATGTATATTGTAACCATTTGCCGGTGTAAAAGAAAAAGAATTGAAAAATAAAAGAAGAAAACAATATATATCGAAAAGAAACATAGTGGCATGACTTCCCACATCAAAAAGGGAGTCACTGCTACTTACAAAGAAAAATTTATATTTTGGACTGGTAAAGTGGGATTTCATCAGGTCATCATAAAGGGTGCGAATAAGTGCATAAGTTGGATTGAGTGAGAACGTCTTCGAGAGTAAATCAAACTGTAGGGTAACGCGTTGATGGCTAGTGAGGCGAGAGCCCAAACACTGTATCACACCTACCTTAAGCCTACATTACAACCTTAAAGACCATAGGATGCTTGGCTATGTAATTTAGAAGCTTTCAAACTAATAGAGAGTAATTAGATGGACCTTAGAAACTATGTGAGTATCGAGGAACACCATATAGGCACCATAGTAAACTAAGAAAGAACTTAATTTTCACGCATTTCAAATCTAATCAATAAAACAATCAACTTAATTAGTGGCATAGGTAATTACTAGCAAATCCTCACCAAACTTATCACCTATTAGTTCATCTTTTAATTTATTTACTTTACTTAATTGTTACTTTACTTATTAGTTTTAACATTGACTTGTCTTTTTAATTGTTTTAGCTATTAATTCTTGAAAACTAAATAAACATTTTAGTATTTAAGTCCTTGCCATCTATTTATTCATATTACATACTTTACACATATACACCATTTTAAGCATAATCAGGTATTGATAATTTTTCTGGGGAATGATATAATCTCACTTATCACACTATAATTTGTCAACGATCCGTATATATGCGGAAAATCACCTTCTCTATTGTTGATCTATTATATCAAACCTGGACGAACAATGCACATAATAAGGTATCTGTTGATATTCCTCGATTAGTATACCCCTAGACCAGATGGTCATAAAACTTATAAACACGGGACAAAAACAATTACTAGTTTTCAAAATTGGTGTATAACCTATTTTTCGTAAATACTACATGAGGAAAATACTTTTTCAGGCCAAAAAACCCCTCTTTTATAAACAAAAGCCAAACTAGAAAAAAAATACTTTTAAAGCCAATTTCTAACTTTCTAGTTGGCTTTTTTGACCTTTTTACCCTTATCAAGCCGCTCTTCTTCGGCGGTACAGACCCACGACCTGAATGATTTTTTTCAAACTGTTGTTTTTATCTTGTTTATATGGTCTGTACCCACGAACCTTTCTTCACACATTTGTTCACCGTGGGTACGAAACCATGTTTTATGTTTTTATTACTTTGTTTTGTTAAGTCACTACTTTAGGTGGGTTGTACCCATAAAAAACAAACACATTCATAAAACAAAAATAATGTATATTATAGGGCTAGACCCATTAACCAACAATCAGAACAAAAAAAATAGTAATATTTCAACATAGAACAAAATAACACGATATTGGGCTGGCCCCATTACCCTATTCTGATAAAACAAAACAAATTACATTCTTTACATCATAATGGGCCAGCCCCATTACCAACAAAAAACTACATTGGGCTGGCCCCATAAGCAGTATGACCTAAACTAAATAATAATACAACTGCTAAGCCTAAAATAATAATACAACTACATAGGGCCGTACCCTTAACGACTAAAAAATTAACAAACCCATCTTCTTCGTTCACGCTGGGGCTGTACCCTTCACACTCAAAGTGTAGACCGACGGTGCAGGGGGCTGTACCCGTCGATGGTGGTGGTGGATCTGAACGCAGGGGGACTGTACCTTCGATGGTTCTGGTGGATCTGAACGCAAGGGGGCTGTACCTTCGATGGTGGTGGTGGATCTGAACGCAGGGAGGCTGTACCTTCGATGGTGGTGGAGCTTCTAACCATCACAAACCAGCAAGAGCTCAGAGTGCCTCCTTGCTTCGAGCCATCACGAACCACCATGAGAAACCATCGGATCTGTTAACGTGAGATCTGCTGCACCTTGCTTCGAGCCAATAGACGGAGGCTTCGATGTGCAGCAGCAGTGGCTTCGATGTGCAGCAGCAGTGGCTTCGATGTGCAGCAGTGGTGGTGGTGCAGGATGAAGAAGGAGAGAGGAGCCCAGATCTGATGCTCTTCTCGTTGATGGCGGCGCTGGAGACTGACGGCGGCGCTTCGTCACGGAGGAGGAGAGAGGAGTTTCGATCTGAAGAAGAGTGAAGCTGTGATGTTGCTGGTGGTTAACGACGTTGAAGGAGATGGTGGGTGGGGCTGGACAGTTGCATCAGAGAGAGAGAGCAGATCTGAGTGTTTTCATGGTGAGGGTGGACGTGGGGTTGGGTGTGGATGTGGTCATGAAGATGACAGTGGTGTTGGTTGGGTGTGGGTGTGGTCATGAAGATGACGGCAGTGGTGATGGTGTTCATGGTGATGGGGGTGGTGTAAATGGTGTTGATGGAGGGGGCGCAGGTGGGGTTGGGGATGAGAGAGAGAAGCTGAATGGGGTGGTGGTGGGTTTGCTACTGGAGAGAGAGAGAGAGAGAGAGAGAGAGAGAGAGAGAGAGAGAGAGAGAGAGAGAGAGAGAGAGAGAGAGAGAGAGAAGCTGAATGGGGATTGTTTTGGTCGATGCTTAATAGGAAAGGGTTTTTGGTTTTTCAGCTTTTGTATATGGGGTAATGGGTGGGGAGGGTATTTTAGGGACCTTTGGACTATTAGTTAGGTTTTAATGAGGTTAGTTAGACCATGCTTTTTATTATAAACCCACTATGTGGGTAGGCCTTTTACAATAAATAGCCCATACTACATACACCATTAACTTTAAGTTAGATTAGTTGTTCCCAAATTTTTTGGCCTCCCATATATTAAAATATCAAATCAATGACAGACTGGTAAATTAAACATAACTTTTTATTTTTTTGACTGGAAACATAAATTGTTTAACGTTCGCATCACGAACAGAAATTTGTTTACTTTTGTTAACATTGCCAAAGTAAGAGAAGGCTTAGTAAGAAAATTATAGTATAATGTTCTTAACAATCGTATTTGTATTCTAAACAATAAGATTATTTGTTCAAAGTTTGCAAAGCATTGAAAGTGATGTTAGTTAGAAAGATACTCCTAACCTCCTTGCTGAATATTTATCGACTTGACGTGTGTATCAGTTTGTCAACTATTTGCCGACCAAAAAGAAAACAATACTTTTTTTTTTGGACGAGAGTAAAACAATACTTTGAGTATCGAAAAAGCCATTTTCTTGCGATAGTATATTTATTTATTACTTCTTATTTTAAAATTAATGTTCAAATAGTATTCTAAAATTATTAAATAAGATTAATGTTCAAATAGTATTCTAAAATTATTATTTATTTAAAATATTAAGATATTTTTTCAATTTTTTTATTATTACTTTTATTTAAAAAATAGAATTATATGTATATTTAAAATATCATTATACTTTATTAGAGATAGTTTTGTAATGTGTATATACAATTATATGTGTAAAAAACTAAATAGATATTATTTTTGGGACGAAGGAAATACAATATGATTTCAATTTCTAATATTTGGAGAAAGAAAAAATCAGTAGTTAAGATTAGCTCAACTAATCAAAACCTTGGTTATTTTTTTAAGCGGTACAAGTTCGAACCGTGTCACTATTACCAAATCTAAAAAATAACTCTCCTAGGTAACCGAAAAAGAAAAAAAATCTCATTTCTACAATAAATATTACTATATTATTTACTCCACAATGCAAATATAAAATATGTTCAATAAATTAAAATATATACAAATCACATAAACGTATACAAACATTCTGCTAAACAGAATTATTCATATCTTATAGAAATTATACAAAATTCGCAAAAGAATCTTGACTATACATAAACAAATTTAGCTTAATAATTTAAATATACATATACGAAAGCATATTCTTTGTGTAAAATTAAAAATTGACATAGTAACATATAAAAAAGGATGCTACTTTATCTAATAATATGTTTAGTCTATCCACTTGATTCAAGACAGCCTAAAATTTTCCAAATCTTGCGTGATCTTCTTATTATCTTGTTAACGAAACTTGGGAACATAATAAGAGGAGTTGAATTGGGGATGGTATCGAAAGTTAACTCATCTAGTTCAACATCTTTTCGCATGATAATTGATTTCCTAAGATGGAAATTTCTAATGTTAACGTTTCCGATCACATCAGACTTGTTTAAGCCTGTTGAAATAATTGAAAGATATTAACATGTAAATTCCTGGTAAAATAATTCAACTCCATATACAATTTTATTTGGTACAATTCATTTTAGTTTGAGTACTCAACTAAACAAGTCACATCAAGCTACAAATCATTAATAAAGTAACCATTAAAACTCATAGTAATTTTAATTTTTGTCAATTAAATTTTAAAAATTATCACTATTAATTTAGAGTAATCAGGGCCGGCCCGAGCGTATCGAGTACCTAAGGCAAAAGAAAAAAAATAGGGCCTTTTGTTGCTGTTTTTTTTTTCTTTTAGATGTAGGGTGACTTTAAGAAAAAAGGCATAGGTCGAGTACCTAAGGCAAAAGAAAAAAAATAGGGCCTTTTGTTGCTGTTTTTTTTTTCTTTTAGATGTAGGGTGACTTTAAGAAAAAAGGCATAGGGGCTGCACGTTTCGAACACAAGACCTATTGCATGGATGCCAACCAATTTTCCATTAAGCCACGTCTATGTTTGTGTTAATCATAACATCTAAACATATATATTGAAACAATGAAATACTTTTTTGGGGCCCTCAAAATTATGGGGCCCAAAGCGACCGCCTTGGCTGCTTTGGGCCCGGGCCGGCTCTGAGAGTAATGATATATATGACTTAAAATTATACTACTTAATTACTATTCATGACATGACTTAAACGGCTTGACAATAAATCGTTAATTAAATCAAGAAAATAAATAAATTAACAATTTATATTCAATCAATTCACGTCACGCCATGAATGATATACTTGAACCGTATAATTTTGGTATATATCATTACTCATCAATTTAACATACAAATTTTTCATCTCCTCTATAATTCAAACCTAACAAAATTTCCGGAACAACTTATACATTTAAATTTGGCAACAATTTTTTTTTTTTGGGTTGGGATTTGGCAACTAATTCAAGGATTGCAATTCAAAGGTTCTACACCACTAACATATAGTCACAATAATATTTTTCCTTTTATGGATTAAAGTATGTCCGGGTCACCTTACAATCTTATATCAGGCATTAAAGATGGTCAAAATTAAATACTAATTTCTTGTAAAAAAAAATTTCTTATAAATAAACGATGAAAGCGATAATTAAACTTACTTTGAAGACTGAAGTATGAGTCATGTAATTCAAATGCTGAAGCACCATCTTTGTCAATACGAGGAGTACGACCTTCTTCGTTGAATTTTTTTACCACTAGCTTTATTATCTCCTCCACAGTAAAACTCAATTTAACCAATGTTCTAATTGGGCCTGGGCTTCCTTCAACTGTTACATTAACCACCACCTTAGCATCCTTATTAGAACCCTGTTCCAAAATTCTTATTAAATTATATTACTACAATATGTCAGCTAAGGATAAGATTCTTCTTTTTTTACGTATTAAAATTATTCAATGATTCTAATTAAACGACACGTTACAATATAAATAGTTATACCGTGGAGCATTTACGCGGAGACTGAGGTGATATATAATCCGGAGAAGAGAATAAGTCTGTACAAGTCAACGGACGGAAAAGGACCTCCTCCGGCTCCGGTGGTGTTATGTTCCGGTGATCATCTCTTGCGCCACCAACTCTGGACAGAGCAGGCTCAGAAAAGCATCTTCTCAACACTAAAAACTTCACTGGTCGTGGTTTGAATGATCGTTTAGGAACAGGGGTTCTTCTCCGGCGACTTAACGGTGACGGTGATGGAGAAGGAGATGGTGATAGACCGTGTGACCTTCTTACGTGACGGTTCAGAGGTATTCTTCTTGCAACTCCTCTTTCTGGCATATATGTCATATGTGTGTGAAGATGTAAATGATATGTATGAATGTAGAGGTTGAAATATTTATATACAGGTGAAGTGTATGTATGGGGGAAGTTGAAAGAGTAATGAAGTTGATGTTGCTTGGTGGGAGAGGTTAGTTAATTAGTTGGTGCGTGAGAGGCCTTTGAAAGAGTAATATTCATTCTTTATTTGAAAATAAAATTTTAGATTTTTTTATATTTTAGTATTTCCTTTATAACAGTTTTCATTAATTACTATGGAGACTTTTATCCAATTTAGGTGTTTTTTTTTTAAACAATAAATACTGAATACTTAATACATACATGAATGTAGCTTATTATGGGAAAGACATTGTTTGAATGAATAAATACTTAATTTTTATCTGAAATGGTTAGGAAAAACAAACTATTTTATTAATCCAGTGTCTTAATGAACCATATAAAGATCTCATCAAGTGCAAACAAACACCTCTTAAGGGAAGCATCTTACTTATTTATTTATGCACGTTTTTGGTCTAACAAGAGAAGGATTTTACTTATTGACTTATGTACATTTTGATATTCATAGTTGGCGTGGTTAGGGATCTCCGAAGTGACCTAAAGAACCTGAATTGAATTTGACCCAAAACAAAATAATTATGAGTCAAAATGATTTTTCGATATATTAAAACCTCACACATTATAGATCCTAACACCATAATACGTGGAAAGGGGTATGGAAAGCCCTGATTCCTCTATATCGTAAATCCTTTTTCTAGTAAGCATGTAAAAACGTTCTTTCAACTTAAAAGAACAAATATGAAAGAAATTGTACAGAGTCTAATGCTCGTACTATATACCGTGAAAATCCAAAACTTGGTGAACATGTCCTTTTCTAATCTAAATTGACGAAGAATTTTAAAGAAGAGAACATTACGTTGGCATCAACATTGGGCACACAAATAACGCATCATTTTGTAAAGCATCATTGTACTTCGTCTTCGTAGTTGGGTGTCTTACAGTTAGGAACACTTTTCTATTTGTGCGTCGTTTATGCATTACTAACATCTTTCTATTGGTGCGTAGTTAATTGTCCATGTAATGATTATTACAACATGAAACACGAGGGCTTTCGCCTCTACCCATAAGAGACGAGGTGTAGTTAACCTTATTAGGAGAAGAATATTGATATTTTGGGTATTATGGAGACAAAATGTAATAATAAGAGTGTCAAGAATTCAAAAGTGTCAATATGTCCGAGTGGTTAAGGAGATAGACTCGAAATCTATTGGGCTTTGCCTGCGCAGGTTCGAATCCTGCTGTTGACGCTACTTTTCCCCGCAATTTTGATCTCGTTTAACATGGGAGATTTTTGCTAAAATGCCTCAAGTCATCCATCGCAAAATTGTTTGTAAGGTAACATCTATTAGCCTTTACACTTATTTTATTAATGGATTTAATGTAAAAAATTAAGAAGGGATTTGTGAAAAAATATTATATATCATGCTTCTACTTTTGACGATTCGTGACTTCTCTTGGGTGATTTTAATAATATTTTTGCTCACAATGAGAAAATTAAGGGGCAGGATGTTACATTTGGGGAATTTGAGGAATTTTGCAGATTGTTGCAACAGTCTTGGGTTGGAAGATGTGCAGTCTTTGGGTTACTTGGGACAATAATCATATGCTTAGTTAGTAGGATTGATAGTGTGTTAGGTAATCGTAAACTTGAAACTTAAGATCATTATGTTTATGCAAAGTTTTTGCCGAAGTCTAGTGTCACTAATCACTCTTTTTGTGTTGTTTCACTATTTCTACGACATGTTAAGAGAATTACTCCTTTTCGATTCTTTAACATGTGGGTGGAGCATGCGTATTATAATCAAACGATAAAAAATTGGATCGAATAGGGGTCTCATTTTGGTTAAGAAGCAATATATTTTAGACAAAAGTTACGGGTCTTTAGGTTTGATTTGAGAAAGCTCAATAAGGAGCATTATTCACATGTTCTCGAAAGAGGTAAGAAGGCGAGATAAAAGCTTGAAGTGTCCGAGGTTAGTGGTCAACAAAACTGGGGTAATGATGTTAATTTTGATGAGTTAGTTGGGACTTGGGAGAAAACGATGTCTCTTGAGAAAGCCGAGATTAGGTTTCTTCAACAAAAATCTAAGCTCGGTCATACTCTTAAGAGTGATAGATGATATAAACTTTTTCATTGTCTTATGAAGAGCAAACAAAGGCGTAGATTTATTCCTAATATTTTACGTCCTAATTATAAAGTTACTATTTCATGTGACCAAGTGTACGAAGCATTTATTGAACGCTTTAAGGCCTTGTTGGGTACTAAAGATATTACTTGAAATGTTGATCATAAGGTGTTTAATTGGGGTAAAATTCTTTCGCAAGAGCAAGGTGTGGATATGTTAAAGATGTATCCGATCTTGAGATTAAAAAGATTATTTTTTGCATTTCTAATGATAAAATTCCTGGCCCCGGTGGCTATTCTTGACTCTTCTTTAAGCAATCATGGGATCTTATTGGTGAAAATGTTGTCCAAGCGGGACGTGAAATTTTCTTTTTCGACTTTTTATAAAAAAAAATTGGGATAGAAAGGCGCCGTAAATTGAATAAAGCAATATTTACGTTCCGAAAGAGAAAGATGCTCTTGGCTTGAAAGAGTTGAGTGCTTGGAATAAAACATTGTTAATGAAGATGTTTTGGAAGATTGTTACAAAAAATTATTCTCTTTGGATCAAATGGACTCATGAGGAATATTTTTAAAATGTAAACTTTTGGGAGTAGAAACCGACGATGGTGGAATCTCTGTTGTTGAAGAGTATTTAGGAGTCTATTGGTGTTGATGGTAGAGAGTGCATTTTGGCTCGGTGGTTCTCCTCGACAAACGATCATCCGGTTATTCATAAGGTATCTAGCGAGAATTTTATAATTTATATAGGAAACCTTATGGCTTGCTTTGCCTTCGATCTTATGTGATGCCTTTTGAAAGAATATTGTTTGGGATCACTCCTAAACATGTCATTGTTGTTCGGATGATATTAAAGGAGAGACTCAGGACGAAGGATCGTATGATTATTTGGAATTGGTACAACTTTATGCTTTATGTGGTAAAAAATTTGAGTCAAATAAACATCTTTATTTTGATTATGCTTATACTAGAGATATTTGAGATGAGATAAAGAAGTGGTTAAGAATTGATAAAGAGATGTAAACTCTCTTGACTTAAGAAGTTTAACTCGAGAAAATTGGATGAGAAAAATTTGGAGGATAGCTTTCAGAGCCACCGTGCATTGCATATGGAGGGTAAGAAATAGTTTTGTCTTGCAAGGTGATCCAATTTCTCGGAAAACGATTATCAAGGAGATTAAGTAATGCACTTAATCAATATATTTTTTTTTTTATTATTATTCATTCTTGGATAAAGTGAGTGTTTATCATGTAATAGTATCAGATAGTTGTCTGTGTTTTATTATTGCTGATTTAGCTTTCGAATCTAAGTAGATAACCATTGCATAGTGTACAATTTTATATTTTTTAATATAAATGTTTACCTAACCAAAAAAAACATATTTCCTGATAATGATTTTTTTATTAGTGGTTTCAATCATTTTGCAATCTAAGAGTTTCCACCGACTGGGGAGGATTGCCGATTCCAGAGGAGGACATTCGGTGTTTGATCCATTATTTTTGTCGTTTATTAGGATTAGATGGGTTCATTACATGTTGATTGAATTCTAGAGAAGGTTGCTATCTATATTTTGCCCACTGTTTGAACACTTTTCTTTTACCTTATTCTTTGGTCTTTATTATTGTGTGACATTTAACCTCCAAATGGCAGTTAACCACTGTCCAAAAAAAAAAAAATGGCAGTTAACCTATCTCTGTTTAATTATATTGAGTTACTATTTGGAACAAAAAATCAAAAGAGACGAACAATTAGTCCTTTCCAATATATGTCTTAAATGAGATATTATAATGAACCTTGACAATCAGTCCTTTCCAAAATGCTACCATGTGTCGGCTAAAAAAAGCAACCTCCACTCAAATCCATCGACAATATCTACTATAACAAAATTTGAAACACAAAATTTGGTCATTTGCTAGTAAGATTGTTTATTCCTTATTTACATCTAAAATTGTCGTAACTTGTTTTGAATATCATATCTATACTAAGTTCGATCAAGATCCAAGCTAGTATTGACAGAATCTCAATTCGAACCATAAAACTGCACGAAAGACAAAAACATGGAGTTATACTAAAATTAATCCAGGACAATTAGAAATTGCATAGATATTTGACTTGAATATAGTGTTTGCCCTTCACCAAAGGTTCTAATAAAGTTTAATCTATATATGAGGCGACTTTTTCGTAATGATCCTTGGTTCGTCACAAAGACATGCAATCATGGGTGACGAGTTTATCATAAACAACTCATCGCAATGACATCCAATAATTTGCGACGAGTTCATTATGATAAATTCACCGTAAATGACATCATTTTTTTTTTCGACGAATTTTTCTATCTTTATTGACTTACTCAAATGAATAACCCAAACATTGGACGATCCAATTCCCGCCGATGTAACTTTAAAGATGAAATTTATCATTTGCGATGATAAATGTCGTCATAAATGACAAATTTCGAATTTCGCGAAAACTAAAATGCGGTGGAGATAAAAAAATGTAAATTATTTTCGATCTTTTGGGACTTAAAATAGGATCATTGCCGACGACACACTAAAAATCACCGAACACTCCAACAAATCATTCCAAACACTACCAAAGTATTCCTATAAGTCGATTCAAGAACCTATTAACATACTCCAATTTCACTTCGAAAAAAGTTAGATTCGAGATTATTTGTGACGATATTGAATGAGAGATAGTGACCCCTTTTATCTCATTTACTTTCTATGTGTGAATATTTAACATATTGTTTGATGCATATTGGTCTTAATAGAAAGAACAAGGAAAATCAAAGCGATTCTGATTTATCCACTTTGAGTATTCATATGGTGTTGTTTAAATTGTCGAAGCTCTTAACAATGATAAGTTTGATAACAAGAAATGGTATGCTTAATTTCACTATAGATCCTTATATTATTCGGGTTAGTTATTTACACTATAGGTTCCTCTGTAATTCGTGTCCTTATGTAATTGAGTATTAGCTAATATAAGGCCTTATGTATCGAAATTTTTGCATAATATAAGGGCTTATGTATCTGGACCGCCTCTGGTTCAGGGGCAAGTTAATTGCACTATAAGTTCCTATATTCTGCAAGAATTGCACTTAGGTCCCTAATCTATAAAATTCGATAGTTTTTTATGTCTCTTATCACCTCCTTTCCATGCCCAAAAAATTGTGGAGGACCCAAAAGTCCTGGCTGATCATATCTAGCTATAAAAATTTGCACTATAAGTCCCTATATTATGTAAAATTTGTACTATAGGTCCCTATCTTAATTTGTTTTAGATAATTACATAATAAGTCCCTATATTATAGAAAAGTTGCACTATAAGTTACAATGTTATGCAAAATTACATATAGGTCCCTATATAATGCAAAATTGCACTTAGGTCCCTATATGATGCAAAAAATGCACTTACGTCCCTATATTATATAAATATTGCACTATAGGTCCTTATATAAATTTTTTGAGTTAATTGCTGTATAAGTCCCTACATTATACAAATTTTGCACTATAGGTACCTATATTATGCATAACGTGCACTATAAGTCCTTATTATATGTCAAAACTGCACTTAGATCCTTATTATTGCTTTGTAAGTCCCCTTATTATGCAAAACCTGCACTATAGGTCACCACGTTAATATTTTCAGTTAGTTGCGCCATAAGTTCCTATATTATGCAAAAGTTGCACTAAAGTTCCTATGTTATACAAAATTAATATGCGATACATAAGACCTTATATTTTGTAATTTGGGTTTAGTTAATTTCTAACTCCTTACATCTAATATTTTAAGTTAACTGCACTACTGGGTCTTACTTATATAATTTGTTTTGAGTTATTAGCACTTATAGGTCCTCATATTAGATATTTTAGTTAACTGCACTACTGTTTCTTACATTAGATATAAGCTAATTGCACTATAGATCCGTATATATATTTTGTCTTGAGTTAATTACAACTATATAAGTCTGTATATTAAATTTTTTTAGTTAACTGCGTTGCTACAGATATTTCTAATACTTTAACTTTTATTAATCGTACCTCTAAACTCCGTAATTTATTAAATTTGTATTAAACAGTTATTGTACCATTATATTTGGATGTTTCATATGTTTTATGTGGTTGATTATTATTTCCATTCACTTGTGTACCTATTTGATGATTTCTCGACTTTAAGGGTTTTATTAATAATGGTTCGACGATGCTTAATACTATATTTTTAGTGTCGATTTGGATAATAAAGTGTTATTAAACTTGTATCTTGGAATAAGTATAATCGTATGGATGGTAAAACCATAAAAAAATAATCATAATTTTTTTTTTTTGGAAAAGTCCATTAGCGACCACGGGTTTCTTTAGCGACCATAGTATGCTTGTCAAAGAAGTTGTATGTGGCCGCTAATGACATGTCTGTCTATATGTCAGCTAAAAGTTAGCCCATCATTAATGATCACGTGTCGAAGAGTAGCCACAACATCGTGTCATTAGCGATCAACTTTTAGTGACCATTTTGTGATCGGTGTTGCGAAAAATAAGCTGTAACGACTAATAAGTAACCTTTTAGGTGGTATCATCGTGATTACTAAAGACGCGATACATTATAGTGAAAGATTAATATTGGTTGAGTTCAGTTACCCCACAATTTATCAATGAATTCACACACCGATTCAAACAAAATCCGCTTTGGAAAAATACTTTAAAGAGAGTGATGGCGTTAAAGCCCCTACCTAATCTATAATGCCATAAATAACGGACCAAGATATTGTAAGGGTAATGATAATATCTGAAAACCTGACCCAAACCATTTCTATGAATATGTCACCCCATTGCATGCGTTTCAATTCATTCATATGGCTGTACTTAAAAAACCAAACCATTTCTATGAATATGTCACCCCATTGCATGCGTTTCAATTCATTCATATGGTTGTACTTAAAAAACCAAACCATTTCTATGAATATGTCACCCCATTGCATGCGTTTCAATTCATTCATATGGTTGTACTTAAAAAACGACAATAATTTAACGGGGCATTTATAATATAAGGCTTATAGCCATTTGAGTGTATAATTTAAAGCCTCACTCCTAGATAGTATTGTATAATTTAAAGATAAATAAGAATGAATAAACATATATAAATGGAATTCATTCAAAATATAAGAATATACTTTCATATTCTTACAAAAAAATTATACAATTACAATGATATTATCACTAATATGTAAAAGATTAATACGACTACAAATTAAATTTTTATTTAATTATCCGATGGTAAATCTTTGGTGATAAAATGACACATCTATTTATACGCTGCAGCGATATCGATAATATGTAATGATGTGGGTCGTGTGGAAATAATATATTGGGATATGTATGTGAAAAGAAAGAGAAATAACGACTAAATTTGATTTGGGGTAGATTTTAAAATTTAAAGTTATATAATTTTGATATATAAATAGTATTAAGCATATAATATTAGTATAAATGTAGGTATGTATAAATATAAAAATTTAAATGTATTATATTTTATTTAATTCTCAGAAAAAATCGAATCAAAAAATAAAAATAAATTTTTTTTTGTATATAATTATAATTAAGTTCTAAAATAGTTTGGAAAACTTAAAAAACTCAGAAATCAAAATACAAAATACAAAATAACGATTATAAATATAAAAAAATGATTAAAAATCAACTAAAAAAATTTCATTCCAATTTTCTCTCCTAAATCCAATTGAAAATAAAAACCCAAACAAATCTTCATTCCCCATCCGTTCTGATGACAACTCTTGGAAAGAATTCCAGTGATGCTTTTTAACTGATAAGATGACACTGATGATATATGTAGACAATCATTGAGATAATAGATTATGACACTCCACCACCAAAACCAGTGATCATATCAAATGATACTATTATTGTCCAATTCAAAACCTCATAATTATATTTTTCACAATGCTGAGCCAGTGAGAGTTATCATCCAAAAATTCCAGGATCGATTATTACCAAATATGGGCGGCTTTAGAATTTATTTCGTGTATGGGTGTGGGGTAGGGGTAGGGGAAGGGGGGTGTTATATTGGGTAAAAGCTATCATTATGGTAAGACTGTTTTTTTTTTTGGAAAAAAATCTAGTTCTGAAAAAATTAAAAGTCTAATATTTATACTTTGAAACTAAAATTTAGGTTGAGGACTGAAGTTTATTTTTACTAAAGTTTTTTATCTAAACAAAATTGAACATTTTAAATGCACGCTGGGACGGGGGAATGCGCCTCTCCCTAGGTTTGCCCTTGTTATCCGAGTTAACACACACATATATGTTTGTGTTTTATCTTGTAATATTATATGCTTGCTTGCAAAGATTCAAGGTTTAAGCACAATGCCAGTCAAGTCATCCTTCTCTCTTATCTCGAAATTGGTTGGTTATATCATATACCTCTTAGTTTCTTGTCATGAACATAATCAGAAAAAACCTGCCTAAACTAGAGAATTAGAGAAAACTTCTTCTCCACATTCTCATGAGTGGTTGAGAAGAAAGAATTTCTCGAAACAATCCTTGTGTTCAAAATTAGGAGTCAATTTTCTCATATGAGCATTTGATACCTATATCAAATAGTTAAAAAGTGAAAGATATAGCAATAAGATCATGATATTAATTCTAATGATAAACTTGTAAACATGAAAGCTGAGTTGAAACCAGCTGGGATTAGCTCACTGGCCAGAGCCTTGGTCTTCCAATCTAGTGGTGCGGGTTCGAACCGAGTCAATGACTCCGAATCCAAAGTGGCTCTCCTATGTAACCAAAAAAAAAAAAAAACTGAGTTAGAGGCATATATGACAAAGTGTGTAGTTCAACTTGTGTATCAAAGATCAGTCAAATAATCATAAGTGATTTTAATGAAGATATGCAAGGTATAGAAAGTATTAAGAACACCTATGTTTTAAGTACTTAAACATTTAAGTATTTGTCACATAAAAACAACATAAGAGGGACTACATGCCAAGAAATATATATCATAAGACTTATAAAATACTCACCACTCGAAAGATCGTTCGTGGAGGGAAAACCATCTTGATAACACTTTTCTACCTTCCACATTCCCAAGAGAAACCTTAGTCCCACCCTTCAACTTCCAAACTTATGTCAAAAGAGGTGAATATGTTCGAACTAATTCCCACATCTAAACACTTGAATCTTTTAAATATTCTCTTTGTGCTCATTTGAGCCAAAATGAAGATTTCTTTTCCACTATTCACCACAACATTTTCATGAGGAATGCTTTGTTCAAAACACCTAAGACCTTGAGACCAAGTTCTCCTTCTTCTTTCGGGAAACATATATTTTACATTTGATTTGTGGAGATTTACCATCCCAACAGAACTTTCTTCAAATACATACAATTGGATCTCTCACACACATCAAAACAGGAAAGATTGATAACCGAAAACACACAAAGTTTAAACCTCGAGTATAGCACCATTTGATCTTGCCAGTGAGTTACGTAAGCCTCTAAAATCTATAGCAACAGTTTGATTCACAAGAAATAACTTCCATGTTTTAATTGTCTCCATTTGAGATTAGAGAATCCTAATCCCACGACTTCAATAGCTCTTAAACCCTAATTTGAAACACCATATGCAATGTGGATAAAGTCGTCATATAATTATACAACTATGATACCTTGATCTTTCGTCTATTGGGTAGATGTTACATAACTACTAGAAACTCTCAAGATATTTATTCTTGTTATAACCCAATAAGTGGATAGTCAATCCTAGTCCATGGGCTTGTAGTCAAGCCCATGAACACTAGGGTTAGGGTTACTTAATCCCTATATATAGGACCCTAATGCTTTGTAATTCTTTACACTTTCACCATCAGTAATACTCTATTCTCCCTCTCCCTCTACTATTCATAACACGTTATCAGCACGATCGATTCTACCCTGCAGCAATTACCAGGTAATTTTTTTTCTTAATCTTTTTCATTCAATCGTATTTTTTTAAGAAAAAAAAAAGCAAATCATTGCTTTAATTATTTACGTGAACCAGAAAAAAAAACGTGAAGCAGAAAACAAAAACAACAAAAGAAAAACCAAATCGCATGATTTGGGTTCACTTGTAAAAGTGATTAGAACAAAAAAAAGGTTCACGTGAAGAAAAAAAAAAAGATTGATAAACAATCAAGTGGGTACACGCTTCACTGCCGTTCATCAGAAAAATCATCATGCATAGATACAATTATCTCAATGCTATTATTCATATTAGATAAACAAAAAAAAAGAAGAATAAAGCTGCCTATAGAGATTTACGTGAATAGTTTTATTTGGGCTATTGCACCATTGGACCGTATGCTGTACAAAATAGCCAAACAAACTAGTTTTGTTCAAAAAAAGAAAAAAGGAAAAAAAGGAATCACGCATGATTCTTTTCTCCTTCAAAGAAAAGTTGTTAATGGAGAATCAATTCTCCTTCAAAGGAAAAAAAAAAAAAAAGCAACTCACTGCATAAATCTTAGATTAGATGCACGTGTATGTTTTATGGAAATAATATCAGTTACCCATATTTTTGGCTGCATTAATTTGTTAAGTCCTCATATTTGTGGCTGCATTTAAAATAAATAAATAAATTAAGTTCTTCATAGAGCTATTGTTATTGTTTGTCGAGAATAATAAGATGGACGATATAAAGATTCTTCTATTAGAAACTCATATATGACTTCAAATATAAGCATATCCTCTTTGTACATTAAATCAACAAACAAATTGAAAAAAAATATTATTGCGATGGCAAATATTTCTCGTCCTTTAATAAATTCCTATATGAATCAATTGGCATATTTAGATTCTTTATTTTTGGTATTTCATTCACACATATTAATAAATAATTTTATTACATGATAGGATGTCAAATCTCACAAAACTAGAATTTGTTGCTCTCGACCTTTCGGGAGACAACTACTTATCATGGTACTTGGATGCTGAAATTCACTTGGATGCTAAAAACCTTGGAGATACCATTAAAGAAGGAAATACATCCACTATTCAGGATCGCGCTAAGGCAATGATTTTCATTCGCCACCACCTTCACGAAGGTTTGAAAACTGAGTACCTAACTGTAAAAGACCCGCGTGAGCTTTGGCAAAACTTGAAAGACCGATTTGACCACCACAAAACAGTGATACTCCCTAAAGCTCGATATAACTGGTCTCACCTACGATTGCAGGATTTTAAATCTGTAAGTGAGTACAATTCTGCAGTATTCAAAATTAGTTCTCAATTAAATTTATGTGGACATAAGATTTCTGATGAAGAAATGCTAGAGAAAACATTCTCTACCTTTCACGCCTCAAATATGCTTTTACAGCAACAATACCGAGAGCGAGGTTTCAAAAAATACCACGAACTAATTTCATGCCTTCTTGTGGCGGAACAAAATAACGAGCTTTTGATGAAAAATCATCAATCACGACCCACTGGTTCAGAAGTATATCCTGAAGTGAATGCCATGTCAGTTCATAACTATGGTCGTAATCATGGTCGTGGCTATGCACGTGGACGTGGAAATAATCGTGGTCATGGTCGTGGTCATGGTCGTGGTCGTGGTCGTGGTCAGAATAACTCTTGGTTCAATGGTGGATATCAAAATTTTAAAGTCAAAAGGCCAGAATTCCAAGGAAAAAGAAACCTTTACAAAGGCCCCGACAAAAATTCAAGTCAAGGTTGTACCAAATGTGGGATGTATAATCATCCAACCCATGAATGTCATACGGCTGATCACCTCGTTGATCTTTATCAAGCCTCACTAAGAAAAGAAAATGCAGAAACAAACAATGTTGAACATGTCAATCCACCTCCACTAGACATCACAGGCATTGATTACTCTGATTTTTTTGAGGATCCAAGTGGCGACATCTCCCACTTGATTGGTGATGGAACTGTTCATCGTGATTGATGGTTTTATTAGTTGCTTTTATTTTATTTGTTTTCATTTAAATTCCTTGTAATTTGAACTTTGGACTATCGTTGGTTTGATCGTTTATTTTATTTCATTGAACTTTAATTTAGTTTATTTTACTTATTTAAAAGTTATTTATTTAAATATAGTCTTATTGACATATTTTTTTTTCTTTTTCTTTTGTAAAGATATATGGATTTAATTGATAAAAATAATGGAGAAATATGTCTAGCAGACAGTGCGACAACGCATACAATTTTAAGAAATAAAATATATTTCTCTGATCTACAAGCTTCTAAAGCAAATGTCAATACCATATCTGGTACATCCGACCTAATAGAAGGATTCGGAAAAGCTTGTATTGTACTTCCTGGTGGTACAAATATTTTAATAAGCAATGCCCTATATTCTAGTAGATCAAACAGAAACCTACTAAGCTTTAAGAATATTCGAGAAAATGGGTATCACATTGAAACCATGAACGAAAATAATAGAGAATATC
The DNA here is from genome assembly GCA_029959085.1 of Nemophila menziesii. Taxonomy (NCBI): domain Eukaryota; kingdom Viridiplantae; phylum Streptophyta; class Magnoliopsida; order Boraginales; family Hydrophyllaceae; genus Nemophila; species Nemophila menziesii. The sequence goes on along the minus strand of JARWIR010000145.1, from coordinate 314,524 downwards.
TCTATATTACATCGCTTATTTCTGGGAAAAAGAAAACGTTGGAAAAATTACCAGTATTATCTTCGGGATTATATTACACAAATATAAATCCAATTGAATCTAATAATATGGTTGCCCATAAAGTATCCGACCCAAGGATTTTTATTTTGTGGCATGATCGCCTAGGTCATCCCGGTGCCACAATGATGAGAAAAATTATTGAAAATTCTCATGGACACCCTTTAAAGAACCAGAAAATAATCCTACCAAGCGAATTATCGTGTACTGCTTGTGCTCAAGGAAAACTAATTATTAGGCCATCCCCTACTAAAATTATAAATGAAACTCCTTCTTTCTTGGAGAGAATTCAAGGGGATATTTGTGGACCTATTTTTCCATCTTGTGGACCATTTCGATATTTTATGGTTCTAATTGATGCTTCAACACGTTGGTCACATGTGAGTTTGTTATCAACTCGTAATACTGCATTTTCAAAACTTCTTGCACAGATAATTCGATTACGTGCACAATTTCCGGATTATACAATCAAGAAAATCCGTCTTGATAATGCAGGCGAATTTACATCCCAAAGCTTTAATGACTATTGTGTATCTATTGTGATAATAGTTGAGCATCCTGTGGCACATGTACATACACAAAACGGTTTAGCAGAATCTTTTATTAAAAGACTGCAGTTGATTGCTAGACCATTACTTATGAGAACTAAGTTGCCTAGTTCTGCTTGGGGACATGCCATATTACATGCTGCAGCTCTGGTTCGAATTAGACCAACATCTTATCATAAATACTCCCCATCTCAACTTGTGCTTGGGCATGAACCAAGCTTGTCCCACTTAAGAATCTTTGGTTGCGCGGTACATGTACCTATCGCTCCACCACAACGAACAAAAATGGGACCACAAAGAAGATTGGGAATTTATATCGGCTTTGAATCTCCATCAATTATAAAATATGTTGAACCTTTAACTGGAGATCTATTTACAGCACGTTTTGCTGATTGCCAATTTAATGAAACTCAATTCCCAATCTTAGGAGGAGAAAAGAAAAAGCTGGAAAAATCTCAAATTTCATGGAATGTATCATCTCTATCTCATTTCGATCCTCGCACAAAGCAATCTGAACAAGAAGTTCAGAAAATTATACATTTGCAGAATGTTGCTAATCAACTTGCAGATGCATTCACTGATACAAGGAGAGTGACTAAGTCACATATACCAGCTGAAAATGCTCCTGCTCGAATTGATATTCCAGAAGAGCAATTAACTAGTGGATTAGCAAACGAGTCAAATACACGCTTAAAGCGTGGTAGACCTATCGGTTCCAAAGACAAAAATCCGCGAAAGAAAAAAGAACAAAATCAGAAAGATGACAACTCGGAGATTGTTAACAATCCTGTAAATAACGCGATTTGTGAAATAGCTGAAACGGCAACTTCAGCCGAGACTCAAACACTAGAAAATTTAAATATTGATAATGAAGAGATCTCGATGAATTATATCGCTACAGGAATAAGATGGAACCGAAACAAAATCCATATTGATCAAATATTCGCATATAAAGTTGCTATTGATTTAATGCATGAAAGCGAGGATCATGAACCAAAATCAGTTCAAGAATGTCAACGTAGAAATGATTGGCCAAAATGGAAAGACGCAATCCAGGCCGAATTAGACTCACTCGCAAAACGAAAAGTTTTTGGACCTATAGTCCAAACCCCTGAAAATGTAAGCCCTGTAGGCTACAAGTGGGTATTCATACGAAAACGTAATGAAAACAATGAGATTGTAAGATACAAGGCACGACTTGTAGCACAAGGCTTTTCACAAAGACCTGGGATTGATTATGAAGAAACATACTCTCCCGTGGTGGATGCAATTACTCTGAGATTTTTGCTAAGTTTGGCAGTAACTGAAGGACTACATATGCATTTGATGGATGTGGTAACTGCATACCTCTACGGATCACTCGATAGTGACATTTTTATGAAAATCCCACAAGGATTAAAAATGCCTGAAGCATATAGCGCATACCCACGGGAAAATTACTCGATCAAATTACAAAGATCCTTGTATGGATTAAAACAATCTGGACGAATGTGGTATAATCGTCTTAGTACATACCTTCTCAAAGAAGGTTATATCAACAATCCTATTAGTCCATGTGTTTTCATTAAAAAGTCTGATTCTGGATTTGTAATTATTGCGGTCTACGTTGATGATCTAAATCTAATAGGGACTCTTAAAGAGCTAACAACAGCAGCAACTTTTTTGTGCAAGGAGTTTGAGATGAAAGATCTTGGCAAAACAAAATTTTGCCTTGGCTTGCAAATTGAACATTTGACAGATGGAACTTTTGTCCACCAATCAGCATATGTTTAAAAAATACTTAAGCGATTCAATATGGATAAATCTCACCCATTGAGTTCACCAATGGTTGTACGTTCACTCGATCCACAAAAGGACATCTTTCGTCCACGTGAAGAGAATGAAGAAATTCTTGGCCCAGAAGTACCATATCTTAGTGCAATTGGTGCATTGATGTATCTTTCTAATAACACTCGTCCAAACATTTCCTTTAGTGTAAATTTATTATCAAGATATAGTTCAGCACCAACAATGAGACACTGGAATGGAATTAAACACATACTTCGTTATATTCGTGGAACTCACGATATGGGATTGCTATATTCAAAACATGACAAATCCAAATTAATTGGTTATGCGGATGCTGGATATTTATCTGACCCACATAAAGGAAGATCGCAAACTGGATATCTATTCACCTTTGGGGGCACTGCTATCTCATGGCGCTCTACAAAGCAAACAATTGCCGCTACATCTTCAAATCATGCCGAGATACTTGCGCTTCACGAGGCAAGTCGAGAATGTGTTTGGCTAAGATCATTGACTCAACACATTCAAGGAGAATGCAACATTTCGACAAACAACCAAATTCCGACAATACTATACGAAGATAATGCAGCTTGTATCGCTCAAGTCAAAGGAGGCTTCATCAAAGGTGACCTAACCAAGCACATCTCACCAAAGTTCTTCTTTACACATGAACTCCAGAAGAAATGTGAAATAGATGTTCATCAAGTTCGCTCAAGTGACAATTTGGCTGATTTATTCACAAAGGCATTACCTACATCTACATTCAAGAAATTACGATACAAGATTGGTATGCGTCGACTTCAAGACCTTCCTTGAGATGCTGACAAGAGGGGGAGACAATCACGCGCTACACTCTTTTCCTTCATCACGGTTTTGTCCTAATAGGTTTTCCGGATAAAGGTTTTTAATGAGGTAGTTCTAAGGATTGAATATCCAAGGGGGAGTGTTATAACCCAATAAGTGGATAGTCAATCCTAGTCCATGGGCTTGTAGTCAAGCCCATGAACACTAGGGTTAGGGTTACTTAATCCCTATATATAGGACCCTAATGCTTTGTAATTCTTTACACTTTCACCATCAGTAATACTCTATTCTCCCTCTCCCTCTACTATTCATAACAATTCTACAATTTTTGAACTATTTAGTATATTTAAAAAATTGTTAAAATAAATAATTTATATCCATCATTTATCTAAGAGATAATTACCTACAGGGTCTTGAAGACACACCCCTCTTCGAGTTAGCACCCCCTCTAGGAGTCTCTTCTTACTAAAGACCTCAATAAGAATTTAACACATGAACCTAAAAACCCCATTTACAATACTACCCCCTTTTGTTTTATTTCTGCTATATATACTAAATATTCTATTACAAATCTTAAAAAATCATTCCCGTAAAAAACACTCTCTCTCTCTTCCATTGACCTACCTTTCTCTCTCTCCCAGAAAACCAAACCCGCCACCACCACCTCCTTCCCTCATCCAGTCCGGCGAAGCACCACACTGAAGCACCGGACCTGAGATGTGAGACCACCACCACCATAACACTTCAAACTAGCTCCGATCTGCTCCCTCTCGCTGTGAAGAAGACGAAGGTGGTGCCGCCGAGATCCTCCATTCGCGCAGCCACTACTCTGTGAAGAAGACGAAGGTTTGCAGGTTCGAGATCTCCGGCGAACCACCACCTCAGCTGCCTTCCATTGTTTCCGAAGCTTCTCACGGTCGTTTCCGTTCGACAGCTTGCAAATCGGCGCTCGCGAACACCACCTCAGCTTCTCCAGCGCGCCTGAAACTCGTCCATGGTGTAGATCTCGGAGTACTCCCTCTTTTTCGTGTTTTGTTGCCTGTGCTTCCATGGCTGTTTCATGACTGTTCAAGTCATGGAGGTGGTTCATTGCTGCAAATCGGGAATGTGTTTTTGGTGGTGTTCTCGGTGGTGTGAAGGCGTGGTGAAGAAAGTGTTTCACCGGACCAGCAATTATCACGCAGCGGTCAACTTTTTTTTTTTTTTTTTTTTTTGTTTAGTTTGAAATGGTTGACCAGATCTAGATCTGGTCAAACCACTTTATGTTTTTAGTTTTTTTTATTTTTTAATTGTATATCTTTTTGTAATTGTTTAAAAAAGTGTAATAAATGTGAATAAAAGCTTTTTTTGGACTATTTTTATGCCTTGTTTTTATAGAGTATTTATGTAATTTCTAAGAGTACTCCATCTTTTTTATAGAGTACTCCGACTTTTTTACAGAGTATTCGGTTAAATTGTTAGAGTATTTTTTTAATTCTCGGAGTACTCTCTCTATTTTCATAGAGTATCGGGAAAAACTGAGAGTACTCTCTCTTTTTCATAGAGTACTCTCAGTTTGTTCCGATACTCTATGTTTTTTCCGGTGACTGGTGTCGGGAAAAACTGAGAGTACTCTCAGTTTTTCCGATACTCTATGTTTTTTCCGGTGACTGGTGGCCTGAGGTGGTCGGTGGTCGGTGGTCGGAGGTCGGAGGTCGGTGGTCGGTGGTCGGTGGTCGGAGGTCGGTGGTAGATGGTCGGAGGTCGGAGATGGGTGGTAGGTGGTAGGTGGGTAGTGATAGAGGAGAGAGAAACAGTGACATCATACTATTTTGTCTTTTAGTGTTAGTAAGGGTAGGAAAGACTATTGTCAAAAATGAGGTCCCTAAGAATAACAACTTTCAAGACACTACTCTATAGAGAAAAAATAGTTCTCCTAAGACCCTATAGATAATTCACCCTTTATCTAATCTCTTAATCTTTTTTCTTACCGTTTTTTTTCATACTAATTATATTTAGAAAGTTTTATTATAAGATAAATAGTTTGAAGATAGTGTGGATGCCGGTTAAAGTGGTATTCTAAAAATAAAATATCAAAGTGTCGTAATGAACTCTGCTATTAACATATAAACTTACTAATTTAAATTTTTAAACATTTTTTTGGTAGATTAATAAAACTAATCCAACATACCATAGTTTTCTCTTAACATAATATTGAATATTAATTTTTTGCCTATCAAGAGCGATGAGTAAAGAGACAAATTATTGTTATAAGTCAATTTAATGTGGGGACAAATCACTTTATATCTTTAGCATGCCTAAATTAAAAAAACATCATGAAAAGGCATTACATTATCACATGACTGCTTGTTACTTGTTACTTGCTATTAGATTCTTTGGGGTACTGTAAATTTGTTAGGAATTCTTCATTTATTTATGATACGACAAATATATATTAAATAAGGTACAATTGAAATTCATAACTATGAATAATTTTTAAGATTAATGATTTATCATCTAATATTACACTATCCAATAATATCATTAATAATATTGAAGAATTTTATGGAAAGTAAATTAATTATTTTACTATCATTTTGTTTTATAACGCTTAATTCTTAAATCATATTTCCATTAGTTATTCAGAATCGAATGATATGAAGGGATATTATAAATTTATAGGGGTAAGGTAAGCTTATGTTCTGAATAATTCGAAAAAAAGTTAACTTTTTATTCTGTTGTATCATTTGTGTTTGCATATCCGGGTCTAGGTGGTCGTGACCAGAGGCGAATCCAGAAACTAAATTGAGAAGGGGGGCTTGAAATATTGAAGTTCGAGATCAACCTTTTCTGAAATTTTTTAAAGTAAAAACAAGACACATAAACACATAACAAGAAAGATTAAAATGCATATATGATAATCTAATACCATTACGGTTATCGTCTCTTTAATTGATGAGTTTACCAGTTTCTAATTACCCAAAACATAAGTAAACCAACTCCATTTTATACATTAAATTTATATAGTATCATTAGTATTATATTAATATACCATGTGTTATTTTCATATTTTAATTTATAAATATGAGAAATAAATTATTTATAAAAATTAAACATTATAAATTTATTTGATTGATGTGAATAATAAATTACTAAGTAATATTATCATTAAATTCAAAATTTATTTTGAATTTTTTTTTCTATTATATGTATATTTGGGGAAAAAATAAAGTAAATGCTATGATTCGAACCCCCAACCTTTATATCGTATTCCAATATGTAAAAATACTAAATCATTATGACACAATCACTTGTATGTTTTCTAATGCATTCACATTTTATATAAATATTCAGAGGGTCTAATTATTTTCCGAGACAAAACTACATTAACGTATCATAAATTTTACGGGTTCAGGGGGGTTTGAGCCCAACCCCCCCCCCCCCCCTCCCCCCCTAGGCCTTACATGGATCCGCTCGTGGTCGTGACTGCTAGGATATTATAAGATCGTTAAAAGTGTACTTTTTTTCATTTGGTCATTTTAAGTCTTAACTTGGAAAAAAAAACATTTAAAGTCTTAACCTAACATATGGCAAAGCAAGCATGAAAATGTCGAAATGTGCATTGTATATGACTATATGTGTATCTATTAGAATCGGAAAAAAAAGTGTATCCATTAGAATAGTCTTTCAAACGCATGCTTTCGTGTCTCCTAAATTTGCATTAAATCACCTTTTCTTTTTCTTAAATAATACGTGGTCCTAACAAATTAATCTCTTACAAACTGATTATTAAATGTAAAATTAATCTACAATATTCCAGATCTCAAAGTTTATGTTTTTATTTAAAAACATAAAGATGCATATAAAAGGTAGATATGCATATGAATGGCAATGGTTACGGTTAAAAACCGAAACCGATGATAACCGAACCAATTATAAACCGAATTATATAACCGTGGTTAAAACCATTAGATTATGGTTTTGAAAAGGGTAACCGATGGTTAAAACCAATAGGTTATGGTTTTTGATAAAAATAAAACCGAAAAATTGAAAACCGTTTATTTTTATATATATTTTCAAATTTTATAATAATTTAGATTAAATTAGATATATTGAAATTCTAAAATAAAAATCAAAAATGTAAATTTAACCAATTAAATAATAAATATGCAATTTAATCAAATACCAACACAATTTTGTATACACCTTGGAGTTTTCTTTTATATGTGTGGTTTTATTTTATGAAAGTTAATATATTTTTTAAATTATCATTTGAATATGGTTAAAAACCGCAAAACCGTTTGAAAAACCAAAACCGAATAATACGGTTATGGTTTTGAAAAGTGTAACCGATGGTTAAAACCGTTAGGATATGATTTTTAATTATAAAAATGGTTATGGTTATGGTTTTTAGAATTTTTGAAAAAAACCGATCCGTTGCAAAATACGACAAAGATTTAAGAGACTATTATTTTACCAATTAACCCAGAAATATTGTAACACTGGTGGATCAGGAAGCTTCACCTTTAATTAATTACAAAATACTTAAACTTCAACTGAAAAAATCTATAGCCCTTAATTTCTTAGGAGCATTTTCTATTTTTACATAGAAAAGTCTCTTTAGACTCGGAGTCATTAGTCTTTAATTTCTTATGAGCATATCTTTTTGTTGTTATATAGGAAAGCCATTTTGGACTCGGAATCGTTAACTCGGTTTGAAACTGTACCACTAGATGACTAAAGTCCTATCCAATGAGTTAATCTCAACTGATTTAGGAGCATATTTAACAGGAAGATGAATAATGAAAGTTGCAATCTCTTGGTCTTGGAATCTAATGTTTGACTTATTTAATTTCTAGAAAAAATACGTGAACAGATTTTTTTATTCTTGATTTTTCATTAAAAAAGATCTTGATCTGTTAAATAAACCATTAATATATTTTGGTCCGTATTTTATCAACTACGCAGGTAATTGGTAAAAATTATATATACTATTTTTTAAAATTTTGAACCTTTTATCGACCATCTAGTAATTGACAAAACCTATCTTTTTTTTTGTTTTTTTAGGCCATATCTATTCCGGCCACATCGTTAGTCGATTTGATTTTATGATCTCTACAGACCACTTATATGGTCGTCAAAAGTAGTGAAATGTTAAAATCTGGTTACGTAAAATGAACAAATTGATTAAAACAGAAATTCATGAGCGACACTTATATGTTTGAATATGATTCTAAAATAATAAAATTAGTAATCTAAGATACCTATATATGGTTGATTACTTATGTTTATATGTTGATTTTTTTGTCATATGATGTAGTATTGTAGTTATGTGCATGTTTTAAGATTGAATATGATTCTAAAATGTGTCTTCTTATGTGTAATTGTAATATAAGTTTAGTTGTATATAGTTTATTTCTTAGTTTTGCGATTTATAACATTATTATATGTTGATTCTTTTGTCATTAAATCTAGTTACTTAGTTGTTTTTAGCATAATAGTAATCTGAAATATGTCAAATAGTATTCTAAGTTACTTGTAATCTTGCATATGTTGATTTTTTTGTCATATGTAGTATTGTAGTTATGTGCATGTTTTAAGATTGAATATGATTCTAAAATGTGTCTTCTTATGTGTAATTGTAAAATAAGTTTGGTTGTATATAGTTTATTTTTTAGTTTTGCGATTGATAACATTATTATATGTTGATTCTTTTGTCATTAAATCTAGTTACTTAGTTGTTTTTAGTATAATAGTAATCTGAAATATGTCAAATAGTATTCTAAATTACTTGTAATTTTGTATATGTTGATTTTTTTGTCATATGATGTATTATCATAATTATATGCTTGTTTTATGTTGAACATGATTATGAAATATGCATTTTTATGTGTAATTATAATTCGAGTTACTTGTATTTAGTTTATTACTTAATTTTTGGATTGTTAACATGATTATATGTTGTTTCTTTTGTCATATGATGTAGTTATATGCTTGCTTAATGTTAAAGATGATTTTGAAATGCGCCTTATATGCATCTGTCATCTCCAAAAGGTGTGATAAAATAATAGACTAATACACACCTCGAGAGAGTTTACTAACCGCAAGTGTACAGATCGTTGACAAGTAATAAAAAGTAAGTATTAAGAGTTGTCGTCTCCACAGAGACTATGAATGTCTTTCCAAAAATATTGACGAGGAGCAAGAAAGATATCTTGAGGTTTTAAATGTTTTGGACGATTTTTAATCTCGGGCTAAATCATTTGACAAAATGGCTTTCAATGAAAACAAAAAGAAATCTCGATCAAAAATACTTCTTTGAAAAAATAAGATTGAAGATCTCAAGATCAACATAATGAAATAGTTTGAACTCAATTTTGAGTATGCAAAGAATGTACTTTGACAAAAGAAAAATCGTGTATGAGTCTTCTTTTAAATAAAAGACTTAAAACTATTTCGTAAAGGATCCTGATTCAAAAAATCGTATCTTTACCCTCATCCATGAGTACCACGATCAAGATACGTACAATGAAAGAAATAGTCATGAGACATCTTTATGTTCTTACCTAAAAGAATTTAAATCTAGATTAAAAGTGCCAGATTGGCAAGCACCAACATGGATAGTTAAGAAGAAGAATGATCCGAATGATCAGAGATCAATGAAGATATTACAATAGAAAAATCAAGCATAAACATAAACATTCATTCAAAAGGATATTAAAGGAGCTCAAGCCTACATGAATAAGACTATTCCTATACCTTATTCTATTTATGTTACTTGTTTAGTTTTTATGCTTAGTTAGTTGTATAATTTTACTTTTCTATATCCGTTTTCAGTTATCCGTTTGTCTTTGGGACGGACCCCCAATCCTAGTCGCTTGTAGCCTTCTTCACAACAATTTCTCACTTACCCCACCTCTTTCCTTAGGTATCTAATACAACATTTTCTCTCTCGGACCCACCCGAAAGTCTTGAAATCACACATGCATCTGAACCGGTAAAGTTGTGGCGTTTAGGATTCCTAATGCACAATGGGTATTCGTTTTCAAAATTACTAGATTTTGAAAGACATGCTTTACATAAATTGACTCGTATTCTTTTCCTATTTATAGAGAGCTGTTTTCATATTCATACTCACATCTATAATCCTCTCTGCATCTAATAAAATCTTCTATCTCTCTCCCTCTTACCATGTTTACCTATAGCAATTTCACCTCTCTCCTTTTCAAGACGATATCACCATAGATTAATAATTCGACAAATTTGTCCTTGATAATATAGGGAACCTTCCAATTTCTGACATAAATCCCTCAACCTAGCTAAAAAAATTGAAAATAATTTCACCAATGCGAACCTCTTTAATCTCCTAAAATATCAAGGTCTTGTCGGTTTTTATCTGTTGAGAAAAATGAAACTTTCAACGAGCGTGGAGAAGATGCAGAATTAGGATCATCAGACCTCCGAGTTGTTGAAGAACAGAGTGTTTAAGATAGCCAACTGAAGACAAAGAAAAAATAAGAGCTCCAAAACTTCAAAGGGCAAAACGTTGGACAACTTAAAGTTATTGGAGAATGAAGGTATAGAAAAGATAAAATTCGTATCTCTGAGCCATGAAAGACCTGGAGTGCCTAAAACCATTCAAGAATGAACACTGAGAAGAGAAGAATGAAGTGAAGAAAGAAGGATAACATAAATGCACCCATGAGAGCCAAGGAAGTCGAAGAACGAACAATTCGATCTGAAGTGTCGAGCCCACCCTAAGAACTGCCCATACATTTGACTCAGGTGATATACGAATTATAGAACTTTCTAATCATTGTAGAGTACTCTAACCACTAAAATAATAATCGATCTTAAACCAGTTAGGATAACTCAACTGGACATAACCTTGTTATTTCAAGCCATAAATCTTATATTTATTATTTTTAATTATAATTTCATCATTCAAATATCTTGAAAATATAAATGAAATATATGGTTGGCTTTTGTCGAATTAAATGACTATTTTAAGTCAGAAAGAGCTGCCTACCATCTCCCCACTCACATGTTTTTTGAATATTCATTCCATCAAACACACACACAACACACTATACACTTCCCGCATATTTAAACAACTCATCAAACACCTTCACGACAAAATCACCACCACCACCACCACATCTCATCACCGTCATTAAAATGTTACCTTACACCACCGTCGAAGAGGCGGAATCTGCCATAGGCAGATCTCTAACCACCTTAGAAACGTTATGGCTAAACTACACCGCCACTAAATCAGATTACTTCTTATTCTGTCACAACATTCTCTTCCTTTTCGTTATCTTCTCTTGTGTTCCTCTTTATTACATCTTCCTTGAGTTCTTCTTTGGAAAATCAATCCATATGTATAAAATTCAACCTAAAGTCAAACTATCACTCTCTGATATGTTTAATTGTTATAAATCTGTCATGCGTATGTTTATCCTCGTTGTGGGCCCACTTCAGATGGTCTCTTATCCTTCAATCAAGGTACTGCCCATCATTTCTCATCTATAGGGTAAATTCAGTTTTGTGTAATTTGATAAATTGCACAATTGGTTCGTGTTTTTGTTTATTGCTATATTTTGAAACGCATGTGTATATGTCGCTGTTCTGTATTTTTGTGTGATTGATTAATTGCAGAATTGGTCCCTGTATTTGTTTATTGCTAAATTCTGAAACGCATGTGCATATGTCGCTATTTTGTATAACACTTGGACCAACAGTGTAAATAGACAAAAATTATACTGAATTTACTAATTTGCACCATTGCTCCCTGTATTATGCAAATCAGGGACCCTATATGTAGTTAAATGAACTATAGATCCCTACATTTTGTAAAATTTGCACTATAACTCCTTATTTTTAGTAAATTGCACCATAGGTCCCTATATTTTATAAATTTGCACTACAGGTCCTTATTTTATTAAATTGCACTATAGGTCTCTATATTTTGTAAAATTTGCACTACATGTCCTTATATTTTGTAGAAATTTGCACTACAGATCCCTATATCCTGTAAAAACTGCACTACTGGTCCTTATATATCATTGATTGCACTATCGATCTCTGTATTATGCAAAATAGCATCAAAAACTCAAATTTCAATATCCCTATATATTTAACTATTTGCACTATAGATCCCTATTTTCCGCAAAGATTACACTACAAGTCCTTATATTTTGTAAAAAATGCTTTACAAATCCTTATATTTCCGTTAATTTCACTATAGGTCCTTACTTTTACTTTTTTTTTGTTAACTGTCCTTACTTTTAGTTAATTGACTATAGGTCCCCTATATTTTTTAAAAATTGCTCTACAAGTCTTTATGTTTTCGTTAATTGTACTACAGATACTTATTTTTAGTTAATTGCACTATAGGCCCTATGTTTTGTAAAAGTTGCATTACAAGTCCTACATCTTGTAAATTTGCAGTGTAGGTCCTTATATACTGTTGATTGTAGCATAGGGCCCTAATCGTATTTAATTGCACTACAAGTCCTTATATTTTGTAAAAATTGCTCTACAAGTCCTTATATTTTGTATAAATTGCACTTTAAGTCCTTATATTTCACAAAAATTGCATTACAACCCCTAATACTTTCATTATAATTTGCAGATGATTGGGATTAGAACAAGCTTACCATTACCATCAATAAGCGAAATAACAGCACAACTAATAGTGTATTTCTTAATAGAAGATTACACAAATTATTGGATACATAGATTATTACATAATAAATGGGGTTACGAAAATATACATAAAATACATCATCAATATACAGCTCCTATTGGTTATGCAGCACCTTATGCTCATTGGGCCGAGATTTTAATATTGGGTATTCCTTCTTTTCTTGGCCCCGCTTTTGTGCCTGGTCATATGGTTACTTTATGGCTTTGGATTGGTTTAAGACAGATCGAAGCTATCGAAACTCATTCTGGGTCAGTTTTTTTGTTCTTTTACTGTTTTGCCCTTTTTCGTTTTTTTGTTTGTTGGAAGGGTAGATTGCATTATTGGTCCTTGTATATATTGTTGATTGTTCTATATGTCCTTATATATTGTAAAAATTGTAGTATTGGTCCTTATATTTTGTAAAGTTTGCGTTATAGGTCCCTTATATATTGTTGACTGTACAGTAGGTCTCTGTTTATTTTTTTATTTGCAATTTAGGTCCTTATATTTTGTTTTTGAGTTTTTGTTTGTTGGAAGATTAAATTGGTCATATGATTTTTTACTTGGTACTTTATGTTTAGTTGTTTATGATAAAATATAAATTGTTTTATATACTGTAAAAATTGCAGTTAGGGACGTATAGTGTAATGGGGTCATTATAAATTGCATTATTGGTCCTTTTACATATATTGTTCATTGTTCTATATGTCCTTATATATTATAAAAATTGTACTACTGGTCCTTATATTTTGTCAAGTTTGCTCTATAGGTACTTATATTTTGTTGACTGTACAGTAGGTCAATATATTTTGTTATTTGCTATTTAGGTCCCTATGTTTTGTTATTTGCTATTTAGGTCCCTATGTTTTGTTATTTTCTATTTAGTTCCCTATATTTTTTTATTTGCAATTTAGGTCCCTATATTTCGTTAATTGCACTACAGCTCCCTATGTTATACGAAATTGCACTATAGGTCCTTAAATTTATAAAAAATAAGTTACATATAAATTGCATGATTGGTCCTTATATTTTGTAGAATTTGCACTATAGGTCCTTACATTTTTTTGACTGTACAGTTGGTCCCTATATTTTGTTATTTGCAATTTAGGTCTCTATATTTTTTTATTTGCAATTTAGGTCTCTAGAATTTGTTAATTGCACTATAGGTCCCTAGAATTCGTTAATTGCACTACAGGTCCCTGTGTTATGCAAAATTGCACTAAAGGTCTCCCTAATATGTAAATATTACACTAAATATCCCTATGTTATGAAAAATAAGTTACATATAAATTGCACGATTGGTCCTTATATTTTGTAAAATTTGCATTATAGGTCCTTATATGTTGTTGATTGTACTATATAGGTCCCTATAAATCGTTAATTGCATTACAGGTCCAAATATTTCATTGATTCCACTATACATCCCTATATTTAATTAATTGCACTATAGGTCTTTAAATTTCATTAGTTACACTATATGTCCCTACAATTCGTAATTTGTACTATAGGTCCCTATATTATGCAAAATTGCAACTAAAGGTCCCCATAATTTGTAAAATTGCACTAAAGGTCCCTATATTTTGTTAATTGCATTAGTGGTCCTTATATTTCTTTTGATTGTACTACTGGTCCCTGTATTATTTAATTGCACTAAAGGTTCCTATTTTTTTAATTGCACTACAGGTCCCTATATTTTATAAATTTTCACTATAGGGCTTATATTATGCAAAATAATTTACATTTTTAATTAATTGCACTACAGGTCCCTATATTATGTAAACATTGCACTACAGGTCCCTATATTATGTAAACATTGAATTAAAGGTCCCTGTAATATATAAAAATTACATTAAAGGTCCCCATAATATGTCAATATTGCACTAAAGCTCCCAATATTATGAAAAAAAGTTAGAAATATAATTGCAAAACTGGTCCTTTATTTTCAGGTACGATCTACCATGGACATTAACAAAGTATATACCTTTTTACGGTGGGCCCGATTATCATGACTATCATCATTATGTTGGTGGTCAAAGTCAAAGCAACTTTGCTTCTGTTTTCACTTACTGTGATTATATTTACGGAACTGATAAGGTTAGGGACTAAACTGTAAAATTACTATTTTGTCCTTGATAAATTACTAAAATGTAAATTACTAATTTGTATTGTATGTTTCAGGGTTATTGCTATCAAAAGAGAGTACTTGAACAGGTATGTTATATAGCTTATGTACCTTCGATATTATAGTTAATTGCATTATAGGTCCCTATACTTTGTAAAAAACTGCATTACTTGTGGAAATTGCACTCAAGGTGTCTTTATTATGCAAAAATTGCACTGTAGGTTCTTAGATTTTGTAAAATAAGTTATATTTTTTATTTTCATTGCACTATAGGTCCCTATGTTATGCAAAACTTGCCTGAAAGGTCCCTTTACTATGTAAAGAATAAGTTATATTTTGAATTAATGGCACTATAGGTTTGTTTTGCAAAATTGCACTAAAGATCCCTATATTTAATAGATATTACACTAAAGGTCCTAATATGTTGCAAAAATTGCACTATAAATTTCTATATTTTGCAAAATAAGTTATATTTTTGAGTTAATTGAACTATAGGTCCCTATATTATGCAAAATAAGTTATTGTTTTAAATTAATTGCAGTGTGGGTCCCTACAATTTATATATTGAACAAAGATAAGACTTTAAATTCAACAAATTAGGGTTATTTTTAATCTTCACTTTTGGGGGGGCCAAGTGAAATATTCCAAAACTTTAGGGAGGCCATAAGCAATTTTTTTTCTTTTGATTGCACTGTAAGTCCCTATATTATGCAAAAAATGCACTGTAGGTCCCTATATCATACAAAATAAGTTATATTGTGGACTAATTGCATTATAGGTCCCTAAGTTATACCTATTGGACTAAGGGTCCCTTATATTTTGCAAAAATTGCACTATAGATCCTTATATTATGCAAGATAAATTTTTTTGAATTAATTGCACTATATTTCCCTTGTTTACTTATTTTGCATGAGTTATTTACTTATTTACCCTTGTTTAATGATTTAGTTACGAGAGGGTATGAAGAGCAATGGTGAACAAAATGGAGTTTCATACGTGTCTGATAAAGGTGTTAAAGTTGAGTAAAATCTGGTTTGAGATTTTTTTTTTTTTTTCAAATTTTGGTTGGATTTTAAGGTGGTTTTGTTGTTTAATGTTTATTATGGTGGATTAGGAAGGGAGTTAAAAGGTATACTTTAGTGTTGTAAATTAATTTCTTGGTTTGTGATTATCTTATCTTTAAAATATGGTATTGTATCTTTTTTTTTTTGAGTTTTTTTACTCTAAACTTTTTGTTTGTGCTATTTTTTTTATCTCCAAATTAGTGTATAATTAGAATCAGAAGAATTTATCATAAAATAAAATTCTAATATAGGACTTGTAGAGATTATATTAGATAATGACTTAGTATTGCAATTAACTCGAAATAAAATTAATATAAGGATCCGTAAGGTTATTTTGCACAATTCAGGAACTTAATAGTGCATTTAACTTATAATAAAATAACATATGGACATGGTAATAATAGATGGACTTATAGTGCATTTAACAAAAAAATAAATTAATATCGGGATATGTTACTGTTGTTTTACCTAATACGTGGGTTTATAGTGCATTTAACTCAAAGTGTACAATTTTAAAAATAAAATTATCCAACGTGTCTTACACATGACATACATTTGGCTATACTAACCATTTACTCCCTCCGTTCCATTAAACTTGTCCACTTAGCTTTTTATATATATTAAGAAGCATAATAAATGCATTCACCATTACAAAAATACCCCTAATAAAGTATCTTGATATCTTAAATGTGTATTGGAAATATTAATTTTAATATTTTAATAAAGGTAATAGTGGAGAAAATAGGAAAAAAAGTGTCTTGAACTCCTAAGTAGACAATATATTTGGAACATTATTTTTAGTAAGTGGACAATTTCAGTGGAACGGAGGAAGTACTAATACAAATTGAAAGTAGAGTTGATGTCTATAAAAAGAACAAAGAATAAATAACCTTATCACACCATGCATCTTTCTCTCTCTCTCTCTCTCTCTCTCTCTAATATATCTCTTGTATAAATAACCCTTTCTTCCTCAACTCTCTTCATCTTCTCATTAACACCCTCAAAAAATCTCTTTTAACTTGTGTTTTAGCAACTCTTTTTGTAATGGGGAGCATTATTTATCAACCCTCTCTCCTACATTACCTTCAAAACACAAACCTAAGAGCTATCGAACCAAGGAATCTCCTTCTTTCTGCCCTCCCTGCAAACATGCACAGGAACTCCCCAACACTGAAAAATATTTTACTATAAAACCAATATGTCTTCTGTTTTTTTCTTTTGAGAGTTTGAAAATTTTGAGTGAAATTTATTAGTAGAAAATAGACTTAATAGTAAATATTGAAAAGGAGTGACAAGAATTGTTAAAAATTGCTCGTCTAGATAAATAATTGACAAGTTTTAGAATTTCGAGTTAAAGGACTTGATATCCATGAAAGTTTATTAAAAATGTCCCAAATTTTGTCCTTAGTATTACGAATTTCACTTGTAAGAAAAATATAGTAAATTGCTTTTAAACACGCCATCTCCTTTTTAAATAATAAATAAGTTAGATTTCTCTCGATTGACAATTTATTAAATTTCATGTAAAACTAGTATAATATTATAGATTTTTTT
This sequence comes from Nemophila menziesii, assembly GCA_029959085.1. NCBI lineage: Eukaryota > Viridiplantae > Streptophyta > Magnoliopsida > Boraginales > Hydrophyllaceae > Nemophila > Nemophila menziesii. The sequence goes on along the minus strand of JARWIR010000145.1, from coordinate 296,917 downwards.
ACTATATTTTAATTAAATATTCTTATCATATTGTACCAAATATATAAATGTAAATATGAATATAATTTATATTTAGATTAAATAAATATTTTCATCAACATATATTCATTCATTCATGGGAAAATGACCCAAAAAATCAAAATAATATTATTTTCAGCCCAATAACATCAATGACAAAATTTCTTCCCAATAACATCATTAACTAAATTTTGTCCTTGATGGGAATCGTCCTTGACGGGAATCGTCCTTGACGGGAATCGTCTTTGATGGGAATCGTCCTTGACGGGAATCGTCCTTGATGGGAATCGTCCTTGACGGGAATCGTCCTTGACGGGTAAACATGTAATCTTATAATAGTAAGTTAATGGATGATTCTTTGGGGCAAGTATAATATTATTTTGATTTTTTGGGTCATTGACCCTATATTCATTAGTATCGAACAATAATAGTAATTTATAATAGTAATAATTTTTAAGACGAAGACTAATGATAATATATTAGGCATCGGGAAATTAAGTACGACCTCCATATGTCCCCTTCTCGCTCCCTTGCCTCTTCCCTCTAGTAAAAAAATTCCACTCCGAATAAAAAATTCATCCCAAGTCTAAAGTTATCTCCATTTTTTCCCGAAGTTGCTGCCCCGAACTTCGCTACTCGTTCTAATTTTTTGCTTTTCTTGGAAATTCACCCTGCCCGTGAACCTTTGAATACTTTACTATTGCGTTTTAAACTAAGTTTTTCTTTATGTTGTTTGAAGGATAAATAACTTATTTGGTCCATTTCTTTGACTATTTTGACAGTTCAATCCCTTGTCTTATGTTTGTTTTCTAGTGTTTAAGCCAACATATCTTATTCGGTAATGTTGAAACATTCCCATTATTTTTTAGTAAGTTAACACATACTCTCTTGTACGATTGTATAACATAATTGTTGTTGATAATATCATTACTCTTTATTTTTTTAGTTAGTTTCAACAGCAAATGAAGTTCACTTGTTTCAAACTTCATTGGGCTTTGTTAATTAAGTATTAAAACAAAAAATTGAGATGTAATTTTACTTATAGACACTTCATTAATTAAGAAATTGAATTATAGGTTCCTATCAGGGGGCGGAGCCAAGAAATTTCTTCTAGGGAAAGCTAAGGTAGGGCTGCACACACCGGACCCAAACCCGCGGAACCGTTTTATCCGACCCAAAAGTGGCCCGAAAAAACCCAAACCGAGCCCCACCCGAGCCCGTTGGGCTAAAAAAATAAATTATTTGGGTATTGGGCCGGTTGATGGGTTTGGCTTTGCCAAACCCGCGGTTACCCGCACCCGACCCGTAGTCTATTTTTTTTTATATATAAAATGAATTCAGCAGCGTATTTCCATACGCTGCTTTTGTTTTCGTTGCTTTTCACTCTTCATTACAAGAAGGGTCATTTGACCCCCCTCTCTCTCTCTCAAACCGCCTTCTCTCTCTCTCTCTCGAAAACCCTAAACTTCAAGCCCTGCATCTTCCCCATCCCCATCTTCCTCTCTAGGTCATATCGAAAACCCTACCCGCCGTAGCCCTGCTTCTCTCCTTCCCCGTCTAATCTCGCCGGCGTTTTGAGCGATATTATACACCGCCTTAAGTATGGAACGGTGGTGGGTTACTACTTACTATGGGTTATATTCTCTCCTTCTCTGATAAAGCTCATCCTTTTGGGTTCTGGATTTAATCATCTAACCATGGTTAGAGGTGTAGATCGAGGGTTGGATTATAAAGAAGCCTATGTATGGCACGGTGGTGGTTAGAGGTGTAGATCGAGGGTTGGGTTCGAGATGTTTTGGATATTCGAAACCCTAAGGTTCGTTTTTTGATTTTCTGTAATTCCGATTGTGTTATAAGTTATTGCATGTGTAAGTCTTTTGATTTAGAAACAAATAATTGTTTTATTGAAGGATTTTAATTCGATAATAGATATTGGCTAATAGATGGTTTATTTTGTGTTTCCATGGTCTCGCTAATGTTCAATACTTCAAATGGTGTTGGTGTTTGTCGTGTACTTGCTATGTTAATCAACTTAAAGGTAATTTCTTGATTACATGTCAATAATCAACTTCATTTGAGTTATGAATATTGAATATTGGCTAATAGAATGTTCCCTTGATTTACTTGCATGATTCGCAAATGTTGTTAACATCAATGGACATTTTCTGGATATGATTGTTCAAAACTTGATTTGTTTCTCCATTTCAAATTTACAGGTATTAATTTACATTTCTGTAACTTCCAAAACAAGGTTACATGGATGACTTTGTCACCATTCTAAATAACAGTCAATAAGTTATTGTTACTAAGAATGGTGGCAAGGTTGTCCATGTAACCTTTTTCATTAAAAGAAATGGATATTGGGTTTAATCTTGGATTCTGAGTTAGGTAACAACTTTATGAAGACTTGGTTTGTGATTTTTGTTGACTAGCTAATTTTACATACTAATTGATCTTTTGTTGTTTTGTGACATTTGGCAGGTTATTTTGGCTTAGACGAGTTAAGTGAGTCCTCGCAAGACTCATCTTTGACAAGTTAGAAACCAATAACCTAAGTCCTAAGGTATAAAGCTGAATTCTTATAACTTACATGGTCACTTTGTATGCATCTCCCAATTAATTTGACCTAACTACAATGATTAAGTTAAGGTTAATGAATGAGTAAATATGAGTTGAATAATTGGTTGAGTTGGCAACAAGTGACTTGGTTGTTGTTTCTTGTAAGTTATTTGATAAGTCCCTTTTCCCTAAACATGTCCCTAAGGTTTTAATGCCAATGAAGATTTAAAATCTGAGGCAATAATTGTTTGTAGCCAATGATGAGACTAGTTCTGAGGCTCAAACAATCTGACTTCATTCTTCTATCCAGTTTTTGGAAATTTGCAGGTTATTTTAAAGTTGGAATGTGGTTTTTGGAGTCTTTCTGGACAGATTTTGGACACATTGCACCCAAGGTTGTACAAACTGTTGAGTTGATTTTGCACAAGTTATGGTTACAACTTACAATATGTCAATCAGTGATGATTTTTTATTTCCTTTTTGGGTTTCTAATTCTGTAATTCAATTCAATGATATGTAATTTTGTAATTCAATTCAATGTGATGTAATTCAATTCATGTATTAGCTGAATTATGTATGAGAAACTAAAAAAAAACAGTAGCATATGATTTATTTAAGTTAATGAATTTTTTTTAAGGTAAATCAGATGGTTTAGTTCACTCCCTCAATTACCCAAAACCGACCCAAACCCAACCCAACCCGATGATTTGAATTAAAAAAAATGGATATTGGGTTTAATAAACTAAAAACCGATAATTAATTTTGGGTATTGGGTTTACCCCTACGGGTCGGTTAACCGACCCGTGTGCTGTCCTAAGCTAAGGGGTTTCGAAGACAACACCTACGGTTTTCTTTTTCAAACTTATTTGCAGCATATGTCCATATATTATATTGCAAAAAAATCATTATATTATACAAAACTTTGATACTGATTTTATGTAAAGATGGCACTATATGTTCCAATACAATTTTTAATTTTTTTTTGTTTACATAGGAGAATCACTTTGGACTCAGAGTCATTGACTCGGTTCGAACCTGCACCACTAGATTAGATGACCAAGGCCTTGGCCAGTGAGCTAATCCCGTCTGGTTCAGCCTGGCTAACGGTTCCGGTTCTCCGGTCCACCGGACCGAACCGGCCGGTCCTAGAACCGGACCGAACCAGATCCAATAGCGGCTCTGGAACGGAACGGAACCGCTGGTTCATTGACGGGCTCGGTTCTTGCTGGAAAAAAAAAATCCTGTTATACGGAACCGGTCCGGACCGGACCGGACCGTTAACCTTTTTTTTTATATTTTATAATTATAAACCCAACGTCCCAACCCCTTAAATTGAGCCCACCCCAACTTATTGAGCCCAACCATTTTTAATTCCTGCCTTCAGCCCACCCTACTATTTTAGCCCAACCAACAAAGCCATCACATTTTTAATCATTTTAGCCCAATTCCCCAAACCCTTTCACAATCCATTACCGATATTTCACAAGCCATAAGCGAACCCAAGCCATTACACCTCTTACCCACCCAGTCTATCTACCGACTAAAAGATTAAAAAAAATACAGTTTGGAACCGTTTAGAACCGGACCGGACCGGAACCGGACCCGGTACCGGCGGTTCCCTTATAGGTTCGGTCCTCCCCTTCTAGCATCCGAGAACCGGTCCGAACCGGAACCGGTAAGGCGGACCGGACCGATAAAGCCCAGGTCCGTTAAGAACCGGTCCGGAACGGACCGTTAGCCAGGCTGATGTCTGGTTAATCCAATTTTTCAATTGATTATCCTTTATTTAATACAAAATTACATATAATTTATTAGAAAAAAACAATATATTTATATAAATAAAATAATTATAAATCTAATAAAAAATCTAATAAAATAAATTCAAAAGTTTAGGAATTCAAATGAAGATTTTACAAAATTTAAGAGAAAAAAAAAGATTTTTTTTTAAAAAAAATTTAAGGAATAAAATAATTTATAATTATTATTTTTATAAAGAAATTCATTTTTTGTTGTAAAATTAGCAGGGACCATGGCTCTCTTATGTAAAAACCACATTATAAGGTCCCTATATTATACATAAATAGTACTAAAGTTCGTAATTTTTTTAAATCCGCCCTATATTATGCAGAACTTGTGGTAACCCTTGAAATTTTATTTTTGAGATAATTGAACTTTCTGTCGGTGTATTGTGCAAGAATGCATATGCCCTTATTTTATTATTTGTAATTTTTAAATATTCTGGGATTTTTTATGGAATTCTTGGTAAAATCGCATAAGAAACAATCTTAAAAATTCTAAATTATTTCCACTTCACGACGTGTTGAAATTAAGTTATGAACTTATACTAATATCAATAAACACAACTAATATAATTTTTCATTTAAGTTGAATTTTTTTATAATAATAATACTTTTTGGCACTTCTTCCCTACTATAGGGTCTCTCGTAACTTTTTCTGTTGGCGTTGATTTTTAACGTAACTCCGCAAGTCCTCTTTTATCCCACCACCATTTTTCACCACCAATTGCCAATTTAAATATTATTTACACACAAAAAAACACTATCGGTCAAAAAATTAGCGTATAATTAGAACTAATTTTTTTTATCTCCAAATTAGAATCACAATTTGAACTCGACTAGAAAAAACCCGTTCACGAAAATATAGAACCTTGAACCTATAAAATTTATTTGTTTTGGTTAATTTGACTACAACAATACATATTCAACTATCATTTTGTGGATTATAATGCAACTTTTGAATTTCTTACCCTAAATCGGCTATCTTTACAAATTCAGTCTGATCTCTTTGCCTAGTATAAGAACATATAGTGCAATTAACTTAAAAAATTCTAATATAGGAACTCTTTGAGATTATATTATATAATGACTTGTATTGCAATTAACTCAACATAAAATTAATATAAGGACCCGTAGAGGTTATTTGGTATAATATAGAGATTTATAGTGCAATTAACAACAAGATAAAATAACATAGGGACTCGTAGAGTTATTTTGCATAATACATAGACTTATATATTGCATTTAACTCAAAATAAATTAATATAAGGACACGTATGTTATTTAGCATAATACTTGGACTTAACATTTAACACAAAATGTTGTAAATTTTAGAAGAATATTTTGCTTTCTCGGCTTAGATAGATAGTAAAAGTATTTGTTCAAATTGCGTTTAAAACCAGAAGTAAAAGGCGTAAAGAAAAGTGCATGAAATAAAGAACACAATCGGTTTATCGTGGTTCAACACAAAGTCCTACAACCACACTGAAGCAAACTACGAGAGATGCTTGATACACTATAAAAATGGGATTACGCTTTCAGACTTGAATCCTTCAGCAATTACAGAGATTAGACAAACCTTAAAGTTTCAATCAGAAACCTTAGTCACTATCAAGAAATCCTACTCAATACACAAGTCAGATGCTTGTTATCTAACTCTAATCGTGTTCTTTATAGCATAGAACACAGCTTACATAAAACTCTAGTTTATATGTTGAGAGTATATAGAGAGAAGAAGAAGAGAAGTCAAAATATGGAAGACCAAGTCCGACCGAGTGTGAAGAGGTAAGAGTTTATGTATGTGCGTGCTAGGGTTCAAATCTCAATCGTCCAAAGCTTTAATAAATCAACGCTCCATGTTAGGCCACAAGTCTTCTTTTAGGTAAGTCGGTCAAGAATATAAAGCCGACTCTAACATTGGCCCAAGTCAATATAAAACCCACGGAAGCATGCCACATCATCCAAACCAAATATAACTTTGAATGATTGACTTTATATTCAACACACAAAAAATTATAGGGACCCGTAAGGTTATTTTACACAATTCAGGGACTTATAATGCATTTTACTTGAAGTGAAATAATAGAGGGACACAGTTATATTGCATAATACCTGGATTTATATTGATTATTATTGCATTTAACTTAAAAATAAATTAATATAGGAACACGTGGGGTAATACATAGACTTATAGTGCATAATTATAAAAACAAAATTAAGAAAAAATTAAAAAATAAATAAAATTATCAATGTGGCATTGTTGATGTGGCACACAATTAGTATTAATTAACCACCGACTAATAGAAATTGAAAAAAAGGCTAACAAAGATTAAAAAGTCAAAAAGATTCATTTAAAAAAATAGAAGGTTATGATATATATTTAGTATAAATTCAATAGGTTTTGGGTGTTAATCTTTTTGAGAAATTAAAAAAATTGACTAAAATATCAACTTAAATTTTTAGTAGAAATATTAGTAAAATATTGAAAAAGAGAGACAAGAATTGTAAAAAAAGTTTCTCTAGCTAAATAATTGAATATGAATTAACTAATTTGAAAAAAAAATATAAATTAAATAAGAGTCTGGATTGTATGTTTTAGAAGTTCGAGTTAAATGACTTGATATCCATGAAAGTTCATTGAAAACGTTTTAATTTTTTTAATTACAAATTTTACTTATAAAGTGATAAAAATATATTAAATTTCTTCGAAATATGATATCTCATTTTTATTTAATAAATAATTTAGATTTCTTTCAAATTTGCAATTTATTAAAAGAGATAATTCCCAATTAATTACACTTCCTCACTTTTCATTCTCAAAAAAAAGGAAGGAGGAAATTACTTCCTACTTACTCACAAATTTTCAACTTAATTCTCAAATAAGCACATGGTCATATTTACCTTCCATTATTGCCCTTATATGTTTTTTTATTTCATTATATATTTATATATTTAATATCTGAATTTATTTTTCCATTTTTTTAAATATTTTTTTTTTAATTTTTTTTTTTCCGAAAAAATATTTTTTTTTTTGAATTTTTTTTTTTTTCGAAATTTTTTTTTCCAAAATTTTTTTTTTTTTTGGAATTTTTTTTTTCGAATTTTTTTTTTTTGAAATTTTTTTTTTCGAAAAATATTTTTTTTTTTTTCGATTTTTTTTTTTTTCGAAAAATATTTTCGAAGATTTTTTCATTAACACACAAGTCCATACTGTTTTGTGTTACGGTAACTCATACATCAAGCGATTGTGTGTTACATTAACACACAATCAGATGTTCAGACTATCTGTACACTATTATCTATTAATGTGTACAAATATTCTGTATATCTTATTCTGTGTTCCTGCAACACACAATTGTTATTTGTGTGTGTTTAAGCAACGCAAAACTGTAAATGATAAACGCATTGTGTGTCTTACCAACACAAAACCCATACTGTTGTGTGTTACTGTAACACATACTTTCAGCAATTGCGTGTTGCATGAACACATAATCAGCCTACATATACATTATTCTATACTTTAAATGATAAACGCATTGTGTGTCTTATCAACACAAAACCCATACTGTTGTGTGTTACTGTAACACATACTTTCAGCAATTGCGTGTTGCATGAACACATAATCAGCCTACATATACATTATTCTATACTTTGTGTACAAATATTCTGTCTGTCTGATTTTGTGTTCATGTATCACACAATTTGTTATTTATGTGTGTTTAAGCAACTCAATATTATACATATTGGGTGTTCATGCAACACACAACACATATGATTTTGTGTTACTTTAACACACAATTATCATGGAAAAAAAATTCCGGGGGAAAAAATCGACAAAAAAAAAAATCGAAAAAAAAATTTCCGAAAAAAAAAAATTTCCGAAAAAAAAAAAAATTTCGAAAAAAAAAATATTTTTTGAAAAAAAAATATTTTTCGAAAAAAAAATATTTTTCGAAAAAAAAAATATTTTTTGAAAAAAAAATATTTTTTGAAAAAAAATATTTCGAAAAAAAAATATTTAAAAAAAAAATCTGAAAAAAATAAATAAATATTAAACTATAATTAATAAAATATATAATTAAAGTAATTAATAATAGGTAGAAGGATATTTTGGTAATTGGATAATATTTTGTGCTTAATTGGAAATTAAGTTGAAGTTGTAATTAATAGGGAATACTTACCTTCTCCGCGTAATTAATTGGGCGTTGCCCCTAATTAAAATCCATGTAAAATTAGTATAATAGTATAGAATTTTTTACTATATTTTAATTATATATATTTATCATACAATACTAAAAATAAAGATATAAATATAATTTAAATTTGAATTAAATAATTTGCATTTACATATCAATTAGTGTCGAACCAATAATATTTATTTATAATTGATATGAAAAAACTAAAATTATAGTATTTTTTAGACAAAATTTATAGAATTATTTAAATTTATATAGACTTGTTATATTTAATTATTATAATAATTACTAATAATGGTAATTTTTAAGATGAGGACTAAAGATAATATTTATTTGAGATTATTACCCAAGGGGTCTTGAAGACACCACCTCAAGACCAACAACACCAAGTAAATTAACTTTTCTTATTAAAAGTCACTATAAACAATTAACACTATAAGTCAAAAAACCAATTACTTCTTTACCCCTTTTTGTTTTTTATTTCCTATATATATTAATACTTTTACAATTAATTCTAAACCTAAAAAAAATCAATCACGCCTCTTTAATTTCTCTCTCTCTCCTCTCTCATCAGCAGCGGTTAGACTAACTCCAATGGGAGTTGAATCTTTGCAAAACAAGCTCCAAGAGCTTCCCAATAATTGGGTTCCCAATAATAGGGTACCCAATTTTATGTATTTTCAAGCCACATGTGGCTAGCTTTTTGACTAGCTACCCAATTGATAAAAATATTTTTTTAATTACTCATAATCTATAAATATATTTATTTTTAAAATTTTATAGTAAAAAATAATATATCAAATTTTAGTAAAAAAAAAAATTAAGTTCTAAAAATAAATTATTCAATTATTAATATTATATATGTAAACATTTTTATTATTAGTTAAACAAAATCAATAAAAAAATTATTAATTAAACGATTTATTTAACAAATAAGTTAATAATTAAATTAATTAAAATAAATAATATCCAATAAATAGACAAAGGATTTTTATTATTAGTTAATGATTTTTTTAATTAATAAAAACTAATAATTAAATTAATAGACAAAAAATGATACATCATAATATATAAATAGTTTTTATATAATTTACATTTTAATCTTTAATTTTTTAAAGATTATAATTTAAATATTAACATTTATTTTTTGTTTCGCATATTTACACAACAATTAAAAAACAAAATAAAAAATTTGTGAGAATTTAAAAAATTAACTAGTTAATTAAAATATATATTTTTTTGAAATTGGGAAGATAAAATTGGGAAACTGTTGGAGCAAAACAGTTTTAAGGAGTTAATATTTGATAGGGAATAAGTGTTTGACTCCCAATTGTGGTAATACAATTGGGAGGCTGTTGGACTTAGTCTTAATGTAGCTCAATCTCTTCTATCTCGTTCTGCTATCGCCGGAGCTCCTTCACCGGAGCACAATCCAATCCTTCATCTCATTTATAGTGTTCGTTCGAGTTGCAGCAGAGAAGACTTGTTCCGTTCGTGATTCGAGGAAGATCTGAGAAAACGAGTTGCAACAGAGAAGCTAATCGCGATACACATGAGATCGGCGCCGTTCTGAGGTCTGCGAAGCTCATCGCGACAGTGAAGAAGCACTCCTCCAAGCACATCGGTCTCCAAGCACATCGGTGAAGAAGGGACTCCTCAGCACTCCTCAATGCTCCGCCTCTTTCTTAATCGTCGTTCAAACATCCTAGCGAAGTAAACCCTAGCTGGTGAGTCGCCGGTGTTGTCATTGGTGGTTAGACCTTCTCCGTTCTACTTTAGATCGCAGCTGACAGGTCCACCGAGTAGCTCCGTTGGAGAAGACGGCCGGAGAAGCTTTATACATGGCTAAATAAGTGCTTGGTCAGAATATGACTGTTTCACAATTCCTTGCTGCTGATATTGATAACAATGGTTTCGTGAGGTAAAATTGATATTTTTCATCTTCTTTGTGAATATAATTGATTAAGTAATATCTACAGTAAATCAGAATTTTAATTTACAAATTGAAGCAGACTGAATATAACTCATCACTCAAATATAACTCATCACTCAAATACCACTTGGGCTAAGTAACTGAATAACAACATTTTCTATTATAAATAATTGCAGGATTTTGGTTCAGATGGAGAATTCAATTCTTGTGGTTAATTTTTATATATTCGCTCTTTGTTATAATTTCACAAGCAACATTCCTAGTTATATGGGCTATTTCGGGTTCCGAATCGAAAATAGCAGATGCATGGTAGATAACTCTTATTGGATTAATAAAGTACAGTCCCACATTTTGTTTATTTTGTTATATAAAATTTAAATTTGTTTATCATAAAACATATATTATTGCAGATTTGAGTCTTGGAGATTTCCTTTAGTGATATATTCTCTAGTGATACAATTATTTAGTGGCAATCATAGCCATGACAGAGATCCAATTAGATAGAATTGGTCAACGTGTATCACAAAATTCAACCTGGGAACACTTTACATTAATTGTTGATAATAGGGGGAATTATGTTTTACAGCCCCACGACTTGTTTCTTAACAAACAAAAGCCCATGTAACATTAATTTGAAATTATTCAGAAACTCAGCTGTTTAGGCTCAGCTGATTTCTATTTAGCATTTTTACCAGAAACTCAACTGTTTTTTATTTAATATTCAGAAAAAATCCTAAAAACTCAATTAATTTTCTCGATACTCAGCAAAGTTACTGAGCATGCTCAGCAAAGTTATTGAGTAAACGAGCATGCTCAGTAAAGCAGCTCAAAAAAAAAAAATCGAATAATCAACAAATTTTTCCAGCACTTTTTTTGATACTGAGTACTATTTCCACGCTCAGTACTTTTTTCATACGCAGTACTTTTTCCATACTCAATACTTTATGCTCTGGACTTTTTCCATGCTCAGTTTTTTATGGTCAGTACTTTATCCAGCGGTGGTCGGTGGCCGGAGGTCGGGGCTGGAAATTATTAATAGTTAATGAAAGAGGAGAGAGAAAAATTGATAAAGGAGGAGAGAGGTTAATGGTAATGGAGGAGAGAGAGTAATGATAACGGAGGAGAGAGAGTAATGATAACGGAGGAGAGAAAATAATCTATTTTTTTTTTGTCTTATATATACTATAAGGATAGTAAAGGTATTTGTCAATTTTGAGGCCTCTAAGTAAAACAGAGAATCCACTTGATTCATGTACAGTACTAAGATGGTCCAGAAAACTCCTTGGGTAATTGACCCATAATATTTTAGGCATCTGAATAGTAAAAAAAATGTATGATTTTTTTTTTTAGCGAAAAGTGCTTAAAACACGTTTATTTGCACAACAACCCCCTCCCCCTCCCAACCAAGTCAACCATCCTCCTTTTCCTCACTATATATAAATCAGTTCTAGTAAAAAAAAATACCCTAAATTCAAAATTATCACAAATTTTATCAAGATTGTTGTCCCAAATTTCGCTATTTGTTTTAATTTTTTCCTTTTTCTTAAAAATTCATCATGGATTCACCTATAAACCTTTAAATATCTTACTAGTTAAGTTTGATAAATTACTTATTTGTTTTATTTATAATTTAGTTCCTTGTCTTCAACGACGAATCTACTACCTTAGGAGTTTGGGGGTAGGGAGGGGGAGGATGCCCCCTCCCCGATTTTAAAAAAATTGCTATTAATTTTTTTTTTTAATTACAACCCATTGGACGCTTCTGGTTTTTTTTGAATTTTTATTTTAGCCTCCTAATTTTTTTTAATTTATATATTTGACTTACAATTATTTTAAATATAGAGAAATTATCTTTTTATCGTACAATAAATATTATTTCCTATAATATAGGAATTTATAGTGTTAATAATTTTATAAAAAAATTAGTATGGGGACTTATAGTACAATATATACATAACATAGGGACCTATAATGAAATTTTGTTTAATATAAAGACCTATTTTGTAATTTTTGCATAATATATGGATCTATAATGCAAATAGGTCGGGAAAAAAAATTGGTGTCCTTGTTCCTGAACCCCGTTGGACTTCCTTAACAAAAAATCCTGACTCTACCCCTGCTTGTGTTATGTTTGTTTTTGTTCTAATTTAGTTGAGTCTTTTAGCTAATACATCTTATTCGGTAATTGTGGAACACATTCTTTAATTTTTTTAGTAAGTTAATACATACCCTTGTAGGCTTGTACTACATAATTGTTGTTGTTTTTTGTTCCAAATTTTGTTGAAACTCATTCTGGGTGAGTTTTTTGTTATCACTTTAATGCCCTTTTTGGACCTTTTTGGATTTTGTTTGTTTAAGGGTAAATGCGTCATTTGATTGTTATGTTTGTGGGAGTATGTAACATTAATACTTGGTTCCTTTTATTTTGTTGTTTCTATGATAAATATAGATTGTCTTTTAATTTTGTAAAATTGCACTATAGGTCCTTAGATTTTTATGAAATTTACGGACCTATAGTGCAATTTTTACAAAATATAGAACAATCTATATTTTATCATAGAAACAACACATAGTGAAATGGGTCACTATATTATGTTAAAATTGGATTATTGGTCCTTATATTTTTAAAATTTGCACTATATGTCCTTATATTTTGTTGATTGTACTATAGGTCCCTATATTTAGTTAATTGCACTACATGTTCATATATTTTATTAGTTGCCCTATACATGATTAAGGAAAACCTTTTAAAAAAAAATCAGTGTGCAAGTTCTAGGTTCCATCCTAAACTAATTGATTTTTGTTGAAATGGATTAGAGTCTTATACATAGGTAATTTTTTTTTTATTTAAGCTTTTAGATTTGAATTTTCGCGTGCGATTTAAAAAAATAATTAATAGTTGAGTTAACTTAACTGGTTAGAATCATACTATATCTTTAGTATTCAAAAAATGTATAGTGGGAAGTATAACATTAGAATCTTTTCCTTAAACATGGGTAATCTAGTTCTGACTTATCTGAGATGTATGCAAAAGCGTGCAAACTGGTCCAGACCATCCATGTACTCAGAAAAAAAGGTTGTTATCTATAAAAATTAATAATTGATAAAGTTACAAAAAAACAAATCAAATAACACAACTAAATTAACGTTTCAACTAACAAACAACTAAAAATTAAGGAGAATGTCTGAATTTTTTTCATGCAAGTTGTCAATGTTCAAACAATCATACTCTATGTCACTCTCTTAAACCTAATAATGGAAGTTGTTTGGTTAATTGACATGAATTTGTTGAGTTAGATGTTAAATATTTAAAAATTGTGATGTCTTAACTTTATGTCACTCTCTTAAGCATATAAATGGAAGTTGTTTTTGTTAATTGGTATGAATATGTTGAGGTAGATGTTATATATTTTAAAATTGTGAAGTCTAGACTCTATTTTAGGATATAATGATTTTATGATCTCCATTTTTGAGAAAAAGAAAACCTTGATTTTTTATAATGTATCTTATAGTATACTTTTTCAAAAGAGCCAATTGTTGATTGATGCCTATTAAAAAACTTATTTAGAAAAAGGTGCCTAGGAAAAAATATTTATTGAAAACAGCCCCCTTATAATTAACAATTAAAAAATAAGAAAAAAACTAATAAACACACGCGCGCGTCCGTGAAATTTTTTTAAAATCGTCATAACTAATTCAAAAAAAATCAAAAAAATCAAAAAAAATTATATTTGGATAAATCAAATTAATATTTACGTCTATGATTTTTTTCGGAATTTTCTGAATTTTTCGATTTTTTTTTATTTTTTTAATTTTTTTTTCGCAGACACGAAATTCCATGTTTAAAACATGGAATTTCATGTTTGAAACATGGAATTTCATGTTTAAAACATGGAATTTCATGTTTATTTCACGGTTTAAAACATGGAATTCCATGTTTAAAACATGAAATTCCGTGTCTGCGAAAATAAAATTAAAAAAATTCGAAAAAATTCAAAAAAAATCAAAAAAATTCATAGACGTAAATATTAATTAGATTTATTCAAAAATATTTTTTTTTTAATTTTCTAATTTTTTTTGAATTAGTTATGACGATTTTAAAAAAATTTCACGGACGCGCGCATGTGATGGAATTAGTAAAGGTATAGAAAATATAAAGGGGATGTTTTCTATAAATAATTACTTCATTAGGCATTTTTTTATAAATAAGATTATTGAAGGCATAAAAAAACAATTAGAGAGTTTAAGGAGGATGTTTTCAACAATAACCCCTTTTCAAAAATTCAATTCTTAAAGATTATTATTATTTATAAGATAAAAATACTTATGGTATAATTAATATAATATATAATAACATAAAAAACTTATAGTTTAATTATTTCAAATAATAAAATAATATTTTATAGTATATTTTTATATAATATTGGAACCTATATTACAACTTTTGCGTAATATAGGAATTCATAATGCAATTAACTCAATCGGGATGTTATCCTTGAACCTGTTATAAAAGTTATTGACCAGGACTCTGCTCTCAAAGATATGACCATCAGTTTTTAAAAAAAAATTATAGACCATACGAGCCTATATCCCCTATGTTCTTTGAAATTGTAGAGGATATGTTTTAATTAGTCAGTGTCCAAGTGTTGTCACAACCGATATCACAAACAATGGTTATGTCTTTTATGAGATTCGAGCCTCCATAAGACATGTTGTCAGTAAAGCAATTGTTGTAATCGTCCCCGCCAGGTGCTGTGTAAGGATGGATTTTGTGTATATCTTTAAAAGACTTTTCTCGTTAAGCAGATAATGCAACTAGCACATATACGAAGACTATAAGTGCATTAACACCACTCATGAATAAAGCTCCCAATAACACCTTCACACTCAGTTAGTAAGTGTATAAGATGGAGTCACACAAAAAAACCATGTGAGTATAAGTTGTATGAAATCTATGTAAGATGGAGTCACACAAAAAAACCATGTGAGTATAAGTTGTATGAAATCTATGTTGCATTCTCAAAGAGAGAGATTAAGTATGAGTCAATTATTTCAATGGTAGCAATACCACTAGCTATATACTCAAGTCTTGGTCCACAAACGAGACGGATGATAGGATAACCATGGAAGGAAACATGGTATGATCACTGGTAGTTGATCATGGATAATCTTTTCTTAGACAACCCATGATGGGTTTCCAAAACCTTAGATTTCAATTCTTATATATATATATATATATATATATATATATATTTATAATCTGAAATTACATTAACCGCTTGTGTAACCTCTACTGGGTGAAGTACATGGCACAAAGTTAAATGTTTTGATCATTTGAGGAATCTATACAGGCCAAAGCCACAACATCAAAAAGCCAGAGACACGTTCAGGTGCTATCAACAGTCACAATAATTTATACCTTTGATTTTTACCAATTGAACTATGTTGTAGGGGTTAAAGGTTTTATACTTCAAAATTTCATTCCATATTTAGGTGTTAGCTCTCTAGGCAAGACTTAAACTCTTATTGTACAAATGCAGGTGAAGGGTTGCAGTGCTTGCTCATATACAAAGTTGCCATTTGCCATATCACCATTAGGGGTGAAGAAAACAAAACTGAAAAACTGAACCGGTTCAACCGAAAAAACCGAACCAAAAAAACCGAAAACTGACAAAACCGTTCGGTTCGGTATAAGCTTTTTAAACAAACAAAAAATTGCGTTCGGTACGGTTTTTCTATGCTAAACCGAAACGAAAAAATACAAAAACTAAGACATTCTTGAATTTAATTTATATTCTTGAAGAGATTATGAAAATGGGATAGAAAATTGAATAATTTTTTAAAACAAAAATGTTCATATATGACATGTATCGTCCCTAAAATTTCATAATATGTAACGTATTTTTACATAAGTCATTGGTCGATATATTTTAAAAAATTATTCGTTTATTAATATTTGTTGAAGGTAAAGCATACACATTAAATTTTATAAATATTCATTTGGAATAATTTATTTACGACTAATATATAATATTTGAGTTTTCAAAAATACAATTTCTTACATGGGTCAATAAAATGAAAATCAAACACTTCATATATGGATTTTCTAGAAAATGAAATGTCTCATGTAAACACCCTTATAATATATCCAACTATCGAATTAAACGCATAACAAAACCAAAAAAACCGAACCAAGCAAATCGAAAACCGATAAAACTAAACAGATGAAAACCGTTCGGTTCGGTACCGACACTTTTAAAAACCGAATTATTCGGTTACGGTTTCGGTTACAACAAAAAATCGAGTCGAACTGAACCAAACTCACCCCTAATCACCATAATTTATCTTGGTATTGTGGTGTTTAGTTGTCTTACAATAGTTCTAGACTTCAACAACTTATCAAAATCTAACCAACACATTCGACCATTTATAAAATCCAAGGACTTCAACGATTTCAAAACTTTTCATGACGTTTATGTTAGAAAAAATATAAATAAAATAAGACAACTTATTAATTATATTTTTTTTATTAACATAAAAATCTAAATAGTAAATGTGTTAATCACTTAATAAAGAAATCCAACCACCTTTCGATAAACCTTGAATTTTTTTTTCGTTACATAGGAGAATCACTTTGGACTCGGTGTCATTGACACGGCTCAAACCTGCACCACTAGATTGGATGACCAAGGCCCTGGCCAGTAAGCTAATCTCAACTGGTTATAAACCTTGAATTTAACGATACTTCTTAGTATATGTATCGTATCAGCCAAAAGATCATGTACCAAATTGTATAAATCATACCTAAAAACATGTAGCATATAAAGAATACACTGTTTTGCTAGGCTATTTCTTGAATACCAATTTATTTTTTTAATCCGAAAACACAAAAATGTTTTAAGGGTCTAAACAAGAATAATCTTGACAATAGAGAAAATTCTTGTAATTTATTTGCCACAGCCAACTCATGGTTTTCGTGGCTTGATCATGTGTTGGCCTTATAGCCACTCACGTGTGGATTGTAAAAGGGCAAAAGTAGATATTAAGTTTTTTTTTGTTCCAACCAATAGTAAGATATTGTGAACCTTTTTGCATGTTTTTTTAATGTTTGACTTTCATGTTACCCTCTTGATGCTTTTTCTTTACTATGCATATTTTACCATCCGTCCATTATTTAACAAATGTATTACACTTTCCAGTCGCTCATGGTTTCATTTATCTTTTGAGTATTTTTATATGTTTTACACACCGTTATAATTTAAAAATCATATTTCAGTCCTAAAATAATCAATCTTCAATTAATTTTTTCAATAAATTTCAGTTAACTTATTCAACAAAACCTTATATTATTTTCCCAGTTTTTTCTTGCATGATTTGTGTGTATGTATATAAATAAATCTTTCAAATAGGGCTGTAAACAAACCGAGTCGAGCCGCATACTAGATTTGCAAGCTTGTTTAATAAGATTTACGAGTCGAGCCGAGACGAGCTCAAATTTTAACGAGTCGAGCCGAGCTCAAAGTTTAAGGCTTGATAACATATCGAACGAGCTTTTTTCGAGCCGATCTCGAGTTATTAACGAATAATTTATTTTTTTATAGTTTTAACAATATATTTATTGATAACTAAACCATTAATTTACAGATTATAAATTTTTAACGAGTTAACGAACGATCTCGAACGAACGCGTTTTTTAACGAACGAGTTCGAACGAACTTTTTTTTCATGTTTATATAAACGAACGAGTTCGAATGAGCTTTTTACCGAGCCGAGCTCGAGCGGCTCACGAGCGGCTTGGTTCGTTTACAACCCTATTTCCAAACGATGATATTGAGAAGATTTGTCGTGTTAGTAGGATGCAATGAAATAGCATATCTAAATTGGGTTTTACCATAAAACTTCGGATAAGAATAGCGTGTGACTTGTGATTTACCGTACAAATTTGGATGAGAATAACGTATTTAAATTCTGCTTTGACGTAAAAAAATTGATGTCGTGTGTTTTGCGTAATTTTTACAGGAACTTTTGGAGTGAACAACTTGCTCTAATACAATTTTTTTTGAATATTGTATAATAAATTAGGAGTTCTAGTAATTGTGAAAACAGTTGGAGTGGTTGTGTGTGGTGGAACCGCAATGATATTGATGCGGGAGGATGAGAGAGTCGTGGTGGAGGTAATGATGATGTAATCCATTGTGGTGGCGAACAAATTAAGTGTGGTAGTTGTGGGTATTTGAATGAGATAGAGGGTGGGGGGGATAATTAGGATTTGTGCTGGTGAATTGATTAAGAGTGGTTCTTGTGGTTTTATTTTTTATCAAAGGTCTTAAAGAAGTTTTTTGTATGAACCAGAATGACTATTATTTTCGTTCGTATGCATTGAAAACAACTTTTATCAAAGAAACAACTCTTCAGTCGAGCAAAATGGTCGACCATGAGAGTGCATCTTTACATTTGAGTTTATTAGTGACTCGTGGCATTTATCTTCTCAAACATAAATAAATGATATGTCGACCACCAATAGCTTCCAATTGGTTTTAACAACTCTTCCAAATGCCAAGTAAGATCTCGATCGACCTCCCCTAATATGTCGGTCGACCGTGACGATGTCATGACCATTGGAAAGTTTGCCTATGTATATCAAACACCCACAAAGTCGATTCCCGTATCTTGCAACACCACTACTTTGCAACACTACTACTTTGAAAATGATGCATGGTCGTCTAGTATGTGGTAGTGATCCTGACGGGCTTGCCTAGTTAGATAGTCGATAGGGTTAAAATGTATTCACCAATAATTGCATAGGGTTACCTTACCCAACTCCCCTAGTAATGTTGAGTAGCGCCACCTTGACAAAAGTTAGGACGAAGTTTGACTCCTGACTATTGGATGTTTACACAATTCACCCTTAATCAAAAAAATGTAAGATCACTACTAGTGGGGATTACTTGCGAGTTATCGAGCTATACTCTCATATCTCCTCTTTCGTTTGTTTTATTGTATTTAGTTTAATCTTTATTTCCTTAGATAATTATCGTATTTGCATTCTAGTTTAATAAATAGAAACTAAATAAATATTCGTTTATCTTTCGCGTATTCAATTTAACAACTCATTATAGTACTCTCTTTAAGAACACTATTCAAAGATTATCTTTTACAGTCCTTAGGGAGGCGATACTCTTATTTACTTACTTTATTACTTGTCAACCTATCATACACTTGCGGAAAGTGTTCTTCTCTCGAAGTGTGTGTTTTTTTTTGCATTATTGTATCACACCTTGGGAGACGTTAAATATATTAATATTATACTATGAATATGTTTTAGTAGCCTAATTATATTAGAATATTAGCATGTACTTGACAATGTCAAGAAAGTAGGTGACAAAGGTTATTGGATCAAGCACCCGAACCGAACTAATCTCAAACCAAAAATCAAATGTGGAACCAAATGCGAACCGCCTGGTTTGATTTTTAAATTATAAAAAATTGACCCATCGTGTTTGGTTTCGGTTTTGGCCAAAACCAAGATGGAGTTAACCATGCTCACCCTTGTTGGTTATGTAGGTTATGGAAATGGGTTTGGCCTGGTGGTTATTGGGCCTAATATATGGAGTTTTAATGTTTAAAGTATTGGCATGATGGGGTGGTACAGGGAGTTAGGGAGCTCTATATTTTTAAGTTTTGATGTTTGGAGAAGGAGAAGGCATCGGAAAGAAGAAGGAAGGAAAAAGAAAAATAAAAAGAAAACTAAAATAGAAGAAGGAAAAAGAAAAGGGAAAACAAAACAAAAAAGTAAGACAAAACACCTTTAAATACTAAAACCCTAATATACCCATTTATTAATGATAAGTACAATATAACCAAGCGGCTCGTCACCATTCACATGGCTTAACTGACAAAATTGTGGGGGAGAACTAACGAGGGAACAAAAAAAAGTTGGAGGACCATTTGGTTAACTTCAAAGTTGGAGACTCATTTGGAAAAATGACCTATACTTGGAGGACCAAAAAGGAATCTTGGATATTTTTGAAAAGATGTTAAATAAATTAATTAAAAAAGATGAAAGAAATTATAATAAATCTTGAATATTTTGTTAAGAGCAATTCTGAAACAGGGATAGAACTACATATGGAATTGGGGCTCGTCGTTTCTCCCTCCCTCCTTCCCTTTCTTCTCAAATTTTTTTAAAAAACCGACTCTTAAAAATTTAATAAGCTTCTTAACCTACTCCTTTTTTTCCCTATCTTCCTAAATTTTCAGAGTTCTTCTGTTTGCCCCATTTATTCCACTTTCTCAAATTTTGTAATTTGATCTTATAGATGTATATTGGTTTTATTTGTATGAATATTTTGATTTTTAATTTTAATACTAAAATATAGGTTATTTTGTAAAATATAGGGATTTATAGTGTGATTAATTCAAATACGTTAATACCGAGACATGTATTGTAATTTTTATACAATGGAAAGATCTATAATGCAATTATTTTGCATAACATAGGGAGATAAGTACAATTAACTCTAGAAAAAACACGTGTATTACCTCTAAACCTTCCTGATTCCGTTCGTGATCTTGAATGTTCATTTGATATAGATATGTGAGAAAAATAAAGGATAGATAACGGAAAGAAATTAAATTTGATTTATGTAATTTTTAATATTACCTTATCTTGATATGTGAGAAAAATAAGGAAAAACAAATCTAAAATGAAATAAAATTTATTAAGTAAGAAAAGTAAGGAAATAAGAAATGAAGGAAAATTAAAATTAGTTATTTATATAACATGCATGACCATTGATCTAGAAATGTGCGAAAAATAAGGAAAGCGATGATAAAACATACAAATTAGTTATTATGTATATTATTATCAAGATATGTGAGAAAGATAAGGAAATAGATGATGAAAATATTAAATTTTGTTATTTATGTTATTATTGATTTAGATAGGTGACTAACTGAGATAACTGCTTTTGAATAAGTTTGAGAACTCTTTCATTTTAGTAAGATCTGGTCTTTTGAGCTTTTTACTTTTTTAAATACATATGATAGTTACTTTAGAATAGAAATTATTTTGACTCCAACAAAATTAGATGTCAAAACTTCTTAATTTCTGCGGAATAATTTAACAATAGACCAACTATCTATCTTAGCTTTTTACTTCTCGGTTATTGGATATAGTAATTTAAATATTAAATTAGTTAGGGAAAAAGTTTTCAGAAATATTTATCATTTCAAAATTAGATAAATAGGTATTTAACTTTTTTAAAAGTGGACAATCAGATACCTAACATTTTCAATTTGATCCATCCGTTAGTATTCAATGTCAATACAACCGTTAAGTGTTGACATCGGCAAGGAAATAGGTACCTAATTGTACTTTTCAAATTTCTTGGGTACTTGTTTGTCATTTTACAAATTCTTCACGTACCTTATGTCTTTTTTCTTTTTAATTTATAATCATAAAGTATTTGCAAGATAAGCACTTAACGTGAAATAGACAGCGGGTATTAACAGTTGGACCAAAATCGAAAACTTGGGTAGCTGTTTGTCCATTCAAAAAAAAATTCTGTATTTCTTTGTCGTGTTCACCAACCGCTGGGTACCCAGGTGTTATTTCCCCCAGTTAATTATAAGAGAAAAAGATCACAGGTTATTCACTGTTTCAAATTTAGACAAATATGTACTCAACTTTTTCGATATGGACAATCAGTACCTAATTTTTTGATTTGATCGAACCGTTAGTACCCACAGTCAATAAAACCGTTCAGTGTTTACATTGGTAAAGATATGACTACTTAATTGTCATTTTTCAAATTCTTTGGTTATTAATTTGTTGTTTTTCAAATTCATTAGATACCTTAATGTCTTTGTCCCTTTTGTTTTATAATCAGAAAATATCTGTCATATAAGCACTTAACATGAAATAGACGATGGTTATTAACGATTGTACCAAAATCAAAATTTAGGTACATGTTTGTCCATTTTAAAAAGTTTAAGTACTTATTTGTCATGTTCACTATATACTTGTACCTTTGGGTTTTTTCCTAATTATAACTTGGGGTAATTCTTTTGGGATACCCACCGTATCTGATTTTTGTTTTTTAGGTGTCCAAAGCTTTAAAAGTGACAAATCAGTACCCAAGATTTTAATTTGTGTATTCCGTTAGTACATGCCGTCAGTTTCTCTGTTAAATGTCACGTGACACCTACATTGCGCTTGCGTGGCGAGTGGAAAATTTGCGACACATGTGTCATGCAAGCGCCACGTAGGCATCACATGACACTTAACGGAAAAATTGACCGTAGGTATTAACGGAATACACAAATTAAAAAATTCAGATACTAATTTGTCATTCTTAAATCCTTAGATACCCAAAAAAATTGAAACGTTGGGTACCCATGAGTGTATTTTCTCTTATAGATTTTAAATATGATAGATTATTAATGAGTAATGCTATATATCATCTTTTTTTGTTTTATTCATGTATTACTTATTTTGTGTAATTTTATGTGATATTAAATAAAGAGGAAAAATAATAATAAAGAAAGAAAAATATTATAATTGAGGTTTAAAATTTTCAAACTAAAAACAAGATTAATACATAATAAAAAGTCAATGAGAGTCAATGGAGTGAAATTCTCTCTCTAGCCAGTCAAACTCACTAAACTTATTCCACGTAAAAATAACCGATTCTTCACCTCTTTTTACACAAAAAACACACTTTTTGCTTTTTCTTTTTCTCGATTTGGTGTTTCTTCCCAATTTCTGGGATCTAAACATCAAGTCAAAAAATATTGTTATCCATTCAATCCCAGTCAACCGACCACCACCATCAAATTCACCCACCATCACCCTTAACCCTTTTCAGTATGGCTAAAACTATTAACTCACATAAGGTTAATCAAGGTAAAACTACTAATCCGAGACCTAAAACCAAATACAATGACATTACTAGACAGATTTTCTCTCCTACTCCGATAGATTTAGAAGGGAAAGAAGTAGCTGATAAAGGAAACAAAGCGGGTTCATCGGGCATAAATGAAGAGCTAATCACTCCGGTTAGTTCTCCAATTCAAGTAACTGTAAGCGAGGAATCACAACTACCTCCTTCAAAGGTTGAAGTTAGTAAGCCGAAGGTATGGTCAAATTTGTTTAAACAAGGTGTAGATAAGAGCTTCAAGTTGGAGTTTCAAGCACCGATTATGGAAAATGGTCAGAAAATAGTTAAACCACCGGATGATGTTTTTGCTGAGGGCGATGAGTTATGGGTTAACTGTTTGGTAGGTCAGTTCCTTGATAGCTCGCCTCCTTTTTACGCTATTACGAACTTTGTACGATTTCAATGGAAAAGTTTAGGTAAAGTTGAGGTAAAATCTAGCACTAAAGGAGTTTATATATTTAGATTTGAGAATCAGCAGATGTATAACAAAGCATTGGATCAATTGTGGCATGTTAATGGTAAACCTCTACTGCTGAGGCCTTGGTCTGCAGATATTCAGTTTGAGAAGGTGGATTTGACTAAGATTCCAATATGGGTTAAGCTAGTTAATGTCCCTATGAACCTATGGACACAGAGGGGATTGGGATATGTAGCTAGTGGAGTTGGAGTCCCTTTACAAATGGACTCTGTAACTGAATCAAAGTCAAGACTAGGGTATGCTAGGGTATGTGTGGAAGTGGATACTAATGATGAGTTGCCTGAGAACGTTCTAGTGGATGTTGGGAAAGAAGAGCCTCATATGGTTAGAGTTGAATATGATTGGAAGCCTATCTTGTGTAAGAAATGTAACAAGTTTGGGCATGTGGAGGCTAATTGCAGAAACATACAAAAAGTTTGGGTTCAGAAGGAAAAAGATAATAATAATCAGAAATCAGGAAATAATAACTCAGATAAGGGTAAGGAAAAGGTAGATGAGTGGAGAATGGTGAATAGTAAGTCTCAGAATTCAGGGGAATCTAGTTCAAAATTAATTCAGACATCTAACTCGTTTAGTAGTTTGCAGAAACAGGGGGATATAAACAATGATGTCATGGTGTTTATAAACCATGAGGGAGGAAATGAGATAACAAGACCCCCTAACATATGAATATTGCTGCTTGGAATGTTAGGGGTCTTAATAATGTCCTTAGACAGTTGGATGTCAAGGATTTTTTAGTTAATAATAAAGTTAGGCTCATTGGACTGCTTGAAACTAAGGTAAGGCAGGCTAAAGCTGAAGTAATAATAAAGAACCACTTTAGTAGATATGAAGTGGTTCATAATTATAATAAGGATGAATCTGGTAGGATTTGGATTCTATGGGACCAGAGTTATGTTAAGGTGGAGGTATTACATGAGGCTTCTCAATTAATTTACATTAAAATGGAGCTGATTGAAGAAAAGACAGTTGATTATATTGGATTTATATATGGGAGTAATGATGTAGATGATAGAAGATTATTATGGAAGGATTTAATTGATCTTAGTCAGAAGTTTAAGGATCAGAAGGTGGGGTTTATTGGGGATTTTAATGAAATCCTCAATGTCAAGGATAGGCTAAACTGTGAAGGGTTGGATAAAAGTGCTTATGACTTCATAGATTGTATTGATAATGCTAATATATATGAACATCAGTATGGAGGGCATTATTACACCTGGACTAATAAGAATAGTACAGGTCAGCTGAGAGCTAGTAAGATTGACAGATTTTTTATTAATGATAAGTGGTTAGACAAGAATAACTCTAGTGTTATCATTACTCCTCCTTTTACTTCAGATCATAGTGCTTTATTAGTAACACTTGGTAATAAGAAGAGTAGTGGTAAGAGCTCCTTCAAATTTTACAACATTTGGACTACACATTGTAAATTTTTAGAGGTGGTGCAGGATGAATGGAAACAGGACTGTAATGGGAATCAGATGTTTAGATTTTGTATGAAGCAGAGAAGGGTGAAATTTGCTCTTAAGAGATTTAATAACATTTATTTTAAGAGAAACAGTGATGATATTGAGAGAATTAGATCACAACTGAGTAATTTACAGAAGAATATCATGAGGGGTAATATTGATGAGGCTATATTAAGTGAAGAGAGAATTCTTGCTGGTGACCTTGAAAGAGCAGTAATGGTTCAACACAATATTCTTAAACAAAAAGCTAAACTAGCATTTACAAATGAAATGGATTGTAATACCAAATATTTTTATAAATTGATAAAGGGTAGGATAGCTAGGAACAAAGTTAGTTCCTTAGTTACTGATGCTGGAGTAATTATAACTGATACTAATGATATAAAACAAGAGTTTGTGAACTATTATACAAAATTATTAGGTACTTCTGAAGCTAATGAGGAGGTTTGTGAAGTTGATACCTTAAAACATATCTTGAATAAAAGCTTAACTGAGGAGCAGAAGGTTGGATTAACCAAACCTTTTACTGAGAAAGAAATCAAGGAAGCTTTATTCTCTATTAATGAACATAAGAGCCCAGGCCCTGATGGGTTTAATTCTTCATTCTATAAAGCTTCTTGGGATATAATCAAGGAAGATTTTGTAGCAGCTATTCAACAATGCTTCCAAACAGGGGAGATGTTACATCAAATTAATGCTACTAATATAGTGTTAATCCCTAAGGAGAAGAATGCATCAAAGGTAACCAAATTCAGGCCTATATCTTGTGTAAATACAATATATAAGACTATATCAAGGGCTATATCTAAGAGGCTTAAAAAAGTCTTAAATTCTATTATATCAGTTAATCAAGCGGCATTTGTTGGAGGGAGATATATTAGTGATAATATCCTAGTGGCTCAGGAGATAGTATCTGACTATGATAAAAAGAAATATAGTCCTAATTGTACTATTAATCTGGATCTTCAAAAGGCCTATGACTCAGTTAATTGGGGCTTCTTGTTAAAAACCTTATATGCCCTTGAATTCCCAGAAGGTTTCATTAGATTGATCAAAATGTGTGTGTGCACAACATCATATTCAGTTTGTGTCAATGGTGAACCATGTGGCTACTTTAAAGGGAAGAGAGGTCTCAGACAAGGAGATCCTCTCTCTCCCTATCTATTTACTTTGTGTATGGAAGTGTTTACTGGACTTTTCTATCACTTAGCAAGGAATTCTAATTTTAAATTTCATCACAGGTGCAGTGGTATATTACTAAATCACATGTGCTTTGCAGATGATGTTCTGATTTTTATTAGATCAGATATAAAGTCTGCTGGATTAGTGAAAGAAGCTTTGAATTTATTTTCTAGAATTTCAGGGCTCAACATTAATTACCAGAAGAGTGAGTTATACTTTGGGGGTACTAATGAAGGGTGTATGAAGGCTATATCTGACATCCTTAATATTAAAGTTGGGAGTTTACCAGTGAGGTATTTGGGAGTACCACTTAATTCTAAAAAGTTAAGTGTAACTGAGGGTAACAAATTGGTTAATAAAATTTGTGACTGTATTGAGGTGTGGTCTTCAAAAATGTTATCTTACTCAGGGAGGATTGAGCTTATCAGATGTGTTCTAATAAGCAAAGTCCTGTTTTGGTGCAGAATATTTTTGTTGCCAAAACAAGTCATTTATAAAATTAATCAAAAAATGTCTAGCTTCTTGTGGAGAGGTAATACAGATGGTTCTCAAGGCGCCAAAATTGCGTGGGACACTATTTGTACAAAGAAAGAAAGTGGAGGATTAAATATACCTAACTTGGAAGATTTAAACAAGGTATGTATTTTGTCAATATTTTGGAGAATGTATGCGCATAAGGATAATTTGTGGAGTTTATGGGCTCGAGTTAATATACTTAATGGGAAATGTATTTGGGGTATAGAGCCTAAGCAATTTCACTCTTGGGTTTGGAAACAAATGCTAAAGATAAGGGTTATTGCTTATCAGTTTATTCAGCATAGAGTGGAGGATGGAAAAAATACATTTATGATTTGGGATAGGTGGATTCAAGGGAAGAGTATTCAGGAGGTATTAAGTATTGAGCTGAGCTGTCACAATATCAACAGTAATAGAACTATAAGTACTTTCTATGGGAGAGAGAGATGGAGGCTCCCTCCTTGTATTGGAAGAGCTTTACCTATTATTCAGAACATGGTGCTTACTGATAAAGAGGATGAGATTATCTGGACTCATAGTATTAAACAGAAATTCTCATTTAAGAAGACTTTAGAGTGTATTAGTGAGAGTAAAGATGAAGTAATTTGGAGTGGAGTAGTTTGGAACAAATTGTGTGTTCCAAGGTGTGCTTTCATAGCCTGGGTTGCTGCGCAGGATAGACTCCCTACTAAGAGTAGAATGGCAGGTTGGGGTTTGCAAGTCAATACGCTTTGTGGTTTTTGCTTCAGTTGTGCAGAAGATTGTGACCACCTATTCATATCTTGTTCTTTCTCAAAGAGAATCCTGGATAAAGTCATGGGAGTTGTTGGAGTTCAGGTGTCCACGGGTAATTTTCTGAGTTTAATTAATGCCTTATTACAGCTTCTAAGTGTAGAGCAGATGAATATTGCTAGTTTAGCCTTTACTTCATATGTGTATTGTGTTTGGAGCGAGAGAAATGGGAGAGATCATGGTAATATGATGAGAACAGAGGAGCAGATTGTGGAAGAAGTGATAGTGCTAATAAGCTCGAGATTACAAGGAGTGAAGCTAAAAGAAAGAGGAGCTATTGATATTTTAAATAGAATAGTTAATGGGCTTGTCTAGTAATGTTATTTTAATGTAATAGCTATTGGGCCTTTTGGTTTTAATGTAATAGTTTATTTCATTTAGATTGTAATTGGTCTTTAGCTGATGTGTAGTAAAGCCCAAGTAGTAGTGGGTTTGAAAAGTTGTAAAGAACATGGGGTGTTAAATTTTAATAGAAAAGTTTGATTTGCCGATCAAAAAAAAAAAAAAAAAAAAAAAAAATTTTCAAACTAAAATGATAATATCTTCATTCGTTATTAATTTGTGTAAGAATGATAAGTTAGGTACGGTGTTTTAGTGTTGATTGATTATTTTAAAGTTAAAATATTTTTTGATTAAAATTAAAATATTTATAAAAATAATAAGAAAAAAATTTTACATTTAAAATTACTTTAAGTAATTATTTTAATAATTATTTATCTAATATTTTTTTAAAAGTAATTTTAAGAGTTTAAATTATTATTTTTAGATTTAAAATTATTTTAAGTGATTATTTTAAAAACAATTCTAAACTAAGTCTCAGTTTTTCTTTCATTTATTTTGGTCGAATTTTTTTCTTCCATTAAAAATAGTCTTTATTTCTATAGATGGACAAATAAGGGTTCCTATAACTTTGAACATCGTTCATTTGTTTGCTTGTCCTTTAAATATTTGTTTCTTTTGTGAATGTATTGTATGAGTCGTTTTCTCTATAGATCAGTAAATATGTATACGCCCCCAAAACTTCCTTGGACCACTTATGATTCCAAAGTAAATACAAAACCACTAATAATTCATAATAATTACTAAGTTTTTATCTTTATTTTGAATTTTGGTCATAAGTGGGTTAAATAAACGGGTCCAATTACTCGAAAAGGCTAAACACTTGTATCTATGAGTATTTAATTTTTCTACTAACGAGTACAAGTATAGGCTCGTATAATTAAATGTCTCCTTTTCACAAGTATTAATTAAGAAGAAGGTCTAAATTAGTTTTTTTTTTTTTTTGGACGAGTCTAAATTAGTATTTACGATTTGCATTTGCTGTCAAAATGTACCTACCTCACGTCAATCTCGAAAAAACTTATTAACTAAAGTTGTTTGGTTAAATTCATCTTCTTCTTTTTTTTGTCTACATTTTTTTTTGTCTACATTTAAAATTCATGATTTGAAAAAAAAAAAAGTCAATTAGAGAGAAATGCCTATTAGAAAAGTTATTTAAAAAAAGATGCCCTCAATAAGACATTTTATAGAAAACAGCCCCACCCCAAAATACCCCTAATTAACAATTAAAAAAAACAATAATAACGAAAAGAAAATAAAAATTAAAACAAAACAACACACTAAAAACATACGGATATCTCACACACACAAAACACACCACTGCTGAGCAGAAGAAGAGATCGACGGCGAAGAGAAGAGAAGATCGACGGCGAACCAAAAAAAGCGCCGGAAAACAGCAAAAATCAAGCCCTAGAGTGTAGGAGAGCAATAACAACGAAGTTTCACCTTACAAAATCAGAAAAAACACAAAAGTAAGTCACTATAACCCAATTTTTATGGTTATTGTAACATTTTTTAGATTGATTTTTTATTTGTAAGTGTTTATTGTGTGGTTTTGTATGATTTTGTACTGATTTATGTTTGATTAAGGAAAATAATGATACTAAATAACGATTTTGGTAGTTTCTAGGGTTTATAATGGGATTTTTTGATGAATATGATTGAATACTGTGATTAATATGAACGAAAATAAGATTAGAGTGATTAAACATGACTAGTCTGTAAAACAGGGACTTATATTGCAATTATTTCCAAAAATTTGATGTAATACTGTAAAATATAGATAAACAAGGACAAATTGTGTAATTTAGGGACCTTACAGTGTAAGTATTGCATAATGTAGAATTCTGCATAATATTTTTCGTAACTGTATTAAACATGGAATTCCATGTTTAATACAGTTATCAAATCATGAAATTACATGTTTTGAAAACTGTATTATAGACAGAATGTGTAGTTTAGGGACCTTATAGTGTAATTACTGCATAATATGGAATTTAATGATTTGATAATTGTATTAAACATGGAATTCCATGTTTAATACAGTTATCAAATCATTAAATTCCATGTGTTGATAACTGTATTAAGATAGAATGTGTAGTTTAGGGACCTTAAGTGTAATTACAGTATAGTTTGGAATTCTGCAGAATGTTGTTAGTAACTGTATCAAACATGGAATTCCATGTTTAATACATTTATCAAAACATGAAATTCCATGTGTTGATAACTGTATTAAGATAGAATGTGTAGTTTAGGGACCTTAAGTGTAATTACAGTATAGTTCAGAATTCTGCAGAATGTTGTTAGTAATTGTATCAAACATGGAATTCCATGTTTAATACAGTTATCAAATCATTAAATTCCATGTGTTGATAACTGTATTAAGATAGAATGTGTAGTTTAGGGACCTTAAGTGTAATTACAGTATAGTTCGGAATTCTGCAGAATGTTGTTAGTAACTGTATCAAACATGGAATTCCATGTTTAATACATTTATCAAAACATGAAATTCTATATTTTGATAATTGTATTAAACATGAAATTCCATGTTTTGATAACTGTATTAAACATGGAATTAACTCAATTCAGGCTACTAATATGTTTTCTTGTGCTTGGAGTTTGTGTAAAAACAGGTGAAAATAGCACCAAGAAGAAAAGTTATCAAGTCAAGACTACTAATTTGTTTCTTGTGGTTGGAGTTTGTGTAAATACAAGTAAAAATGCCTCCAAGAAGAAGATTTACTGATGAACAAGAAGATGATAAGATACAAGCAGCGAAAAGGAAGAACTACTAGCTTTTCTAAGTGATGAGCAACCCTCAGTGGATTATGTTCATTGAAGAGTGTATATGCAGTTCAAAGATCAAAGAATCAGTTATCTAAAAGAATATTGATGAATGTGTTGACGTTTCTATTATTATATTGAAAAGAGTATTTCGTATTTAATTGTACTTATTTTGGAATGTTTTAGATTGTAATGTTTAAAATGACTTGTTAGTTTATTAAGTATTATGAAGAATTTGATTAGAAATGGAAATTGATTAGTATTTCATATTGTGAAGGATTTGATTAGAACAGTTTTGATACCAACAAAAAACTCAAAAAGGCAGGCAAAATCCGCAACACATAAAAATGACTTGTAAATTCCATGATTGAAACATGGAATTTCGTGTTTGAAAACATGGAATTCCATGTTTGAAAACATGAAATTTCATGTTTGAAACATGGAATTCCATGTTTGAAAACATGAAATTCCATGTTTGAACATGAAAATTTACTAACCTGCACACTAACAACTTAAGCTACTCGAATCGAAACCTATACAGAAAGATAATAATTATAAAGGAATGAATCACAACACGATATAAAAACAAAAAGGATCCAAAACATAACAATAGAAATTGTAAAAATTGTTAAACCGGTGAATATTAAACTGTTACAAGAATATAATGATCATAAAAAATAATCATAGAGCAACTTGACAATTTTTGGCATTGACCGACGTGACTGATTAGTTGACTCCAACGGTTGCTTTTCAGAACCAAATCTTTGTGACTACCAAATGTATGCTACTTGGGATCGTGGAAACACGTAATCGAAAACAGAATCGAGAGTCGGAAAAGATCAAACGAACACATATAACGTTGAGAACCGAACTTTACTACAACCATAACCATCTGCAGAAAACAAGTCATGACATACGTACTAGAATACAATAACACAAACAAAGGAAGAAGTAGAAAAGGGAAAAAATTCTGTGCAGGCGCAGAATTCCATGTTCTAAACATGGAATTCCATGTTTCATACAGTTTCATACTGTATAAAACATGGAATTCCATGTTTAAAACATGGAATTCTGCGCCTGCACAAACCTCTTCACAGAATTATAGGTCAAACACACAATCTACTGCGATTAAAATAGTTTAAACACAGAATTTAGCAATGTAGAAGCAAAATATGAACAAAATGAAGAATATAACACAGAATTTACAGAAAAAAAGGCTAAATATGAAGAAATGAAGAGTTTAAACACATTATCATAACAAAAGGAGCTTAAACACAAAATTGTGCAAATATCAAAGCAAAATATGAACAAAACTAAGAATATAAACACAAAATCATAACAAAACAAGCAATTAGAAGAGAAAAACCTTCAAAACAGTAGAATTGCTTCAAGTTGCAAAGTAGGATGAAAATGTGAATCGGCAGAATTCCATGTTTTAAACATGGAATTCCATGTTTCATACAGTTTCATACTGTATAAAACATGGAATTCCATGTTTAAAACATGGAATTCTGCGCCTGCACAAACCTCTTCACAGAATTACAACTCAAACACACAAACTACTGCGATTTTAACAGTTTAACACAGAATCTACCAATGTAGAAGCAAAATATGAACAAAATGAAGAATATAACACAAACTTTACAGTAAAAGAGGCAAAATATGAAGAAATGAAGAATGTAAACACATTATCATAACAAAAAGAGCTTAAACACAAAAATTTGCTAATATCAAAGCAAAATATGAACAAAACTAAGAATATAAACACAAAATTTAAACAAAACAAGCAATTAGAAGAGAAAAAGCTTGAAAACTGTAGAATTGCTACAAGTTGTAAAGTAGCATGAAAATGCTTTAAAAACAGAGAATACATACACATGTATATGTATATATAGAAACTAAAACTTGCAAATCAGCAAAACAACAAAATGAAACCAAAAATTCAAAAAAAAAAGGAAAAAACAGAGCCGAGAGAGATAGAGAGCATGAGAGGAAGAATAGATGTTAGTTTACCTTTAGAGAAGAAGAAAAAAAACGAGTAATCTTAATAGCTTAGCAATGGAGATGCGTGAGCTTAGTAGCTTATCAATGGAGATGGAGAAACGGTTAGAGGAGAGAGAGAGAGAGAGAGAGAGAGAGAGAGAGAGAGAGAGAGAGAGAGAGAGAGAGAGAGAGAGAGAGAGAGAGAAATAGATAGAGAGGATCTGTGTGTGAGTGTGTGATAATAATTGGGGAATTAATTACCTAGTTTATAATAAGTAGTATTTATATTGGGTAAAAAGGGAAAAGAAATAAGTAAGGGGAGTTTTTCTCTAATTACTTAATTAAGAAGGCATTTATCTCTAAATAAAAAAGTTAGAGGCTTAAAAAAATTAGTAGCCTACTTAAGGAGGCATTTTTCTCCAATTACCCCAAAAAATAAATATATTCATGGACCATTGATGAATTAATAATATTATACTCTATAAAATGTAGAGATTTTTTGTGCAATTCGTTAGACATGTGACATGTAGGGAGTTTAATAGGGCGCAGATTCACGTATATACGCTCCATTTCATGTATATACGCTCCATTTTATTTTAAACAGTAAGGTTTTGGGTTATTAAATAGAAGTTGGGGTGAGGTAATGGGGATTGATCCTCAAAATCCGCACGGTGTGGGATGGATTATGAGGGATAAACATTTTTCATCCTGCAAATTCTTCCCGTATTTTATATAATGTATTATTTTGAAATAATATATATAGTTTAAAATTATAAATATATTTAAAATTTAACTTAAATAATTATTTAAAACTTAAAAAAAAAAAGTAATTTATTAAGGTTGGAAGTTAAATAATATGTATCATTTTTTTTCTCTGATTTTTTATATTTATTCATCAAATTCTTTAACACTTTAAATCAAAGGTTGACATGATATTCAATAAAAATAAAGTATTGTAGTATTGAATTAAGATCATAAATTTATTATCTTTGTTGCACAATTACTCTTACATAAACAAAAAAAAATTAAACATAACAATGGATCACTTTCATCATTGATATATTGAAATTATTCTTCCCTATACTTTTTTTAGCCTTCCATGTTAGATAATCTAAGACCGCAGGCTACCTAATTTTAGTACTCATGTGTTCCTTGATAGTCATATTATGTTCAGATAGTATTTTTTTAATTATATTCTTGTTTTGGTTTGTCTCGTAACCCGCATGTAAAATTCAAACCCCATGCAGATTCAAAGAACATGGAGGGCAAATCATTAGGAAGAACGATGCGGGACAAGATGGGTTGTGGGGCGGGGTGCGTGGATAGGTAAGCCCTCCCCGTTGACATCTGTAGTGACACGATATATACCTCTTGACAAGTCGCACAATTCTTCTTTAAAATGATCTCGGCCACTGGTAGTAAGCATCTCGGCCTTTCGAACATCATGATATTGGACGTATTAATCATTCAACTAGTACAACTATATGGTTTTATCTCACGTACTTTAATTACTGAAGTCATGGGATTGCAAAACAACTAACGATAATTGCATATCTAAATGATGAAGATTAAGGCACCAATATTACATCTTATTCAGTGTAAGTAAACAAGTAGCCATTCCCATATTGGAACGGTTGTCATGTAATCGCCCACATTTGATTTATAAATTGTTACGATAATAGAGATTTTTTTATGTATAAAGTCTTGTAGTTTTACCGTGGTTGAGGTAATTGATTTTATTTCTATCTTAAATGTTGTCTCTTAAGATTGCTTACAATGTTTCCTTACCAAAATTTATTTGGGAGGGATCTATTATCACATTCAGTGATTAGAATGTCAGTATGTCATTGGGAACCTTATTCACAAGGGGATACTAACACTAATTTTTATTGATATGGCCACAATGAACTGACTAGTCTCTGGAGGAAATAGTAGATAAATGTGTAAGAAAGAAGTCAAACGTAGAGATCCAAAGAAAGATCACCCTGAATACTCGATACCAGACCTCCATGCACAATACATGGAAGATCAGGAAACCATTTATAGACCACGTGGTGGACCTGTTGCAAACATGACTCATTCTTGTAGTGACATTCACCGCTGGGAATGCCACTAAGAATAGAACCATGATCACCTTAAATTAGGGGGGTGCATGGTCAGTCTTGGTATTTTAGAGGCCTAAACCAAACTCATAAAACGAGGCTCATCTATATAAAAAAAATCAAAAAATACAATAAAGTAACTATTAGCATAGCTCAAACTCTAGATCTCTTTCATAATAATATATCATATTACCACCAAGACAATATCACTATTATCATTTACTTACTTAAGCTAGGAATATACATATATATATACACACACATACATATATACATACATACATATATACATACATATATCTAGATAATAAAAGACCCTAAAACGTAAAAAATATGGGGCACCGAAGCGGTCGCTTCTTCGACCTACCCTTCAGACCGACTCTAGGAGCGATGCCATCACTACATCATACCTGGTACCCACATACCAGGAAAAGTCGGTATAAAACACATGATGAGTATGAATCAAAAACTTCCTCACCATAACGTAGTGTGTTATCCCCAAAAATTATTAGGTATAGAACCAACGCACATAAACTAACCACCATGCCAAAAATGTGTAAAAAAGGGGAAAAATATAGATTGATCACATGGCATAATCTAGACCTCTCGGTGCATGTCATTATCGTGTTGTAGTTTGATGTAGGCCATTCAATTGATCTTGATATCTGAGAGAAATGAGAAAATGGATAATTAAAAGAAATTGAAACTAGTTATGTACGTGATTTTTACATTCAATTGATCTAGATAAATACAAAACATAAGAAAAGAAACTGAAATTGGTTATTTGCGTGATTTATATGATAATTGATTAGTATATGTAAGAAAGCTAAGGAAAAGTATAATGAAAAGAAATTAAATTTGTAATTTTTGTGATTTGAATGTTAAGATATTAATATCCGTGAGAACTAATAAGTAGAGACAATGAAAAAAAATTGCATTGATTTTTACGCGATTTTCATAATAATTAATCTAGACATGTGATTTGAGTGGGAAAATTTAGTGATTTATGTGAAAAAGATATGATAGATGAAATGTAACTGATTTTTCATCACAGTCAATTATATTTTGGTCCTATTGATGCATCAATACTTTTGCTTAAGAAAGATGAAACCCAGATTATGTCATGATGAGGGGGTGAATATATCAATGCAAAATTAGAAATCTAACATAAATTAGGATCCTTTGATCCTACCTAGATATAACATCTTTGAGGATTTTAGATAGATTGCCTAGAAAAACATTTAGAGGTTAGATATATGAGTATAAATACTCAATAAAACTCTATATGTGTTTATTCTATGATGAACACTATCCAAAGATCAAATGAAGCAATTTAGCAAGCACTAATTATGCAGTATTCTATACCTAAACATATATACAACAAAGAGGAAATAGATCAAACAAACGTCATGCACAAAATTAAAGAGTTAAAGGAGTGAAGACAAACACGAGATTTATAGTGGTTTGTATTTCCTAACTTACATCCTCAAAGTATGAGACCCCTTAGAATATCAACTCCTCCACTAGAACTCATTGTGTCTCTTAAAGGTGAGAGCACAAACCTCTACACCCTCTTCAAAATCAGCCTTGCTAGCGTTATCGCAAACAGTAGATAAACAAGCGGACAATATTCACTCCCGATGTAACACTTCACAAGCCTGTGAAACCTTCTCTTGTGTATCACCACAGAAGTACTAGTATACATCTCTACCCCAATCTACCATTTCATACTCCATGAAACCTTCAAGCTTTGTCTTTCTCTTATACAAGATATAACTCATCCTCGCCTACTATATGGAAAAGCACTCTCTTCACTAGACTAAGAGCAAACTCCTAGGTTTTGTGATTACCCCTAATCTACTTAACCTAGTGATGTCTCCCTAAATGTTCTAATTTTATGCCCTTGAGAGACATCATTTTTTGTGTTTATTAATATGCAATAATTCAATTTTCCTCTCTAGATTTTAGTATTTTTGATTTATTAAGCTTTTGCGCATAATATGGGTTATTTTTAGTGAAAATCTTGTAGGTTTTGAATACTAGCTAGGAGAGGAATAAAATATTAAAGTCAAAGATCGTGATATGGAGTCAAAGCTTGAAGATAAATCCCGAAAAGAATTATATTTTGAAGTTGCCAATTTGGAAAACAGGCCAAATATTTCTGATTCGAGGCACTTACGAGTTGATTTAGCCGCTGACCTTTGAAGAGATTATGTTCCTTATCGAGTTACGGAAATTTAGCAAGTGATTTGAGGTCAATCGGAGTTATAACGAATCGGCTAGAGCTGTTTTAGTGGAGGTGGTGCAGCAGTTACGGGATTTGGGTTTAATTAGTGGACTTGGGCTTTTCTAATTTTCACTTAATCCTTAAGTAAAAGTCCTAATCCGATTTTATCATTATAAATAGGCTTTTAGACCTTATTATTCAGTACCTCTTATTTTATTCTTCAATTCAATTCATCCTTTGAAGAGAGTGTCCAGAGAAGAAGCAGAAACAAGGAAAAGAAGAAGCTTGGAGCTGGAGACTGTCTATATCTCCAATTAACAGCCAAACCAATTCCGAAATTAGGTTTCTCTGTATTTTATTTATGTAAAATAATATGAGTCTTATTTCTTTTAATTTAGTTTTCTTTTTAATTAGTATGAGCTAATTTCTTCATAGTACTTGAGAATGCATAACGGGTGAATCCCTATTTTATTGAATTTCATATGTTTGAATTTGGGTTTCTGTTAAATTAAATTAAATTGGGTCTTTTACATAGTTCTATAATTTGAGATTATTTACTGTTTTGGAGTGATCAACTAAGAACAGGTATTAGTATCTAGGCTATTCCACATATGTGGCGTGTGGATCATCCTGACGGAGGGTTTAGGTATGGACTTAATTACTCAATCTGAAATAGAAACTATTTGACTCTGACGAGCGTAGTTAATTTTAGGGCCAATGAGTTAATTTAGCTTAATCATTCGAAAGTGGATCATATTTACCCTGACGGGACTAGTGACACTCTAGAATAGCCTTGTAGTCCACCCTGACGGGGGTACAAGGATTATAGAATTCCGACCAATGTTAATTGACCAATTTAACCCTTAAACAACATATGTTATGAAATAGAATTAGGAGGATCCCTTGCATTTCTCAAGTACTGCCTTCTCATATTTGCGTTTTACATTTATTTACTTGCATTAATTTAGTCTTTTCATTATTTGTCTTAGTTATTAGATAACCAACAAAACAAACTTAAAATCATTTATATGCTTTTACGTGCAATTAAACACTACTTGATAAGCATTAGAGTCAATCAATCCGTCCCTGAGAACGAATCTGTTATCACTATTATTACTTAGGACAACTGTACACTTGCGGTTGTGGTTCTCTTTTCCTTATTGCAATTATTTTAGAACACACAAAGGACCACCACCTAGCCTCTAAACTCATGCAGAAATTTATTACAAATGATTTTTTGGAAAAGAGATAAACCAAAAAATATGTAAGGAATATTGCTTTAGGACTCTCTTGGAGATAACTTGAACAATATTTAATAAAGAGACACTTAATGGAGTCACAAAATGTCTCTATATATAGGGGGGGAAATTCTCCAACGTCTTTGAGCCCGTGCCGCTTTCTGGTTGTCTAATTTTTAAACGTGTGGATGTCTATTTCTTCTGGTCGGATGCCTGGTGATATGCCTTTAACGACTACTTGAAAAATAGTACAATAACAACTCTATTGTGTCATCTTTGCTCGTTGTCCATAACCCATCAAATACATGTATTCAAAATGTGTGTCCATACACTTGGATTCGAATCTTCCATCCTGATGATAAAGTGAATCAGAGTCTCCAATGTATTTTGCTCCAACTATCCAATTTTCATATTCTTAGCTCTGATCTCCAATAGGTTCAGTAATTCAACCTAGTTCTAACTTTAGAGGTACGTATTTTACTTCTTCTCAACTTTAATCTCTAATAGTTTTATGCATTCTGCCTAATCTTGCTTAGGAGGTCTGGTATTTTATTCTTCTCAATTCCAATACGCTTAGCCATTCCACCTAGTCTTTGTTTCTAGAGGTCCGGTCTTCTCATCCTTCTTCGTATTTTTCAACATACCACTTTAGGCATTCCATACCTTTTCTTTGACAACCAACCTGGCTATCATCTTCTTAATATCAACATCTTATTATTATCTCTCCAAGCATTATAACCTAATCTCCCATTATTCATCTTTCAAGCTTTCATCCTTTAGCTTCTACACACCCATCTTCTTCTCTTTGACTCTCATCATCTTTTCTTTAGCTCTCATCGTCTGTTAACTCTCATAATCTTCAACTTCATTAGTCATTATCTTCATGCTTATATAACCTTCAAGTTGAACTATTAATCTCGGTTTCATCGTAAGATTAGACATGTTCAAGGTATATTATTTTATTACCGATCGTCAAAAAAAATATAACTTTTAGACTAGCAAAAGATTATAACTGCTATTTATAAAACCTTTCGCAAACAACTTAAATTATGAATTATTCACAGTTTTAAACCTCGTATTGGTAATAACAAAGTGAATTGATGAATACGTGACTACAAACGATGTACCATTGAGAAAATGTTGGCATATTGCCCCCATCGATAAGTTGACAAATCCTCTATTGTTTAGTGTGCTAATTATACTTTATTTATATTCTTTATCTTGCACTCTAATTCATCAAAAAGCACAATCTTTATCATTTAGATCAAAGCTTTATTATTATATCCTAAGAAGCTAATTTTCATACCAATACTTTTAACCTTATCTTATGTATAAATTTAGAATTAGCTTTCATGATCAACTACAAAGTGTCTTAAAATGATGTTTACTACAATCCTAGTGAAGAAAACTTTTCCATCCGAGCAACGAATCAAAATGTCATAATTCCTATGTCAGTAAGAACCGGGTACCCGCATTTGGTGAAACCGGGAACCCGGTTTTGTGAAGCTCAAGTCAACATCAAGCTCCTTATAGACGTTATATAACCGTTGCAATTGAAACCGGGTACCTGCATTTGGGAAACCGGGAACCCGGTTTGGCACAAAGCATCCCACCAACTTTATAACCGTTGGGGACTTTCTTGTGCTATAAATATGGCCTCTTTGAAGGAGAAACTTACCTCTTACACTTCAACTATTATACATATCATTCTCCTACAAAATTAGAGGTCTCAAGCTATCAAATTTAATCATCCAAGCTTGATCAAGAGCTTAAATCAAGAAGCTTCAAAGTTATTATCTACTCAAGAGGAGTTTTCATGCTTATAGTTATATCTACTCTTTAGGAGATTGTTTAGCAAAGTTATTTCACCACTTAAACACTTTGTATCTATCCTCTTAAGTCTAGTTCTTGTAATAGATAGATTAAGAGAGAATTAGAGTATCGGGAGTATACTTGGTGTCCTTGTGTTGCGATAGCACAAGAGTTTGTCCTTCGTGGTATCGAAGAGGTTGTAAGGGTTATTGTGTTCTCGACCCGGTTAAGAGAGACACGGGAGCTTAGTGAAAAGCTTGAAATCCTAAGGAGGCTTCCTTAGGTAGTGGATGTAGGGATAACCGAACCACTATACATCGTTGTGTACTTTCTATCCCTACTCTATTTATTTTCCTCACTTTATATGTTTGATTATATGCTAGTATAAATATCGTGGTTATGATTATCTAGTTAGTCAAACTTAGGTCTTCTAGGTTAGTAAGAGAATAGAAACTCGATTTACTTGTTTAACTTATATATCGAACCTCTAACTTATTCATTGCATAATCCCGTAAGATTTTGATATATTAGTTGACTTAGAAGTTTTCTCTCTAGAACTTATAATTGTCCAAAAGATTTTTAATTATGCATTAATCTTATTAGTAATCCTATTCACCCCCCCTCTAAGACTTTCAGAAAAGGTAAACAAAATTCATTCAAGTCAAATATAAAAGGTTCTCAAATTTATAAAAATATCCCTAGAAGAATAAATTGGTCAATATAGACCAAAGTCAAGTTGACCCTTTTAAAGTCACATTTCTCTTAAAATCAATCTATCGGGAAATCATGTGTTTTTGCAATTGATATAAGGGATTCTGTGTGTAATTTAATTCTTTGTAAGTTTTAGTTTTATTTTGTGCTTTATTTGAAATATAAAGGCTATTTCGTTTTTATAAATTACATGAGTATGTTTTTCTATTTAGTTGATTAAAATAATTAGCTATTTAAATTATAATATTATTCTTCAACTTATTCAAATTAAATTATTAATCTAGGGGTATTATAGTGTTATCGATATTGTTGGAAAAAAATGAAAATCATAATGAGTATTTTAAAAAATAATAATAAGAAAACCCATAACAATCTATAATTTCGTTTAAAAAATTCAGAGGCCAAAACAGGATATTTAATTAATTTAGGGAAATCTCAGGATTTTTGTATATTTCTGTTAGTCAAACTATATATTGGATTTTTTATAGATCATATGGACTTTTGTTAATCTTATTAGTTAATCCTACTAAAATTAATATTGGCCTTATCTCTTGATTATTATTATTTATTGAATTAATATTAATAGAGTTTAAATATTATTAATTATCATCCTGTATTGGATTAAATGCTCGACCCATATACATTTAGGTCTTGCTTTGTTAAAATTATGGTTTAATCTCAAAGTGATCTT
The DNA here is from genome assembly GCA_029959085.1 of Nemophila menziesii. Taxonomy (NCBI): domain Eukaryota; kingdom Viridiplantae; phylum Streptophyta; class Magnoliopsida; order Boraginales; family Hydrophyllaceae; genus Nemophila; species Nemophila menziesii. Next base: position 255,150 of record JARWIR010000145.1, on the reverse strand, counting down.
TTTGATGGACCAACATATTTTTTGGACTATAGTATTTTGTAACGATACATTAACATAATATATTCCAATTTCAATTTTCTCACTTGTATTAATCTAATAACATACAAGAAAATCCCTCTGTATGCTCTTATTTTGTTGTCTCGTCTAAATCAGAATTGCATCTTTCAAATGTATTATTATGATCCATGTGTTTTAAAAAAAATTACATGTTACATCTGATATTGTAGAAAAATCATTCCTTAAACAAACAAGTAAAAAAAAATAGCAAGAGATTAAACAATTTATAACAAAGCTTCAAGAGTAGATTTGTTGTAACGATTAAACAATAAATTAGTGAATCAAAGGAGGGGGGTACCCATAATGGCACTCTAACACAACAACTAAGTGGAGTTTAAGTAAAAAAGATGAATGGTCCTTGAGATGATGTTGTTATATATCTTATTGAGGGTAGGTCTAAGTATATCAATCCACTGACCCCATAACATGACAATCCAAGAAAAGAGGCAGATTCTCACACGAGAAGAATATGGTTATAAAGGAAGAAGTTGGGAGACTACTTGCCACACTGCACATCCCATTGTTGGTTTGTAAACTTAATGAAAATTAGCAAATATGTATAGATGTTACCAATCTTATTAGAGCATGCATCAAAGATTACTTTTGGATGTCTCTGTTCATGTGATGGATTAATCTAGTCACAAGACATCATTTTAGGGTAATTTAGGACTTAGTTGAGGGATTTTCCCTCATATATTGACGTTTTACATTTTCTTGTGTAGTTTTGTTGTTTATGCTATTTCGAGATCCGCGGCTAATTTGCGTGTTAAATGAGTATATCTTAGGTACTTGAAAGTTATAACACCTTGAGATGCCGATAATAAGTGAAAAATCGATTTCACCCCTTGGTTATGGCAAAAAATGAAGATTCTACCACTTTTAGAAAGTGAAGAATATGCCGACCAAATTCTGAAAGTGGGTTGTTCGAGGTACCATGTGAGATTGACAAGGTTTTTGGAGCAGGCGTTCCATACCTAGATAGTATTTGAAGTGAGAAACACGTAGGATTCGACGGCCGAAATGAAGACGTTATGTAAATTGTCATTGTCGTGGTTAAAACTAGTCCCCTCTTAGTAAAACTCTTTTGGTTTGGATTAGGTCACTTAAAAGAATACCACAACCCATAAAACGTGATTGGCCCTATATATACTTGTGTTATAATTAGAAACAAGACCTTAATCATATGAACACCTAGAAATTGCCAGAGCAGAGAAGAGAAGAAGAGAAGAAGTTTGGAAGTAGTACATGTCATTCCAACTGTTTGTGGTGGTTGTGGTTATGGTAGCTGTAAAGGTGATTAAATACATAGTAGTGGTGGTTGTGGTTGTGGTAGCTGTAATGGTGATTAAATACATAGTAGTGGTGGTGGTGGTGGTAATGGTACCTTATTATTTGTTTAATATTTAAAAATAAATATTGTATTAAAAATAATATATTTAATAATAAGGGTATTAAAGGTATAAAAATATAAAGGAGATATTTCTTACAAATAATTATTTTACTAGGCATTTTTTAATAAAATAAATTATTAAAAGCTTAATTTAACAATTATATAATTTTATTAGATTTCTTTTAAGATATATCTCTATTTTTAATAATAAAAAGGATAAGAAAGTGAAATGGTAATAGACTTTTGATTTAAATGGGAAACTGAATAATCTAACTAAAAAAATAACAATATGTATTCTTTTAGGCATAGATTTTTCTAATTATAATTTAAATGGATATTTTTTCAATAATTTATTATGTATGATAAGGTTAAGTAGTATTAAAATGATTAAATAGAAAAAAAAATATAACCTATAAATACAAAATACGTGGTACGTAATAGGAGTAAAAAAAAAAGCATTTATATTGTCAAGTTTCTCTCTCTTCAATTTTGTATTATTTTATTTCTAAAACTACACAAAACTTGATACTAGTTCATGACTACCAAAGTTTCTCCCTCAATAATTTGGAAAATATTCCTTAAATCCAGTGTAGCAACTGTAACTAAAACATCAATATTTACGTGATTTACTTGACTAATGATTTTAGATACGTATACGATTAACCATAAGATAGAAAAAAAAAATTAAAAAAGACAATGATACTATATACTAGTAGTAGTATATAAATGTCTAAAAAACATCCTATGAAATATAATTATAGAAAACTTTCATCTGTATATCATAATTATATTTTTGTCTTAAAATCATTTACCATTCACTTATTCAATTATACTCTCTCTCCTATCTTTGTCCTTTTTTTTAACATTGACTCTTTTTCTCTCTCTCCCTGATTCTCATCTGAAAACGTGAAAAAGATCGCCGGAGTGACGTAGTCCTCCATGGACCACCGGCTGGACCACCGGCACACACACCCAAAATGCCATGCGCCACCACAAAAATCAACTTAAGCTTAAAGAACAAGTGAACAACCAAAAAAATGGCTGCTACACCAAATAACAACGCTACTATAGAGTCAACAACCACCACCACCGCCATGACTAGCACCACCACCACCTCCTCGGTGGTGGTGCCAACTGAAGAGTTAGCTGTAAAAGCACTTCATAAACGTTACGAAAGTCTTGTAATGGTGAAGAACAAAGCTATTAAAGGTAAAGGAGCTTGGTATTGGCAATATTTAGAGCCTATACTTGTTATAAATCCTGATACAAACTTAGCTAAATCTGTTAAACTTCGTTGTTCTTTATGCGACGCCGTTTTCTCAGCTTCTAACCCATCAAGAACTGCTTCTGAACATCTTAAACGTGCCACTTGTCCTAATTTTAACTCCACTGTTGATGCTAATCCCATTTCTTCTCTTCCTCCGATTAATTTCACACACCCTTTACAACCTAATAATCATAACCGGAAAAGACCAATTACTAGCACTAGTGGCGGAGTTTCGGTAGCGTCGGTTTCCGCCGCCGCCACTAGTGGCGGCGGCGCTAGTGGTGAAGTGTCGGTATTTGGAGGCGGAACAAGTACTAGTAAGCTAATATTATCTGGTGGGAAAGAAGATTTAAATGCATTAGATAAGTTAAACAAGAGTGTAAAGAAGCTAAAGAGTCCAAATTTATCGTTTTTTCCAACATTAGGTAAAGCTCAAATCGATGCATCAATGGATTATTTACTCAATTGGGTATATGAATCTTGTGGCTCAGTTTCATTTTCAAGTCTTGAACATCCAAAGTTCAAAGCTTTTCTCGATCAAGTTGGTTTACCACGTTTCTCAAAAACAGAGCTTTTAGGTTCTAGATTAGACGCTAAATATGAAGAAGTTAAGGTTCTTTCCGAGGTAAAAATTCGCGATGCTCTGTTTTTTCAGGTTAGTTCAGATAATTGGAAGGCGAAAAGTTATGGAAATGAAAACAATTTAGTGAATTTAAGTGTAAATCTTCCGAATGGTACAAGTTTATTTCGAAAAGCTTTGTTTACTAATGGATATGTGAATTCTAAATACGCAGAGGATGTTTTATGGGATATTATAATCGATATTTGTGGTAATAATAACGTTCAAAGATGTGTTGGAATAGTTTCAGATAAATTCAAAGCTAAAGCGTTAAAAAACCTTGAAATTCAACATCCTTGGATGGTTAATTTCTCGTGTTTACATCAAAGTTTCGTTAGTTTGATTAAAGATTTCGGAAAGGAGCTTCCTTTATTTAAAAACGTAGCGGAAAATTGTTTAAAACTCGCGAATTTCGTGAATAATAAGTCTATAATTCGACATTGTTTGTATAAGTATAGGTTACAAGAGTATGGTCATGGTGGTTTGTTAAGAGTACCTTACCATGGTCAAGAAAGTGTGTATGGTTTAGTCGAGGATATTTTAAGTTCTTCAAGAGCTATTAAATTATTAGCTCACGATGATTCGTTTAAAATAGTATCGAATGAAGATATAATCGGTCGAGAAATCGAAGAAATGGTTAAAAACGCGCATTTTTGGAATGAAGTTGAAGCGGTAAATTCATTAGTGAAGGTAATAAAAACAATGAGCCGTGAAATCGAGCGTGAAAAACCGAGGATTGGTGAATGTATTCCGTTATGGAAGGAGTTGCGTTCAAAAGTTAGGGACTGGTGTGTAAAATATCACATACCCGAAGGACCTATCGAGAAAGTAATTTTACGTAGGTTTAATAAAAACTATCATCCCGCTATGTCCGCCGCTTATATACTCGATCCGTTGTATTTAATCAAGGGTAATGACGGAAAGTATTTACCTCCGTTTAAATATTTAACACCGGAGCAAGAAAAAGACGTAAATACCCTTGTCACGAGGTTAGTAAATCACGAAGAAGCTCCGAATGTGTTAATGGAGTTGATGAAATGGAGGACACATGGGTTAGACCCGGTTTACGCACAAGCGGTACAATTACGAAAGCGGGACCCACTTACGGGTAAGCTAATACTCGAGAATCCGCAAAGTAGTAGGCTTGTTTGGGAAACAGAGCTTTCCGAGTTTAAATCGTTAAGAAAAGTTGCGATTAGGTTAATATTTTTAAACGCGTCTTCTTGTGGGTTTAAATGCGATGAATCGTTATTGAAATCTTTAGGTAGGGGTAGTTTGGACAGAGCTCAGAAATTGATATTTGTAGCGGCTCATTCGAAGATGGAAAGACGAGATTACCCTCATGATGAAGATAAGGATTCTGAGATTTTTGCTTTAGCTATGCATTAGGTAGTAGTTTATGATTATTAATGTATAGAGTAAGTAACTTGTTTAGTCCTTTATCTTTGCATATTTGGACATTTTTATCCTTATTAATAGTATTTTGGTAACGTTAGTCTTTTATATTTCAAGCGTAACATTTTTAATCCGCTTTATTTTCATTTTGTAAGATTCGCTTTTATGTATTTCCATGTGATATAAGTGTTTTGCGTACGTGGCAATATTAATATACAAAAGGGTATTTTGATCTTTTATTACCGACCATAATGTAATGAATGAAACAGACGAAATTAGGAGGTGCAATTTCTTGATACGGCTCAAACAAAATTTTGAGGTATTACGACTAGGGGTAATAACGTCTTTTTAGTAGGAGGAGCACTTAGAATTCTATAACGTCATCTCGTATCTATGGCTTGGTATGTGGCTTTAGGAATTGAACCCTACCATGATGTTATCATTGTAAAAAAGGTTTTGTGGGAGGACCCAAAGCAACATAGAAAAGATGCTTGATAGTGATTTTACAAAGAAGATCTACTATTTTCGATGATACTAGATAGCTTTTAGAAATGAAAAAGACTATCATTACCCGGTAACGTAAATTTTGTATTCCTTTTTTTGTTAAAAAATTGTTTTGTTGAAGAGTTGTATAGTTAATTTAGCTAAGTATTGTTTCTTGTTCTTGTTTGTTAGTAGTAGTAAATTGTAGATTAAAGACAAAATCAAGATTTTCTGTTTTATGATCTTGGTATAGTATCCATAATGTTTTGTGTCAACAATTCTCTTTAGTGTTTATTTACTTAATGGAAATGTTATAGGTGCTTTACAAGTGTGAATATGAAATGCGAGTACGAAAACGTGTTATCGAATATGAAGACGGGGCAAGGGTATAAGACATTTTTTTGATTGTGGTTTTAATTTTATTGAGAGTTTAAATTTTGTGGGTATTCTACGATCGTTTGTAGATAAAATTAATTATAGTAACCCGTAAACTTTGGATAATTTTCCTCCTTTATCATTCCTTTCAATTAGCAACTCGTGAACTTTGGATGATTTTACCTCCTCTATTATTCCCGAGGTGTAGGATAAGGACCCCTACGATGGGAGTTTGATTTTCACGGGATATAATTCTATGATAGATGAGATAGGTGAGATTCATATGTTGATGTATATTCTAGGATATATCAACTTGGGGATTTCGATTGGGTTAATCTCCTCTTATAATTTCCAAGGACATGGGATAAGAATTCTAGGATGGGGTTTGAATTTTACGAAAGATAGATCTTTGGTAGGTCAAATAAGAGTGTTGGACTCAAGTTGATTGTGATATACCCTATGATTATATCTTTTACCATTTAACGGTCCTCATGTTGGTTGTGGTATATCTTACGATTGTCTCTTTTACCATTTCGAGACCGAGAGCACTTTGATAGGACCATTTCGAGATCAAGAGCACTTAGTATGTAAAAGCAGAGCATTTTGGTAGAACCATTTTGAGATCGAGAGAACCTTGGTAGGTAAAATCAGGAAAACTTGTTTGTGCTATATCCTACTATTACCTTTTTTTTTCTCATTTAACGATCCTCACTAGTTGTGGTATATCCTACAATTATCTATTTTACCATTTTCAAGAACGAGCACGGATGAGATAATTTAGTCTCTCTCTAATAATTTTAATACATAATGCTTTAGAAATTGAATGAATCAAATGGTTGTGGTTAATATACAGTCAGTTTAAGTCTCCATACTTCTCAGGTTAAGTCATCACCGATAACAAAAATGCTAATGTCGAGCGTCAAAGTGTCATTGGGAGCGAACCTCCCTTTGATCCTGACTTAGTGTCTGGTTTTAGGAAGACTACGAGAGGTTTAGTAGACCCTCATACCTTCGTCGAGATCCACATAAGGACTAGGACGGAAATCCTTGCTCACTCATTGGGATTAAGGTACCACATATATACTCTTATCATCATGAAATTCATTATTCCTAACTTTTCTCTCCTTCTGCCTACACATATGCGTATTTGTTGTTGCTTTTTGGATATCTCTTATCCTCGGGACGAGTATGGTCCTGAGACTAATCGTAGCGTGAAATTCATACTCTATGAGGTAGGTACACAAGACTCCCTATAACACAAGAGTACCTAACGGGTTGATCGTATGATCAATGTTCTTAGCAAGATGTAAGTTTACATCGATAGGTGTCTTAACGGTATTTGTGCCAACATTACTAAATTTGTTTGGTATTTTCTCGATATAGTGTGACTGGGATAATACTATTCCTTCAAATGTTTAGAGAATCTTGATGCCCATAATAACATCTACAAGACCTAGATCTTTCATGTCAATTATGCTTAAAATTATTTTCTTGGTGGAGATAATCACATCATTATTACCTCCATTGATCAACATATCGTCCATATATAAGAATACAATGACATGTCCTTTATAATTTCATTTTTCATAGACACATTCCTCACATTCATTTATCATGAAGCCACCTGGGACCACGACTTGGTTAAATTTTCCATGTCAATGACATACTTTCTTCTTTTTACCTAAAACAGTGGTCGTTAGGTTGTTCCATGTATATCTATTCATTTAATTATCCATTTAGGAAAACTGTTTTTATGTCCTTTTGATGAATTTCGAGCTTGTATATCGAAACTATAGTAATTAACATCAAAATGAATGATATTCTCGTGACTGGAGAATATGTGTCAAAATAGTCAGGCCCTTCCCTTTAACTATAACCTTTCATAACAATGTGGTTCTTGTACTTTTCAATAGATCCATCAATTTTTAATTTTTTTTGAATATCCATTTTCACCCTAGGGGTTTATTCCCAAAAGGGAGCTCTACTAGTCACATGCATGATTTTGCATTATGGATTCCATCTCATTATTTAGTGCTTTTTTCCAGTAAGGGGCGTCAAGATTTGACATAGCCCTTTGAATGTTCGCGGTTCGTCATCTAGCATGTAAGTTAGGAAGTCAGAACTAACAAATGTAGAAGTTCTCATCCTATTACTTCTTCTTGCATCTTCCTTGTTTGGTAATGACTATTGGTCTTTCTCTTTGATTGACAACATTTCTTGATCTTACTCTTATTGAATTGCAGGATTCTTGTGTGTTCTTGTACGAGAGAATTGTTTCAAAGAAATGTTCATTCTTAGATTTAATCAATATATTGACGTGAATGTCAACGTGAAAAGAATTTGCACTAGGAAGCTGTATGCAAAACCATTTTGATCATATCCAATAAAGATGCAATCAAATTGTCTTTGGTCATATCTTGAAATCTTTGGGATCCAGGATTGCTACCTAATCCATCATTTCTTGTCTTTGGTCAACAAGACATCCATCATTTCCTTCAATGTGCGCTTTTTGTGTTCTACAATCCTATTTTGTTGAGGTGTATAGAAAATCGTGGTTTTATGGATGATTCCAATATTTTGGTATGTATATACAAACCCAAAAGACAAAATTAGAGAAAAATAATTGAATGTATATTTCTTGTTATGTATACACAAACCTAGAATATTTTCAAAAGTCTAGTTTATGAAAAGAAAAGTTTTATGGTTTATATTTAGTTGTATTAGATTTTGTACAAAATGGTATAATAACTTTTAATAAATGTAGATAATAAAGAAACAAAGAAAATCTACAAACTAAAAATTTCTTGTTGAGACTCAAATAAGATCCAATTTCTTGAAAGAATTTGGCCATATACTAATGATTTATGTTTGTTGGACTCAAGTCAAAATTATTCAGAAGAAAATGACACAAGAATTATTCAGAATTTCAATAAATTTAATAATATTGTTTCTTTTCAACCTCTCTTCCTAATAGTTTTAATACTTAATGCTTAAAGAAAATTAAATGCGTCAAATATTTAAATTGATCAACTATAATAAATATGTATATAGACATTCATTCGAAAAGGATGTGATTTTAAAAATTTAGAATCGTATCTTTTAAACAAAAGATATGTTGGCCCAATAGTAATGATAGGTTTGCACATGGTAAAAAAATTATATCTATCTTTTGGAACAAAAGGAACCAAATAGTCTTCAATGAAATTCAAGCCGTGCCTCATGAGTTTGAACTCAGGAGAGAAATAATATCCCTTGCTAGCTCGTTCATCCTAGCTTGGGGGAGAACTTGTGAGGGCCGGTTAGTTAAATTAGCCAAGAACACAATGGTAAAATGGACCAAACCAAGCGATGGTTTAAAATTAAATGTGAATGGAAGTTTTTGTGCAATGAAGGGAACTGCAGGTATCGGGGGTATCTTGAGATATAATAATGGTATATGCATTGCAGGATTTGTAGGCCCGTGTATAGTAGTTTCTTCGTTTATTTTGGAATTGCTAGCCCTTCACTTTGGGTTAAAGTGGTCTATTAATAGAGGATATAATGATATGTGTATTGAAACGGACTTGTAGGAACTCCATGCGCTAGTGAAGGGTGGTGGGAGTTCATTTGCTAATCATCTTGACTCGAGGGAGTTCCATGCGCTAGTGAAGGGCGGTGGGAACTCAAGTAGTCATCACGTTTCAATTGCTTACGATTGCTGGACAATTTTGCGCGAATATCCGAACTTTGAATTAACACATATATTTCGTGAAGCGGATTTCTGTGCAGATAAGTTGGCAAAGGAAGGAGCAACTATGTGTGTGCAACCAGTTAGCTTTGATGACCCCCCAGACTACCTATGACACTTTATAACAAGAGATAGTAGTGGCTATGCAATGTCAAGAGTTGTACTTGAGTTCCAATAAGAACTTGTGTTCACAATTGTAATTTTACTTTCTTAACGGCTTTATAAGCCTCTCATGTATGAAAAAAAAAATTATATAATTATTAGATTGACTGAATAGTAATAGTATATTTTTTTTTCTTTTCTTTCTTTTACATTTATGGTAGGGGTGAGCAAATGAGAACCAAATAACCAAACCGAACCAAAAAACCGGAAAAAACCGAACCAAAATAACCAAATGGTTCGGTTTTTAATTTTTCAAAAACCAATTTTTTTGGTTCGGTTCGGTTTACTACCTAAAAACCGAACCAAAAAACCGAACAAAAACCGAACTAACGAGGAAAAAATAAGGATTGTGTGAACTTCTTTTATAAGAATTATCTGAGAAAAACTTTTGTTAAGAATTTATCATCTACGTGAGATTTTAGTTATACTATTCGATGCTGCTATTAGTGAGAATTTTTTTTATATCACTTAAGATTATAAGTATTCATTACTTGATTGATTTTATAAATCATGATTGTATGAAATAGGAAGTAGTAGATTTAAATTTATTGTAGTATTGTAAATTAAGATAAGTATTTTTAGATTGTGTGCAACCAGTTAGCTTTGATGACCCCCCAGACTACCTATGACACTTTATAACAAGAGATAGTAGTGGCTATGCAATGTCAAGAGTTGTACTTGAGTTCCAATAAGAACTTGTGTTCACAATTGTAATTTTACTTTCTTAACGGCTTTATAAGCCTCTCATGTATGAAAAAAAAAATTATATAATTATTAGATTGACTGAATAGTAATAGTATATTTTTTTTTTCTTTTCTTTCTTTTACATTTATGGTAGGGGTGAGCAAATGAGAACCAAATAACCAAACCGAACCAAAAAACCGGAAAAAACCGAACCAAAATAACCAAATGGTTCGGTTTTTAATTTTTCAAAAACCAATTTTTTTGGTTCGGTTCGGTTTACTACCTAAAAACCGAACCAAAAAACCGAACAAAAACCGAACTAACGAGGAAAAAATAAGGATTGTGTGAACTTCTTTTATAAGAATTATCTGAGAAAAACTTTTGTTAAGAATTTATCATCTACGTGAGATTTTAGTTATACTATTCGATGCTGCTATTAGTGAGAATTTTTTTTATATCACTTAAGATTATAAGTATTCATTACTTGATTGATTTTATAAATCATGATTGTATGAAATAGGAAGTAGTAGATTTAAATTTATTGTAGTATTGTAAATTAAGATAAGTATTTTTAGATTATAAATTTATATTTAATTTGATATATTAATATTCCACATGGACAAAAATAATAGTAGCATAATTGTATTGGAATATTAGTCTCTATTGGACAATGTATTTCAAGAAATGGGGTGAAAATATTATTGACCAAGCATGCGAATTCGAAGAGAAACCAAAACCGAACCGAAACGAACCAATTCGGAACCAAAAACCGAATGTGGAACCAAATGCGAACCACCCGGTTTGGTTATTAAATTATAAAAAACCGAAATATTCGGTTCGGTTCCGGTTTTGACAAAAAACCGAGACGAACCGAACCATGCTCACCCCTAATTTATGGTATATATATATATATATATATATATATATATATATATATAAACTTATTTGTTTATTTTTCTAAAATGTCATAATCCATCTTCAGTTTTAAATAATCTTTAACTAAATGAATATAATTAAATTTTTATAATTAGTAAGATAAACGTATCATTTACGTCAATTCGGCTAATATTTTGGGTAAATCCCATTTGTCCAAGATAAAGTAGTTAGGTCATAATGAGAGTGATTTAGGTCATAACGAGAGTGAGTAAGTGATTGAGAAAGGGTGATCATCATCATGTTAGTCTTTGTAAAACATTCTTCCAGAAAAGGAAAGTTATTTACTAGCTACTTATTTTCTTGTACACTATGAGTTGGTCATTAGACTATTACTTTGTTCTCTCCCTCCATTCATGGAATTGCATGTTCAACGGTAAAACCAACCCACCACAAAACCAAGCCAATTCCTGATCTATCCACGTGGTACATTCATGACTTCTTAAGTTTCATATAATTTTTTATTTATTTGAGTGTTCTTTTCACTTAGCTTAGGTTTTTCTCTATAGTACATATTTCTTTGGAAAAAAAAATCTAATATTAAGGAATATTAATCGAAAACAGATTTAACTTCTTAGTAGCATTCAAGGCCACCTCATACTTCAACTTTCATGGTACAAAACGTTTTATGTACCGATCAACTCTTAATTATAATTACAGTACTCATATGTTTAAATCATCTTAAACAATGTCAACTTTTCTCGATTTAAGCTAGAAGGTTTAAGACCTTTAATTTTATAGTAGTATAAGGCATGTTGTTTGAATTGGTCTTTTAAGGCATGGTGTTTGAATTATTCTATTTTTAAATTAATATAAATGAATTATAATAGTTTATGTGATATTTAATTAATTTATTTTTAATTCAGAATGAATTTTTATTAAAATAGATGTAATGTTTCTATGCAAAAACTATTTAAATCTTGTTTAAACAAAAATATTTTAGATATTTAAAAATGTTAGATCATCTAGCATAATTTTAACGTTGCTATACCAAAATCTTTCACCTAAATACTCATTTAGTGGGTAGACATAAACCCTTGTCGGCACCTATTATTATATACTTTGTACAATGAAAAAGGCTAAATAACATTGACTACTCACCTACTAAAATTCAAATGATATGTTAACCTAATTACTCCACAGCTTCAAGACAATGTACCCATGGCTTTGCTCCCACCATTCTACTTTCTACTACTTTGTTAGCAAATAGAAAAGGGAATATAATGATTAAGTTAGTATAATAATTTCTCATTCTACACAAAAGTCTTTCCCCCTCCCAATATTTCTTGCATTCAAATATGACAAAAAAATCATATTACGTACGTTAGACATGTGAGAAATTCTTATTAAAAGAGGTTGAACATTTCATTTAGTTATAAGTAAGAATTAATGCATTAGAACAACTCTTAGCTGGATTTTTTTGTCACAAAGATAATAACTAATATATTAGGAAAATCATGCAATCCCAATGGATTGACAGAACATCAAGTTTGAATATTGGTATCGGTTTTATAGAGTTTGTCACTATATTGGTATTGTTAATTCGGTTCTTTTGTCTAGTGAAATATAATGTTATTTCTGATTTTCTTTAGTTTAGCACTAAATGCAATTACACACCCTTGAACTGTCTCAAAAATCTTGAGATACTCCCTGTATTATTTTGACTACTTTGATACTAAAACAACTCATCTGTTCATAAATCAACCCTTCGAAAGTATTTTGAGTACAAAAAGAATAAAACTGTCAATTCTAAAAATAGGCCATGAAAAGGGTGTTTTAGCATCAAACCAATAGTTGAAGGGAGATAATTAAAATAATTACATGTTTTCTGATCATGACCACCCTACCATTGATTTAGATTCTCCTTTTTGGTTATTAATTTATTGTGTATATGGGACATGAGGAGCATATGTATTTTTTCATTCCCTATGCTCGACAGATGGTTGCCCAGTTAATTACGGGAAATACAAAAATTAATGACGAAATTACTAATTAAGGTTTAATTATATCATAATTTATTTTTAAAGGCCTAATTTCTTAATAATACTAACAAAGACCTTTGTTGATGATCTGGTTTGATCGACTTACATATATACTTCTACTATTAAAATTAATTAGTTTCTTTTTGTTCATTGGGGGTTCCAGATCCATTTTTAGTATGTTCCAAAGTCTGTACGTACCCATCTCGAAACAACATCAAAGGCGTTATAAAATCATGTTATAAGGTCAAACGGGTGCGCACCAAGATCAATACGTACCCATCTCGAATCAACAGTAAGGGTGTGAATTATAGGTCTACATTTTGGTTTACGTACAGTCCAAATCTTTTTCAAAGTATAGGTAGGGAGTGTAAATATAAAAAAAGTCAAAATCCAATTCAAATTGCGGCATCTCCGGCAGTTATTGGGTTTCATGTGGATACGTACCAATTTCTATATACAACAGGTTCCATTTGGGTGCAAAATGACATGTGTGTTCTTACCAATCAATAAAATAAAATCAGTAACCAAATAATATTAAAATGAAAAAAAGTGAAAATTCTTCACCCTTGTCGGAACAAAAAACAAAGTTAAAACTCTTCACCCTCGTCAGAATAAAAAACAAAGTGAAATCTTTTCACACTCGCTACAACACAAATAAAAAATAAATCTCTTCACACTTGATACAACACAAGTAGATCTATCTTCACACACTCCCTGGTACCAAAAATTAAAAGCAATCTCCTCACACTCGCTGGTACCACAAACAAAAAGTAATCTTTTCGCTGGAACAAAAAAGAAACAAAAATCTTTTGACTCTCGCTCTTCACACTCGATAGGAACAATAACAAACAAGATTTAACATATTCGGTGGTGGAGAATGGTCTAACACGGTAGCGATTGATGGTGTAAAATGGTCTAAGGCGACAACAATTTTATTCTGCAGGAGTCGGCGGTGGAGAGCGGCGGCTGTTTTTTTTGCGCAACAGAGTGCCACCGAGAAGGTGAGACCTGAGAATGGTCCACGAACGGAGGTTGGTCCACAAACAGAGAACGATTTTCTTGTCCACGACCGGAGATCTGAAGAGATCTCTGACCCTTCGCTTAGTACAGGAGAGAGGCTTGGCAGTGGAGATCGGCTTGGTACGAAGATAAGGAGATTTCGTTTTGTTTTTTGTTCCCATCTGAAAATAGAAAGAGAACAGAGAGGTAAGAGATAGGGGGATGAGAAAGAACATAGAGAGGGAGGGGTTTCTTGTTTCACGTAACCTAATAGGGGTTTTGTTTTAGAATTGGTATTCACTGTAATAAGAAGTAAGGGAAAGGGCCATTTGGGTTTTTTGTTTGTTTGTAACTGGATACTTAGTAAGGGGGGGGGGGGGGGGGGGGCTTCTAATGAGATTGTGTATATTGTTTACGCCTTTATTAAAAATTGCCCCAAAATTGGTAGTTTGAAAATTTCTGACATCCAAACTATTCTTTTTTTGTCGAAGATCGTCAAATTGTGTTGTCCATCAAATAAGAAAAATCAATTTTCATTCGATTTTATATGTTAATTAGGTCGTGTGTCTCTTGTTGTAATACTGCCTTACTAAATAAGATTGCTAATTTTTTTTTCGGTCGGGTGTATAATAATATCAAGAAGACAGTATAAAACGACTGCAGATCATACATTCAATAGAATCGGTACAAAAATACTGCCCTAGCAAAATGCTAAGTGTAGTCTTATTTAATATTTGATCCTACAAAAATAAATATCAATGTACATTTATTATTTGTTACTGTTAGCCTAACCTTGTTTTTATTCCCGTTTTAATATTTTAACTAAAATTCATACAGTATTACTTTTAAATGTTTTCCAAAAACCCTCGTTAGATTAGTTTCTCTTAAAATCCTTGAACTTGAGCTTTCTTAGTACAGAGGTGCGGTACACCGGCCATACCGGCGGTACACCGCAGTACCGCGGACCACATGCACGGTGCAAGGGTAGTCCGTCAGAAACAAGGAAATCAAAAACACGAGAAGCGCGGTACACCGCACAAAACCCGCGGTATACCGCATAGAAGGTTTTTTCTGCACTTTAGAACAAGACAAAGCTTATATCCGTTGGGGTTAAAATCTATCCGTTAGATAGAAGCCTTTTGACCGTTGGAAGCTTATTTCAGCTATAAATTAAAGCTCTTTGAAGACA
Source organism: Nemophila menziesii (assembly GCA_029959085.1). Taxonomy (NCBI): domain Eukaryota; kingdom Viridiplantae; phylum Streptophyta; class Magnoliopsida; order Boraginales; family Hydrophyllaceae; genus Nemophila; species Nemophila menziesii. The sequence goes on along the minus strand of JARWIR010000145.1, from coordinate 239,888 downwards.
CAACTCATCCCTCCTATCTACCAATCTTAAGAGCAATTAATACTATCATTCAAGAAGGTTTCAAAGGAGCATTCAAGTCATATTCATTCCTCAAGCTACATAGTTTATATTCACTCATTTAGGAGTCTAGTTACAAGCAATTATGTCACCCTTAAACACTTTTCTTTTCCTCTTAATTCTTTGTAATAGATTAAGAAAGTAGTGTGAGTATAGGTTCTATACTTGGTTCCTTGTGTTGGTGATAACACAAGTGTTTTTCCTTCAAGGTTTAGAAGTGGTTGTAAAGGGTTTGTAATCTCACCCGGGTTAAAGAGTTACGAAGATTAATTTGAGAATCTTGCAAATCCTAAGGAGGCTTCCTTAGGTAGTGGATGTAGGGACACCGAACCACTATACATTGTTGTGTATCTCTCTATCCCTACACTCTTTATCTTTCCGCACTCTATATGCTTGATAAAATGCTTATATGAATAGTTTGATAATATTGTCTTTTAGGATTATCTAGTTCATGACTATTTAGTTTGCTAAAACAATAGGATTCAAATTAGCTTTTAATTTTATTTACTTGGAATAAAATTAGCCGATTAATTTCCATTGTCCTATTCAACCCCCCTTCTAGGACGCATATAGACTATCAATTGGTATCAGAGCCTAGCTCTAATTTGTACTTAATCGTTTCTAGAGTTAATACGATATGGACTCTAATCAACCGGAAGGTTCATGTTCTACTAGACCTCCGCTTTTTACAGGAAAAGATTACTTTGGATGGAAAAAGAAAATGGAGATTCATGTCAAAGGAATTGATTACTTTTTGTGGCTTGCTATCAAGAAGGGTCCTTACATTCCTTATGTTGATGGTAGTCAAACGGTTGAGAAAGATGAAGATGATTACAATGCTCAAGACATAGCCAAACTCACCAAAAACAACAAAGCTATAAACATACTCATAAATGGGTTGAGTGTCACGGAATATGCTAGAGTTAGTGAATGCAATTCGGCTCATGAAATGTGGCAACTCTTGGAGCTATCATATCAAGGAACGGAAGATGTCAAGGAAACTAAGATTGGTCTTTTTATCACCAAGTATGAGCTATTTCGAATGGAGCCCGATGAAGCCTTAAATGCTATGCATCAAAGATTTTCCAACATTGTCAACACCTTGAAGACTCTTGGTCAAGAGTACACCAACAAAGAACAATGCCGAAAAATCTTATTTTCTCTTCCAAAGAAATACAAATCAAAAATCAACTCTATAAGAGATACTAAAGATCTTTCAAAAATGACGGTTCATGAACTCATTTGTAACCTTATGACGGAAGAGCTTGTGCTTGAAGAAGAAAAGATAAGAGATGAGGAGGAGAAGAAGATTAAGAAATCCATTGCCTTCCATGCCTTGAGTAGCAATATAAAAGAACGAAAAGAAAGGAAGGAAAGTGAATAAAAAGAAAATTCACATGAAGAAGAAACTAGTGAAGATGAAGGAGTAGTTATGTTGGCAAGAGATATGAAAAGATTCATGAGATACAAACGTTTTGCCAAGAAAGGAAGCTCTTCCACACCCTATAAGAAGAATGTTAGAGCTATCAAACAAGATGAAACCACTTGCTATCATTGCAAGAAAGTTGGTCACATCAAAACCTATTGTCCTCTTTTTCAAAAGGAAAAACCAAAGAGAGCAATGCATGCTAGTATCAAAATTTGGATGAAGAAGAAAGTGATAATGAGAATGTTAATCTTGTTGCTTTTATGGGAGAACTTGGAAATGATGAAGATACTCTTTGGGATGATGGTCATACTATCCAAGAACTAAGCGATGACGGTTCAACTCACTTTGCCTTTATGGCAAACCATGATGAGGTAACTCCTAAATCTAAACTTTCTTTATCTAATGATGATGCTAGTGAGCAAGATATTCATGAGGCATTTGATTCTCTTTACAATGATTTTTTAAACTCTATTGAAACAAACAAAGTTTTAACAAAAGATTTAGAAGTTGAAAGAAATAGAAATAAAGAGATTTTAAAAGCTTTGGAAGATTGTCAAAATCTTAGTGATGAATGTATAGATGAAAATGAGAAACTTCATCTTGTTGAGAAAAATCTCTTGGAAGAAAAAGCATTGTTAGAGAAAAAGATTGAGGATCAAAATGCTATTATTTTAAAATTTACAAATGGGCAAGAAAACTTGGATTTGATTTAGGTTCTCAAAAATTGGCTTTTGAAAAAAGTGGTGTTGGATACGATCCATCAACTAAACAAAAAATTTTGAAAAATGTCTTTGTTAAATCAACGATTTCAAATCATATTTCGTCTTCTTCAAAATCTTCTATCACTTGCACTTATTGTGAAAAACTTGGTCATAATGCATCTCATTGTTACTATCGAAAATTATTGGATTTGGGGTCTCTTGTGACACTTTGGAAAAGACCTATATGGGCTATAAAAAGAAAATACACTAACCCTCATGGACCCAAACCAAATTGGGTACCTAAAGCTTAATCATTTTTGTTTGTAGGGATTGAGCATCAAGAAACAAAATATATGGCTTCTTGATAGTGGATGCTCTAGACATATGACCGGGAACCCTTCATTATTTACACATCTCTATAAAACAAAAGGTGATAAAGTTACTTTTGCCGACAATACTAAAAAACGTGTTTTGGGTAAAGGTAATATCGGTAATATGGATTCTTTACTTATCTCAAATATTTTGCTTGTTGAGGGTCTATCTTTTAACTTGCTTAGTATTAGTCAACTATGTGATGTTGGTTATTTTGTTAAATTTGAAGCATCTAGATGTATTGTGTTTAAAAATGATGAGTTAAATACTATTTTTATTGCTAAAAGATCCGATAATATTTTTGTAGTTGATCTTGAAAGTCTTATTTGTCAACGTATTAAATGCTTGTGCGTGGTTAATGATAGTTGGCTTTGGCATAGACGTTTAGGACATGCTAGCATGGATTTAATTTCAAAATTGTCTAGAAAAAATCTTGTTGTTGGTTTGCCTATTTATAAGTTTGATAAAGATAAACTTTGTGATGCATGTCAACTTGGTAAACAACATCGTTCATCTTTTAAACCCATAAATAAGGTCATCACCATTAGGCCACTTCAATTATTGCATATGGATCTTTTTGATCCCGTTGATGTCACTAGTCTAGGAGGGTCTGGATATGTTTTTGTTGTTGTTGATGATTACACTAGATATACATGGGTGATGTTCCTTGCTTTAAAAAATCAAGCCTTCAATGAATTTGCAAAACTTTGTAGAAAGGTGCAAAATGAGAAAGGCTACTCTATTACATGCATTCGTAGTGATAATGGTAGTGAATATGTGAATTCTCCTTTTGTGCATTTTTGTGATGAATTTGGCATTGAGCATAATTTTTCGCCTCCTAGAACTCCCCAACAAAATGGGGTAGTGGAAAGGAAAAACCGGACTCTACAAGAAATGGCAAGGACAATGTTAAAAGAACATAGCTTGCCTACATATTTTTGGGGTGAAACCGTTCATACGGCTTGTTATGTGTTAAATAGAGTTCTCATTAGACCTATTATTAAGAAAACCCCTTATGAACTTTGGAATGGTAGACCACCAACTATTGCATACTTTCGTGTTTTTGGGTGCAAATGTTTTATCTGAAACACTAGGGATCATTTGGGCAAATTTGATGCCAAATCGGATGAAGGTATTTTTCTTGACTATTCCACTAAGGGAAAAGCCTATCGTATTTTCAATAAACGCACTCGTACTATTGAAGAATCTATGCATATTGACTTTGATGAGACTAACCCTTTTTGTATAAAGAAAGTAGTAGATGTTGATTCACATGAAGATATCCCACAAGATCAACCCTTAGAATCTCCTACTCAAGAATCAAAATCTCATGATGAATCTTTTAAGGAGAATGGTCAACCCTCAAATGAAGCAACTACGGATTTACCAAAGTGTTGGAAAAACATCAAAGATCACCCAAGTGAATTAATTCTAGGTGATCCAAATGAAGGTGTAACCACTCGTTCTCGTATAATTGCTCTATGTGCTCATCATGCATTTTTATCTCAAATTGAGCCCAAGAATATTAAAGAAGTCTTGCTTGATGATCATTGGATAAATGCTATGCATGAGGATTAAATCAATTTGAGCGTAGTAAAGTTTGGACCTTAGTTGAGAAACCAATTGGTCCTACTATTATTGGTACAAAATAGGTGTTTCGCAACAAACTAGATGACACCGGTATAATCACTAGAAATAAAGCAAGGTTAGTTGCTCAAGGATATAATCAAGAAGAAGGTATTGATTTTGATGAAACATTTGCTCCGGTAGCTAGACTTGAATCTATTCGTATGTTACTTGCTTTTGCTTGTTATATGGATTTTAAACTTTACCAAATGGATGTCAAAAGTGCTTTTTTAAATGGCTTTATAGATGAGGAAGTTTTTGTTAAACAACCACCGGGTTTTGAAAATCCAAATTTCCAAATCATGTTTTTAAACTTTCAAAAGCTTTATATGGTTTAAAACAAGCACCTCGTGCTTGGTATGAACGTTTAAGCAAATTTTTGTTAGAAAATGGTTTTAAACGAGGAAATATTGACTCCACCTTATTTATAAAAAGATCTTCAAAAGATATCCTTCTTGTTCAAATTTATGTGGATGATATAATATTTGGTGCTACTAATGAAAATCTTTGTGAGAATTTTTCTAAAAGCATGCATAAGGAATTTGAGATGAGCATGATGGGAGAATTGACCTACTTTCTTGGACTTCAAATCAAGCAAATGAAGGATGGCATCTTTGTAAATCAAGTCAAATACACAAAAGAATTGATCAAAAAATTTGGACTTGAAGATGCAAAGGAAATTGGAACTCCAATGAGCACATCCACTAAACTAGACAAAGATGAAGATGGTAAGGATGTTGATGAGAAAACGTATCGAGGTATGATTGGTAGCTTACTTTATTTAACCGCTTCTAGACCCGATATTATGTTCTCCGTTTGTCTATGTGCTAGGTTTCAATCCTCTCCTAAAGAATCTCGTCTTAGTGCCGTTAAGCGTATTTTTCGGTATTTGAAAGGAACCCTAAGTTTAGGAGTTTGGTACCCAAAATTTACCTCTTTTGAACTAATAGGTTATTCGGATGCCGATTATGCCGGTTGTAGACTTGATAGGAAAAGTACTAGTGGTAGTTGCCAATTCTTAGGACAATCCCTTGTATCTTGGTCTAGTAGAAAACAAAATAGTGTTGCTTTATCCACGGCCGAAGCTGAATATGTTGCGGCCGGAAATTGTGTGACTCTAATTCTTTGGATGAAACAAACCTTACTAGATTTTGGTCTAGAGTATGATTGTGTTCCCATTCGTTGCGATAACACTAGTGCTATCAATCTTACCAAAAATCCTATTCAACACTCTAGAACGAAACACATAGAAATCCGACATCATTTTATCCGTGATCACACTCAAAAAGGGGATATTGTGCTTGAATTTGTCACTTCGGAAAATCAACTAGCCGATATTTTTACCAAACCTCTACCCCAAGATCTTTTTGAGAAAATTCGTTGTGAAATTGGCATGCAAATTCTCTAGATTTTTTATCTTGCCATTATTGTTATTGCTTATGATGTATTTATTATGATATCTTGTTGCTAACATTTTTCTTGGTGTTATAGGGTCCTTGGGCTTCTAATTGTTATCCATTTACTCATTTAGTCCTTGTTTTTTACTCAAAAGTATTTTGACCCCTTAAATTTTCAAAAATCTTATCATCGATTCTTTTTGTTGTTGACAAAGGGGGAGAAATTTTAGTTAAACTTTTTCAAATTCATACTCCATGCATTTTGTGAGGGGGAGTTTTCTAAAAACTCTAGTGATTAGCTTGAGGGAGAGTTTTTGATTAAAACTTTATCTAAGGCATCAAAAAAAGTTTATGATTTGTCAAACATCAAAAAGGGGACGATTGTTAGCCTAACCTTGTTTTTATTCCCGTTTTAATATTCGACAAATCACATTTTAACTAAAATTCATATAGTATTACTTTTAAATGTTTTCCAAAAACACTCGTTAGATTAGTTTCTCTTAAAATCCTTGAACTTGAGCTTTCTTAGTACAGAGGTGCGGTACACCGGCCATACCGGCGATACACCGCAGTACCGCGGACCACATGCACGGTGCAAGGGTAGTCCATCAAAAACAAGGAAATCAAAAACACGAGAAGCGCGGTACACCGCACAAAACCCGCGGTATACCGCAGAGAAGGTTTTTTCTGCACTTTAGAACAAGACAAAGCTTATATATGTTGGGGTTAAAATTTATCCGTTAGATAGAAGCCTTTTGACCGTTGGAAGCTTATTTCAGCTATAAATTAAAACTCTTTGAAGACACAACTCATCCCTTCTATCTACCAATCTTAAGAGCAATTAATACTATCATTCAAGAAGGTTTCAAAGGAGCATTCAAGTCATATTCATTCCTCAAGCTACATAGTTTATATCCACTCATTTGGGAGTCTATGTCAAGCAATTATATCACCCTTAAACACATTTCTTTTCCTCTTAATTCTTTGTAATAGATTAAGAGAGTAGTGTGAGTATAGGTTCTATACTTGGTTCCTTGTGTTGGTGATAACACAAGTGTTTTTCCTTCAAGGTTTTGAAGTGGTTGTAAAGGGTTTGTAATCTCACCCAGGTTGAAGAGTTACGAAAATTAATTTGAGAATCTTGCAAATCCTAAGGAGGCTTCCTTAGGTAGTGGATGTAGGGAAACCAAACCACTATACATTGTTGTGTATCTCTCTATCCCTACACTCTTTATCTTTCCGCACTCTATATGCTTGATAAAATGCTTATATGAATAGTTTGATAATATTGTCTTTTAGGATTATCTAGTTCATGACTATTTAGTTTGCTAAAACAATAGGATTCAAATTAGATTTTAATTTTATTTACTTGGAATAAAATTAGCCGATTAATTTCCATTGTCCTATTCAACCCCCCTTCTAGGACGCATATAGACTATTAGTTACTCCCTCCGTTCCACTAAATTTGACTACTTAGCTTTTCACATATATTAAAAAATATAATAAATGCATTAACCATTACAAAAATACCTCTAATAAAGTATCTTGATATATTAAATGTGTATTGCAAATATAAATTTTAAGATTTTAATAAAGGTAATAGTTAAAAAAGTAGGAAAAAAAGTGGGGGTAATTAGCGATAAATGTCTCCTTAATTAAGCTTCTAATTTTTTTAAGCCTCTAATTTTTTTATTTAGAGATAAATGCCTAATAAACAATTATTTATAGAAAACATCTCCTTTATATTTTCTATACCTATACTATCTTTATTATTAAATATATTATTTTATTTTTGATACAATATTTATTTTTAAATATTAAACAAATAATAGGGTACTTCTACCACAACCATCACCAACTCCACCACCACAACCACCTACTACTAATTTCATCACACGCGCGCGTCCGTAATTTTTTTTTTTAAAATCGTCATAATTAATTAAAAAAAATCAGAAAATTAAAAAAATTTGCATTTTTGGATAAAACAAATTAATATTTAAGTCTATGATTTTTTTTTTTTATTTTTAATTTTTTTTTTCCGCAGACACGAAATTCCATGTTTTAAACAGTGAATTTCGTGTCTGCAGAAAACAAAATCCTTATTTCAAAACATGGAATTTCATGTTTAAAACATGGAATTCCGCGTCTGCGAATTAAAAAATTCAAAAAATTCCCAAAAAAATCATAGACGTAAATATTAATTTGCTTTATCCAAATATATAAATTTTTGATTTTTTTGATTTTTTTGATTTTTTTAGAATTAGTTATGACGATTTTAAAAAAAATTCACGGACGCGCGCGTGTGTTTTGTATTTTTTGTTTTGTTTTTTTCTAATTTCTTTTTTTTAATTGTTAATGATAGGGGTAGTTTGGGATGGGGCAGTTTTCTATAAAGTATCTTATTCTATGCATGTTTTTTTAAATAAGTTTTTTAATAGGCATTAATCTATAATTGGTTTAAAAAAATGTCTTGAACTTCTAAATAGACAATATATTTAAAATATTATTTTAGTAAATAGATAATTTCAATGGACTAGAAGGAATAATATTTATACTACGGTGTGGGATGATTTGTTATAACAATAAAATGATTACAATACATTTTAAGTTCATGAATATATAATGATTGTTTGTGGGTGAAGAAAAGAATGTCATAATTGCCAAATTCTTAAATCAAAGCACCAATTTTGGCTATCAAATGATACTTTTGAGGAAAGATATCTATATATTGTTGGTAAAATAACATAAGCATTAATTTGAAAGAATGGCAATTCCATTTTATTTTCAAAATAAAAATAAATCTTAAAAAAAATTATACGTAGATGAAATATAAAAACACAACTTACAATGAAAATTAGAATTTCGAGTGATAATTATCAATTTATCATACTTGTGTTAAAAAGGATTTTTCAAATATAAATGGTATTTTCAAATCAATACTATCACTATTCTATGTTGAAAAACGAGGTTACAGAGAGATGGAGAGTTTGAGAATTTTCCGGTGTTTTTAATTCAGTTGGTGTTTGCTTTGCAAATGAACATATACGTTTTTATTCGGTAAAGGAAGAACGTATCTAAACAAGGCTAATAACTATGGTAACAGATGAGCCATAGTTGTAGGAGTTCCAGACTGTTAGGAATGAGCCATAATAGTGGCGACGGATGTCAAATTCTAGCAATTTAGTTAATTTTTAAATATGGGGTTTAGTTTCTAATAATAAATTTAAATCTTGAATTATTGTGTTTGTATAAGGCGAGTTTATATGGTGGAATTTGGAAAAATGGCAGCACTTGAATATATTCGGGGATGTTTTGATTGTGCGTTAAATATTCTCTATTGGCTTTAAATTTTGTTGATACTCAGTTAACTACCCTGGTGATTATTGGATTTGATTAACCAGATTTTCTATCCTCATGAAGATAATTCAGTTGAAACCTTATTAAATTATCATCAGATTGAGTAAGGAAATATTGTTTATGGGATAAGACTGTATGAGAATGCATAAATGAGATTCTTGCATATGAAATATTACTTTTTTTTTTCATACAAATGAGGCTTTAAAAGCCGAAGTTGATAGGAAAACAATCAACTAACTCCCTCACAGAGGGTCTAAAACTAGTCTAGGTACCATGCACCCACTCTTATCACTAGTAATACAATGCCATAGAAAATCAGGCGGATCCTCCAAGGTACGAGGCTCCCCACTCCACTCTGCTCCACTTTTTGCTAACTTGTCTGCGCATATATTTGCTTCTCGGTAAATACACATTACCTCAAACCCAGGATTAGCTCTTATCAAATCTCTACATTCACTTCCTATATGACAATTCCAACTCGTAGAACTACCACCGCCCTTCACTAGCGCGTGAAGTTCTCTTGAGTCGGTTTCAACATATAATTCAGTGATACCCCGGTTCAACGCCCACTTCAATCCAAAATGTAAGGCTAAGGATTCCGAAAAGGCTGGGGATTCCACAACACAAGGGCCCGCAAAACCCGCTATAAAATATTACCTTTCGATATATAATCGGGTGTCGACATTCCAACCTCTAATTCTCTATTCTTGGCACTTAAGTGACTATGTACAAGTTTGTTCACACTTAGTCCATGTTTGACAAAAAAAACACATAGTCCATGTTAAAACCTACAGTATAGTGAAATGACTATCTTACCTATCAATATATAATATGGTATCCATATTCGAAGTTATATTTCTTTATTCTCTACACTGTCAGTGAAACGATTATTTTTGATAAAATGTGTATTTGGTTTTGTAATTAAAAATGGATATAAAATATAAAAAAGAAGGAAGTTACAAATTTTTCATTGATGGAAACCGCTTGATGCAGAGGCGGAGCTGTGTACAACACAAGGGGGGTCTATGGCCCCCCTTGATTTTTCAAAAGAAAAAAATTATGACTATTTAAAAAAAAATTATAAGTAATTAACCTTTAAACTTTTAAAAAAATATTATTTGGCCCCCCTAATTTTTAGAATTCATTTTATTAGACTAAATTTATTTTATTTATAAGATTTTTCTTTTGTTTTTTAAAGTAAAATATATATTATTTTGTATTAGAAAAAAGAAACTTATAAAATAATTAATTAACAAATTAATATCGAAACTTATATTCCAATATTTATACAATATAGGGACATATAGTTCATTTTTGTATAATATAAGGACCTATAATGCATTTCTATATAATATAAGGACCTATAATGCATTTCTATATAATATAAGGACCTAATTTTGCATAATAAATAAACTTATCATATAAATGCCGGGAAAAAGAATTTTCGGGGACGTTGCCCCCGAACCCCCTTGGCCCCCCCTAACCATAATTCCTACCTCCGCCCCTGGCTTGATGTATTTTAACAATAAATCAACCTTATCCTACTTAATTATGTTATTTTGTACCATATGGAAATCTATAATGCATTTGATTTAAAACAGGTTATTTCACGTTCTTTAGAGAGTCATATAGCCATTGGTTCAAACCCTCCTATTCTCTAGGATTTCCAGAGTAATGGGAATGTAAGTGAACTAGGAAGGTGTTAGGATTTGAAGGGTTGGGCCCAAACAATGTAATAACTAAACTTGGAATTAATATTGGCAATGATCGAACAAGTGATCATAATAACCTTATTCTCCTCTTGGTGATATCACTAATACGTTTACATTACCAATCAGATGACTTATTTAATTTTTTCCAGTGCCATATATAGGTGGGGAGCAAATTGGGTTCAATTACGTGATTTATCAGAAAATTATCAAAGTCGTAGCTGTAGTGGAATTTATATGTAAGAATCAGTCTTTTGTGTTAGACAAAATAATACTTTGAACCAAAACATAGACATATATCCGTTACCGTAACAAAATCCTTCACTGAAGAGTTTTTGAGGTTTAATTTTAAATATGGACAAGTTTTGAAAATCTTTTCAATCATCGTAATTGTAGCTTTGCCAAAGATTGAAGATTTTTAACGTATCTGATGGTGTGGAATTTCTTAAGTTGGAGAGCAACTCGGTGGTTTCATTAGTGTCTGCTTTAGTGAATGTATTTTAGACTTACAATAGATTTAATAGAAGTAGTGGTTTCATAGTTGAAGGCAAGCTAGTGCTAACTAGTTCCCGTGTTATACAAATTATAAAGGATATCACCCAAATCTTGGTGAAAAGACATGATTATGATTATAGGGAGAATACTCAAGATCTTTTTACAATTGGTTTGAGTTGCGATATATGTCATATACTAGCTTGGTTAACGGTCCAACCGGTCCGGTTCGAAGCGGTTTTCATCGATTTTTTTTATTGAGTCGGTCCGGTCTACAGGTCTTTGCCTTACCGGTTCGGCCCAGTCCTGTTTGACCTATTAGCTACTACCAGACCGATAGTGGGGACCGGTTATTATCGGTTATAACCGGTTCAGGTCCGGTTCCTTAACGGTTTTGGACATGTCCTAACGTTTTTTATAGTGACTTACCGGCTCGGTCCGTTCCAAACCGATGCTTAGCCCTTTATTTTTTTTTAAAAAAAAACAGACCTTAAAAATTGATAAGTGGTCTAGACCTATCTGGTTTCGGTCCTAGACCGATAATCCGATTTGGTCCGTAAGGATCGTACCGCGTATACATATACAAACTTATACCCTTGATAATTTTTAGCTTATTAATGGTAACCAATCAATTTTGACCTAATCATGTGACTGACCCATGAGGTTTAAAGTACCTCCTAGTCTTAATAATAAATCAACATTTTAACCTACAGTCACACAATGGAACTAATATGATGTTCTTTTAAAGAGGTGTATTTAATATATAGTATGTTGGATTTTTTTGGATTTTAAAAATTTAGATATTCAATCTAGATTTTAATTTTTTTTTTGAACCTTGTGTCATTCAATCAAGATTTTTAAAAATTCTTTTATAATCTTGTGGTATTCAAAAGTCTATAGATTTTTATGGATTTTATTATTATTGGATTTGATAGGATACTATTGAACAAAACTTTCGTTTAACATTTCTTGTTTTAAGTAAAGATTTTGATAGATTTCTTTTGACTAATACATGGTAAATAAATAAAAATAACCCTGACATGTTTTTCATTTCTAGGATATTGTTCCAATTTGTGTTTTTCCCTAGAACATGGATATACAATTCAAATATGTTAAGTTTTTTTTTTCTTCTATTGAACAGTGTTTACATAGTTGATGTAAACACGGATATATTTTTTATTTGGTTAATTCATCCATGTTTAGTTATTTTAATCGAACAATACTAAGGATATACTTTATTATGTCCAAGCTGCTAGGTAATTTGAACGATCTTAGAAAGTATCCATAATGTGACTTGTGAATTTGAAGGTTTTAGGTAAAAAAATTAATTTAGATCCTAATGTTAGTAAAAATAATTTATACAACATTAACTAGAAAATCACAAAAATTTGAATTAATTTTGATTTATATTGGATGAAGCCAACTTTAACGATATTTTATTTAACATTTAGACATATAGGATAATGGAAAGATTTGTAAACCTCTTTTTAACATGACATGCCATTTTTAGTTTAATTAAAAGTTAGTTTTGTATCAAAATCAAATCTTACTAAAATATATATGAAACTAATATACTATTATTAAATTTTATGGTATTTATAAATTATTTATATCCTTTTAAAGGATTATATGGTAAAACATATAAAAAATATAAATACACATATAATTTATATATAATAAATAAACTATGATATTGAATTAACAATAGTTATAATTTATAAAAAACTCAAATTAATAAAATTGTTTACAAAACTCAACAAAAAAAAGATATTCTTGAATTCGAAGAAGAATATGACTTTATTATGAGATTTATTTAGTAAAGTCAATTTGTTGTACACTGTTTATATTTTATAAAAGAAAAATGTAAATGGATATATGGAGAGAGATTTTTTTACTTAGGTAGTCCGGGCCAGCTTGCGTGTACCATGAATAATCCTACAGGGATATACATGCCTCCCCATGCATATTTCTAGGTTAATCTGAACTATGTTACCCATATTCAGAGAAAGAACTCGAACCATTTACCTTTCAATTCACACCCTGTAAGTGTAGAAAAAATAGAGTAATTTTATTTATATAATGTGTGGGTGAGAGAAATATTGATCACCCAAGAAAATTTGTTAAATACATTTTAGAGTCATTTGACTCGGGTAAGATTCGATCCCGAAACTTATTGGTCACTACGGAGTACCCTATATAATATATCAACTATCAGTTTAAGAATAATTATTTGACCCCACAAGTAAACTGGATTACGACATATGTTTTCATACAAATCTTTCAATTATCCCTTAGTTATCCTATTAATTTCTTGCCTAAATATCTACGAGTTATCACATAAATCTCATTTTTTTCTAATTATGCATACTTCAATTAATGAGAAAGCTTATCGTGGCATGATCATTAAATTATTACACTTAGCGGCAACAAGATCATATATTGTGTTTGTCATTTGTCTTTGCGCAAAACTCCAATCACGTTTGAGGGAATTATATCTCACTGCCATCAAGCGCATTTTTCGATACTTAAAAGATACATTAGCCATTGTCCTTTGATACAAATGATTCTAATCATATCGTTGTGTATATTGAGAATCAACCTTCAAGTTCAACTGCAAAGTTTCTTAAAATATCATTATATATGACTTTAGTGAATACATGATTTTCAACTTAGCATCACATCAAAGTTCATGTGAAAATTGCAGAATCTTTTTGCATATGCCGACCAAAGAAAATCGAGAACTCGCTTTGAGAAAGTGTCATCCCGGATAGGAAAATCATAATTTTGGTTTGGAAAAGCGTCATCCCGAGCTCACGATTCATTTTATCATTCTAGAACGGGCCTCGATATCTAGTGCCAGCTGTCATGTCGGTTCACAAAACGTCAACCCGGTTACGACGACATTTTAATGCACCCCAGAATGTAACCGTTTGTTCAGTTATAGCCATGTGTCTATTGCGGAGCAAATTGTCAAATGTGTTTAACAAACCATCATCCGATCCAAGCAAATCGTCATCTCATATTGTCCAAGCTTCACCCCTCTAGGACTTACATACCCCTATGTCCTTTGCCCAAATTAAGTATTAAAAATTTAAAAATAAGATAATGACCCAAAAGTTCCCTTCCTCGAAAATAGTTTTCCTAAATTGGCAAAAATCAATTTGCAATTCACCTTTGTTTAAACGAACTTCAGTTGTGCCCTTGCAACTGACATATGAATGAGTTGTACATATCATGAATGTTTACCTATTATATACATATATATATATATATATATATACTAGCTATGAACCCGTGCCTGAAGGCACTCTAACAATATTAATTTAGAAAAAAATAATAACATGAGATTAGGTTAAAAGTAATATAGCATCATTTTTATATGATAAAAAACTTTCGATGGTCATAAAATAGTTGTGGTATGATTTGTAAAAAAAAATTATAAACAAAATACTATAGATATATAAATTAAAAAGATTAGTGAAAAAAAAGAACTCACAACATACAACATCACTTCTCACACGGTGAAAGTCTTTCAATAGTCCTATAATGGCTTGATTAGCATAAAAACATAATAAAAATAACATAATAGATATATTAATTAAAAATAAATAATAAAAAAATAGTGAAAAGAAAACTCACAGCGTACGACATCACTTTTCCTACTGTAAAAGTTGCAATAGTCATTGGTCATTATATGATATGTATAAAAGAAAAAACAAACAAAAAATAGATATATTAATCAAAATAATAAATAATTAAAAAAACTCACATAGCGCAATAGCGCAGCATCACTTCTCCTTCAACAAAAAAAAAAGCAGCATCACTTCTCCTTCGACCAAAAAAAAAGCAACATCACTTCTCAAGCTTCCAACCTAAAAGGATTTGTACAAAACAATAATAAACAAAAGAAAAATAGATATATTAATTAAAAAAATAAATATTAAAAAATTAGAAACTCACAATATCCCCTTTCCGCATCATACCTTTTATACTTTATATGCAAACATCACTCCTCATACGTAAAAGGCTTCTTGTCCTACCATTGTTTTCCTTCTCCAAAATCAAACTTTGTACAAAAGTTAAAAAAAGATAGTATGAGTCATTACCTTAATTGTTGGTATTTGAAAGGATACAAAAGCAATTGATTTTAGTTTGGAAGATTGAACAAAGATGTTTAGAAAAAATCAAGTTATAAACGTACAGGTAATTTAAAAATATAGATAATTAGAATTAGATAGATAGAAAAGAATCTTTTGAGATCTATGTGGGATTTTAACCATATGAGCATAAAGTAAAAAATCAAGTTATAAACGTACATGTAATTTAAAAATATGGATAATTAGAATTAGATTGATAGAGAAGAATCTTTTGAGATATATGTGGGATTTTAATCATATGAGCATAAAGTAAAATAATTAAAAAAAATTAAAGATGAATAGCGTAATATAGAATGGATTTAATAAAATTAAAAGTGTTGTTAAAAAAAATTAAAAGGGTCCCACATGGTATAGAAGGTAATTTAAAAATATGGATAATTAGAATTAGATAGATAGAGAAGAATCTTTTGAGATATATGTGGGATTTTAACCATATGAGTGTTGTTAAAAAAAATTTTAAAGGGTCCCACATGGTATAGATCTAATGGCTGGAAAATATCAAGAGGACATCAAGACATTTTAAACCATCGATCGAATTCGAACAATCTGGACCATTAATTAGAATTGATCTAAAGGCCGAAAATGATAGAAAAATAATCTGACGGCTAGAAAATATAGAGGGAAATATGAGACATTTTGGATCGTTGGCCCTTCTCCAATATTATATAAATATATATATATATATATATATATAGAGGAAACGGGAGGTGAGGCGTCGCCTCACTTTTAAAAGTGAGGTAGCGCCTTTTAGTATATAAAGAAAATAAAACAAAAACAAAATAAAAGCATATTAATTTTTTTTTAAAATGAATGAGTTTCCTCTTCCTAGAATACGCCGACCATTTTCCCCAAACCTTCGCACGGCTGTCGATCTTCCTAACTTTCTACTACTTCAGCAACAGGCAAGGCATAATATTATAATTAAGACTTTCGTTCTTTGTTTCTGTCAATTAATTATATTTACTTTTTTATGGCCTTTCATTTGTATTGAATAGAAACATTAATAGGATGCAATGAAGAAAGTAAAATTCCTCTCTGAAAAGGATGTGTTAAAAGATATGTTATACATAATTCGAGGTATCTATGTATAAGCTGTTAATGGCTGCACTGAAAATAGGACTTCATTTTCATTCTATTTTACTTCTTCGGGTCATGGGTGTTATTATTTGCATAATTGTTCTTAACTAGCTTACAATATCTTATAAAAATAAATTGGAAAGATTGAATGATTTCTTGTTCGAGCTTTTGATTGTTTACTTAATTTTGGCATAAATGACTCAGTCAGACACAACCTAAGTCAAAGCTCTATATACCAGTCTCAACCAAATCACCAAACAATTCTCAGTTCAGTTCTAACACTTATACACAAATAAATGAGTAGATGGAAGAGACTAAATAGTTTTGGCATATAATCTAAGAGCAGAGGTCGTATAACATATTACAGACTCATTTTCCTGTATAATTCAAAGTGTAGTATGAAAAGCCTTATTACAACATGAATCGTTTTTCCTTATAATTCAAAGTGTAGTATGCAAAGCCTTATGATTGTCTCTATGTGTTCATGGTTCTTTGTGTGTTGCTCAAATCCCTCCCTTGTTAGCTTCTAATCTTGTCAACTACTCTTCTTAACAGAAATGGTTTGAGTCACATGTCTATACGACGTGCCAGACTTTAATGTCAACTACTCTAATTTTGTCGCGAACGAACTCTCGCGGTCCCCACCACAAAGTATTGGTTCAGAAAAAGACTTAGTTGTTACAAATGAACCTTCTCCGGGCCCACCAGAGAGTATCATTTCAAGTAAGGACTTTGTCCAGAACAAACCCTCTCCGTCCAAAAAGAAAATGATGGATTCAAGTACCACAGCCACTGAATCTGAAAGAAAAGAAGTAAGCACTGAGAATATATTTAGTGAAGAATATCGAGAGGAAGAGGTAAAAATGACTTAAGAAATGATCATACCATCGACTACTGAAACAACTCGCTCACCTAAGGAAAAGCTCAAGGAAGATTCTAGTATGATGAATCCATCTATTTCCGAAAAGCATGAGGAGAATTTGGAAAGTAATACGATGATATTATCCATTGCTCAAAAGCATGAGGCGGATTCAAAGACTTCTGATAAGCTTGAGAAGAATTCGACAGGTTTTCTATAACCTGTGGAAAACCATCTTCGGGAGCTCTCTAGATGATGCACCTAATAAACTCTTTGCACATGTTACTTAATTTTATATAACATTTCCATTAGTCAATCATTTTCAGTTATAATACTTTATTACTCATTCTTACATAATTGATTGCCTAGCTATGTTTAAATAACATTTTTCCTTTTCTCAGGTAATAAAAATAGCAATTGTTGTCGGATATGGTGTACTTGTTCTTTTTAACAGGCAGAGAGAGAGAGAGTCGAGGTGTATATTCACTACCACAGGAGCTTATTTCCCTTTCTGAGTTTTATATATCTAGACTATTCTTCCATTTTTTAAATTAATTATTAATAGGGATTTCTTATGTTAACAGGAAAAACAGCAAGGAAGAAGCAAAGGGTCGTTTCTTCATTACCCTTGATTACATGGATGAACAAATATCACTTTAAAGAAACTGTGGTCGAAGCCTATCAATTATTTGAAGTAAAGAATTCTCAAACCCTTCAATGATGCTAAATGACGAACACAAATTTTATTTAATCACGGCCCGTGGCCGATGATCACGAGTAGTTTGTTCCATATGTCTATGTTTTAGACGACGTTGAATCTTTTTGTATAGATGGGAAAAACCATATAATGGTTTTTATGTATAAATCTTTTTGTATAGATGGGAAAGAACATATAATGGTCTATGTTTTCCTAGTTAAAAGAGGCTTAAACACTTGTTTTATTCAAACATACAATATAAGTCGCGCCTGTAGGCTCAAACCCAAGGACATATGTGCTCGGAAATCACACAATTATTTCATGATTATGGATTGCAAAAATCTTCTCTTTAATATTCATTAGTTATGGCCACATGATCATGTAGAACTACTGAACAACGAGCCTCAATTTGATGTAGATGACATCCACATAACAACTGGTTTATTAGATATTGATGAAGCTTCTAATCAAGCATTAATTACAATCCGACAATACTCCTCAAGAATAATGCAACAAGTTCACTTCAAACTAGTGAGAGTTTGGCTTCTTTGTCTAGTGATACTCCATCAAGTGTTATTATACCTTCACCAAATGCATCAGCCACAAATATTTTAGAAGGAATTGTCTGGCAGAAATAAACTCTGCCTAATTAATTGTCGTGCAACCTTACAGCCATTTTTAAACCACAATCACTTATCACTTATTCAACAAGTGATTGAGATTAAGTCAATAAATAAAGTAATCAATAAAATCAAACAATGATATTAGGCATAATAACTATTAATCAACACCAAACCAAATCGTTCTACTACCGAAAATCTCGGTTGTAAAACAGAAAATAAAAAAATATGAAAACAAATCCAAATTCGTAGCACCGTCAATTCGTTCTATTAGATCAATTCCACACCCACTTTTTGGCCTTATTTATTTGTCTTGAATCATCTGCAATAAAAGTTCACCGAGCTATCTATAATGAGTCACACTCTTTACCTAAGAAATTGTATGGGAGCTTTCTCTTGTCAAATAGTCTGACATTCTTTTCCCTTCCTTAACCACATTAGGGCTCAGATGTTTGTTTATTGATCAAGCCAGAGTCTGCCAAGATAGAGATCAGATCTCAAAACTCCAAGTCCATTTACACAATAAACATTATCATCACACTGAGTTTAAGAGAAAGCCATCATAAAACTGTGTTTTTTTGTACTATATCTCTTCTCATCAATGGAGTAGAAGTGTTGTTGGGAGAACGATGGCCAGCTATGCCGGTTGGGGAGATCATCTGCTATACCAGTTTGGGTAGGACAATGCAGCCATTAACCGCTTATACATAGATACCTCGAATTATGTATAACATATCTTTTAACACAGCCTTTTCAGAGAGGAATTTTACTTTCTTCATTGCATCCTATTAATATTTCTATTCAATACAAATGAAAGGCCATAAAAAAGTAAATATAATTAATTGACAGAAACAAAGAACGAAAGTCTTAATTATAATATTATGCCTTGCCTGTTGCTGAAGTAGTAGAAAGTTAGGAAGATCGACAGCCGTGCGAAGGTTTGGGGAAAATGGTCGGCGTATTCTAGAAAGAGGAAACTCATTCATTTTAAAAAAAAATTAATATGCTTTTATTTTGTTTTTGTTTTATTTTCTTTATATACTAAAAGGCGCTACCTCACTTTTAAAAGTGAGGCGACGCCTCACCTCCCGTTTCCTCTATATATATATATATATATATATAATATATATATATATATATATATATATATCGTTGAATTGTGTACCATATGAACGAGGTATATATTATATATGAATATGTTGTGCACTAAAATTGTATAAACATACATAAAATATAAAATTTTGATGAAATTCACTTTACTCGGCAATCATGCTTGATTTAGGCGCGAAAGTCTGACTATTAAATGTTATTTTTGGTGTGGTTTTGAATTTAGAATCTCGATATTGGATAGAAAAAGCTTTCGATTGATAAGGTAAAACATGTGGAGTTCAAAAGTTATGTGTTTTTAATTGTTAAAGTATATTGATGTACTTAAAAATCCAGTCGAGTCAACAGACCAGTTTCAATCAGCATTCTGGGCTGACTCGTACCAAATCTGAATCCGATCCGATCCGAGTAATTTTCGGCCTGATCGGTTGATCGATCCAAAATATTACAAATTTAGATTCTAATCCCGACAATCTGATTTGAACAAATTTTGAATCAAAACAAATCTGAATCGAAAAAAGTCCAACCGTTCTGATTATTCTTTCATTTATTCCTTTGTATTTGCTTATATACGAAATCGGTCTAGTCTGATCCGGTACAAACCGAAAAATCGATTCCTAATTATCGAACCAGTATGAAATGAACTTTTAAATTTTTTATCCCATTTGAAACCGATAAAATAAAAAGTAATAAATTCAATCCAATCTAATTATAAAAATATTAAATCCCTTACAAAAATATAATAATTTCAGTAAGTTCATATCGTGTCTAATTACCCACCAACCATATATATCCACGTGTCCACATTCAAATCCACACATACCAACAACTACATTTCCCTCCATTTCTCTCCCAACACTTATTTCCCCAATCTTCAAACCACCGCCAAATAACTACCACCACCACCTTCACCTTCCAATGTCCTCTTCTTCAATCGCCGCCGTTCAATCAGGACGGATCAACATCTTGAAACAAGCATCATCACCATCTCCATCACCTGGACCGGTGGTGTACTGGATGTTCAGAGATCAACGGTTAAAAGACAACTGGGCATTAATCCACGCCGTTCATCAAGCGAATATTTCCAATGTCCCCGTTGCTATAGCGTTTAATTTGTTTGATCAGTTCCTAAATGCTAAAGCTAGACAGTTAGGGTTTATGCTTAGAGGCCTTGAAAAGCTTCATCTTCAACTTCAATCTCTTCATATTCCTTTCTTTTTGTTCCAGGTAAACTAGCATTTACACACACGCGCGCACATACACATGCGCACACACATATATACCATTTTAATTTTTTTTGCTTATATAGTTATGCATACGCTATATATTTCGTTAAGACCACAAAATTTTGTTCTAACAAAATGAACGTCTGAGTTAATTGCACTATAGGTGTCCCTATATTATGCAAAAATTGCACTGTAAGTCCCTATAGTATGCAAACAATTTGCTATAGGTCTTATTTTATATTTTTAGTGCACATAAGTCCCTATATTGATTTATAGTTTTTATTGCACTATAGGTCCCTATATTACGCACACATTGTACTACAGTCTATAGTATGCAAACAATTCATTGTAGGTCCCATATTATATTTTTAGTGCACATAAGTCCCTAAGTTGATTTATAGTTTTAATTGCACTATAGGTCCCTATATTATGCACAAATTGTACTATAGTCTATAGGTCCCTTTATTAATTTTCCGATTTAATTGCACATAAGCCCTTATATTAATTTCTTGAGTTACAAATAAGTCGCGACATATATGTTTTTTGAGTTAATTGCAACATAGATCCATATCTTATGAAAAAATTGCAGTTTAGATCTATATATTATGCAAATATTGCACTATAAGTCCTCGTATATATTTTTTGCTTTTATGATTTTTCATTCACAAAAGTGTAGAAACATCACTATAGGTCCCTATATTATGAAAAACTTGCACTATAGGTCCATATATTACGTCAAAATGGCAATACAAGTCCCTTTAGTAATTTGTTGTGAGCTAAATGCACAATAAGTCCCTATACTAATTTATATATAGTTAAATGCACTATTTGTCCCTATATTATGCATAACTTGCACGGTAGGTCCCTGTATTATATCAAACTTGCCCCATAAGTCCCTATATGATGCAAAACTTGCACTATATGTCCCTATTTTATGCAAAACTTTCACCATAAGTCCCCATATTATGCAAAACTTGCACTATATGTCTCTATATTATGCAAAACTTGCACTATAGATCCCTAAAATATGCATGTCCTGCACTATAGATTCCTATATTATGCATAACTTGCACTGGTAGGTCCCTATATTATATCAAACTTGCACCATATGTCCCTATTATATCAAATTTGCACCTTAAGTCCCTATAGTATGCAAAACTTGCACTATAGATCCCTATATTATGCCAAACTTGCACTATAAGTCCATATATCATGCTAAAATTTCCCCATAATCCATATATGTCCCAAAATTATGCAAAACTTGCACTATAGATCCCTATATTATTCCCAGTTTCCACTATAGGTCCCTATATTATGCCAAACTTGCACTATAAGTCCATATATTACACCAAAATTACCGTAATTTTGACTTAAACCCCCTATAAGTCTCTATACTAATATATTTTCAATTAATTGCATTACAAGTCCCTATAACAAACTTTTCTTTATCAAACCAGGGTGAAGCAGTGGATACAATTCCAAATTTCATAAATAAATGTGGAGCATCACTTTTAGTAACAGATTTTTCACCTTTACGAGAAATTCGAAATTACAAAACTCAAATTATTGACTCAGTGAGTGACTCAGTTTCAATACATGAAATAGATGCACATAATGTGGTCCCACTTTGGGTAGCTTCTGATAAATTAGAATATAGTGCAAGGACTATAAGAAGCAAAATTAATAAATTATTACCTCAATATCTTATTGATTTTCCTTCACTTGAAGCTCCAAAGAATAAATGGATTATCGAAAATTGTTCGATAGATTGGGGAAATATTATTGCTGAAGTTTTGAGGTTAGATTGTTTTTATATTTTTCGTATTTGGTCCTTTATTTTTGTGTATTTTGACAATTTAGTCCCTGATCTTGGAAAAGTAACGTTTTAATCCTTAATCTTTGTTTTTTGTGACAATGTTAGTCCTTTACTGTGTATTTGTTGTGATATAAATGCTGGTACAACACATGGCAATAGCGAAATAACACTTTTTAAGGGTATTTTAGTCTTTTATCACATCATTGATAGGGTATTTAGTCTTTTTAAGGGTATTTTAGTCATTGATGTAATGGATATACGAAAAAGACTAATGTTGTCACAAAATCAAAGGAAAGGGGTTTTAAAGCGTTAAATTTACAAGATAAGGGACTAAAGTGTCATAAAGGTCAAAAAGTTATATTTTCTAGGAGAGTAAATAGCCCATTTGGTTCGTTATCTTTGCATATTTTTGACATTCTAGTCCCTTATCTTGGAAAATTAATATTTTAATACTTTATTTTGTTATGTTTTGATAACATTAGTCTTTTATCTTGCAAAAGTTTCATTTAATCCCTTATCTTTGGATTTTTTACAATGTTAGTCCTTTTTTTCATATTTTAAATTTTGTTACAAGTGCTGTGGTATAACACGTGGCAATAGCAAAACAACAAGATGAGGGTATTATAGTCTTTTATCACAACCTGTGGATTTAACAGATAACAAAAAAGGACTAATGTTGTCACAAAACTAAAAGATAAGGGAGTAAAATGTTATATTTTTAGATAAGGACTAATGTTGTCACAAATCAAAAGATAAGGGACTAAAATGTTATTTTCATTTACAAAAAATGGACTAACATTGTCACAAAGCAGAAGATAAGGGTCTGATATATCATATTGACAATATAAGGTACTAAACTCTCAAAAAGGTCAAAAATAAAGGACCAAATAGGTAATTTACTAATTTACCCTTTCTAACGATAAAATTATATTTTACCAGGAAAGGATCAGAAGTTCCGGAACTAGAATGGTGTAAACCAGGTGAAGATGAAGCAATGGAAGTTTTAACCGGGGGTAAAAATGGGTTTTTAACAAAAAGGTTAAAAAAATATAACACAGAAAGGAATATTCCGTTAAAACCTGAAGCACTTTCTGGTTTATCTCCGTATTTACATTTTGGTCAAATATCTGCTCAAAGATGTGCCCTTGAAGCTCGTAAAGTTCGATTATTAGCCCCTCAGGTTTGTTAAGTTTTTATATGTTTTGTTATTATATGAGGGGTATATAAGTAAATTACCTATTTGGTCCTTTTTTTAATTTTTTTTTACAATTTAGTCCCTTACTTTGTAAATATAGCATTGCAGACCCTTATCTTGTAAATATAGCGTTTTAGACTTTTAGTCCCTTATCTTGTAAATATAGTGTTTTAGACTTTTAGTCTCTTATCTTGTAAATATAGTGTTTTAGTCAATTAACTTTTGAACTGAAAATGCAATTTTTGCATAATATATGGACCTACATTGCAATTAACTCAAAAATAATGATATAGAGATTTATAGTGACTCAAAAATTAATGTAGGGGCTTATCTTCAATTAACACATAAATCTAATAAGGGGCCCTATAGTGAAACTTTTATATTATATAGGGACTTATAATGCATTTTTTTGCATAATATAGGGACCAATAATGCAATTAACACACAAATCTAATAAGGGGACCTATAGTGCAATTTTTTGTATAATATAGGGACTTATAGTGCAATGTTTGTATAATATAGGGACCTATAGTGCATTTTTTGTATAATATAGGGACCTATAGTGCATTTTTTGTATAATATAGGGACCTATAGTGCATTTTTGTATAATATAGGGAACTTTAGTGCAATTTTTGTATTATATAGGGTCATATTGTGCAATTTTTTGCATAATTGGTACCTATATTATGCAAAATTGCACTATAGGTCCCTATATTATAGAAAGAATTGCACTAAAGTTCCGTATACTTTGCAAAAAAAGCACTATATGTCTATATTTTGCAAAAAATGCACTATAGGTCTCTATATTTGTGAAAATACAACTATAGGCCCTATATTTTGAAAAAAAAGCACTATATCTCCCTATATTTTGTAAAATAGCACTATAGGTCCTATATTTTGCAAAAAATGCACATATAGGTACCTATATTTTGTAAAATTGCACTACAGGTCCCTATATTTTGTAAAATAGCACTATAGGTTGCAAAAAAAATGCACTATATGTCCCTATATTTTGCAAAAAGTGCACTATATGTCCCTATATTTTGCATATCATGTGATAAAAGACTAAACTACCCTTAAAACTATTATTTTTCTATTGCCATGTGTTATGCCAAAAGATCACACAATATGAATACAGAAAAAGGACTAAGTATAAGTTAAGATGTTGCCATTGCAAGAAAAGGGACTAAACTGTCAAAAATCAAAATGTTCAAAAATAAAGGACCAAATGAGTAATTTGCACAAATTTATTTTTCACAAATCTAATTAATTAATTTTTTTTTTAAAGTCAGTTGATGCTTTTTTAGAAGAATTGATCATACGAAGAGAAATAGCAGATAATTTTTGCTTTTATCAGCCAAAATATGATTCAATACATGGTGCTTGGGCATGGGCCCACAAAACATTAATGGATCATGCTTCAGATAAACGTGAACATATTTATACGTAAGTTTTTCGGTTATTTAGTTATTAGAAAAATTTACCCAAATAGTCCCTGAGGCCTGAACTATACCTTATTTACCTAACTGGTCCTTAAACTTCTAAAGTTACGAAAATAGTCCTTGGACTTCATTTTTCTCTCAGTTATTGTAATTGAAAATAGGAAAAATTGCGCAAATGGTCCCTGAACTATCCCCTTTTACTGCTTTGGTCCTCGAAAATCTTTGCCATGTGGCTCTTAATGGTAAAATCTGATGGAGTTAGACGAAGGAACTGACGGGAAAAAAAATGAAGTTTGAGGACTATTTGGGTAATTTTTGAAGTTGGGGGACTATTTGGATAACTTATGAAGTTCGAGGACTAAACCAGCAAATGGCTTATACTTCAGGGACCATTTTGGAAATTTTCTCATTGTTTTTTTGTGTATATATTTATGAGAAAATTTACCCAAATAGTCCCTGGAATATTACCCTATTTACCTGATTGGTACTCAAATTTTAAAAGTTACTCGAATAGTCCTCGAACTTCATTTTTTCCCCCAGTTAGTCCCTGCATCTAATTCCACTTTATTGGGAAAATTACCCAAATGGTCCCTGAACTATCAATATTTTACCTGTTTGGTCCCTGAACATTTTTGATAAAAATCTGACGGAGTTAGACTCAGGGGCTAATCGGGGGAAATTATGAAGTTTGAGGACCATTTGGGTAAATTTTGAAATTTGAGGACCGAATTGGGAAATGGCCTATAGTTCAGGGACCATTTTGTGAATGTTATACTTTAGTTAAGGAAAGTTTATTAAGTAATTATGGTTTTGCAGAAGGGACCAATTAGAGAAAGCTCAAACTGCTGATCCTGTAAGTTTACTGATTTAGTCCTTTATATTTAACTTGTTTTGCAATTTAGCCCCTAATTTTGTAAATATTTACTTTTAGTCCCTTTGATTTTGTGACAATATTACTCCTTTTTTTGTATTTTCATTTCATTATAACGCATTATATCCATGTGTTATTGTATTTTTAATGTGGTAATAGACTAAAATACCCTTAAAGGACTAAATTGCAAAAACTATTAAGATATGCGCTTATTCGATTTTTTATTATATATTCAGCTATGGAATGCTTCTCAATTAGAGATGGTTCATTATGGAAAAATGCATGGTTTTATGAGGTAAGTTTTGTGCTAAATTTAATTTATTGATAATTTGAGGGACTTTTTTGCAATATTATATATTGTAGAATGTATTGGGCGAAAAAAATACTCGAATGGACAAATGGACCCGAGGAAGCTCTTGCAATATCTATATATTTGAATGATAAGGTAAATAAACAATACATTAATTTGACATTTTAGTCCCTTCACTTGAAATAATAACATTTCAATCCCTTATTTTCTGATTTTGTGACAACATTATGACAAATGGACTGATTTTGTCACAAAATTGAAATATAAGAGGCTAAAATGTTATTATTTACAAGATGAGGGACTAAAGTGTAAAAAACTTCTGACTTTTTTTTTTTTTTTTTTGCAGTACCATATAGATGGAAGGGACCCAAATGGTTACGTGGGTTGTATGTGGTCTATTTGTGGTATTCATGACCAGGTACTAACATTAATTGCATTATAAGTCCCTATATTAATCATAATAACACATAAACCATAAAATAAATCAAAATATATATCTATTTTATAGGTTAAAAAGTTAATATTAGAAACAGGGAAAAAAAAGTAACCTCTAATTATTTTAATTAAAATACATTATGGTCCCCAAGTTTTTAGAACTTTCACTTGGACCCCCAGGTTTTCAGAACATTCACATGATACCCCAGTTTTTAAAATTATCCTATTAAGCTTTAATTTATTTTATTTGTATGAATATATTGTTGTTTGTATAATAAAAAATAGATTATTTTGTACAATATAAATACCTATAGTACAATTTTGCATAACATAGGGGTCTATAGTGCAATTTTTACACAATACAGACTCCCTCGACTTTACCCCTATTTTTTTAATAGAATTTTCACTTGGACCCCCAGATTTTGTGAATTTTATTTTTTATTTTTTTCTTATTTGTAGTAGATTTCTTTGTTTTTATAATAAAAAATAGATTATTTTGTACAATATAGTACAATTTTGCATAATATAGGGGCCTATAGTTCAATTTTTGCATAACATAGGGGTCTATAGTTCAAATTTTGCATAATATAGGGGAGCGCAAAAAATCTACCCCTATTTTAAAAAAATAAAATACCTTATGATCCCCCAGGTTTTAGAATTTCACTTACACCCCCCAGATTTTTAAAACTTTCAATTTGGTCCCTCTATATTTTAGCTTTGATTTATTTTATTTATACAAATATTTTCTTTCCTATATTATAAAAAATAGATTATTGTTCACAACTTTGCATAATATATACACCTATACACTAATTTTGCATAATACAATAGTCTAGGGACTATATTTCAATTTTTGCATAATATAGGGTGTTTCCCTGACTTTTGATTGAAAAAATTTACACCTATTTAAAAAAAAAAAAATCCTTATGATGCCCCAGGGTTTTAGAATTTTCACTTGGACCCCCAGTTTTTTAAAACTTTCACTTTGGCCCCTCCATTTTTTAGCTTTGATTTATTAAATTTGTATGAATATTTTATTATCTATATGATAAAAAATAGATTGTTCTCACAATTTTGCATAATATATGCACCTATATGCTAATTTTACATAACATAATAGTCTAGGGTAATATATTACATTTTTTGCATAATATAGGGACTAAATTGCAATTAATTTGAAATTTCCACAGGGTTGGAAAGAACGTCCAGTATTTGGGAAAATACGATATATGAATTTTAATGGATGCAAAAGAAAATTTGACGTTGAAGGTTATATTTCATATGTGAAAAGATTAGTTGGTGAAACTAAAAAACGTAAAGCAGAGATTTTACTTTATAACAAGGCAAAAGAAATTAAAAATTAGAATAAATAATTCAAAAATATTTGGTATATTATTTCATTTTGTACTTATAGTTTAGAGATTTGTTTAACTATTTCTTTTTTATTATAGGTCTTTAGTTTTTTTAGAATTACACACTATTATTGATTGACTATTTTTTCAGTTTATTTTATCGCTAACCGTTTCAAAATTTAACCTAGTTTGAGCATCGGGTTTAAAAATCGTGCTTTTATATTCAACTATACAACCTTAAATCACGGGTCTGAAACAAATTAGAGCTCGATTTTTTTTTTTTTTTTTAATGTATATGAAATTCTATACTTAAGCTCTTTTTCTAAAACAAAATTATATTAAGGCAAAAAAATTACAACTTCTCATAAAAAGATACAACAATTTCTCACTACGTGACATGAATTTTTAGTATTAAGATTATAAATGAAATTTCTAGGTGCAAAAGTTCTTGAAGGATTGTTGCTAAAAAGTTTCTCAAGAATCTTAAATATGCTTTTAAGTTAGGTAGTTATTATACATGGATTTGAGAAGACTAAAAAGAAAATGCGGAGTCAATAGCTTTTGAAAATATCATTTTCTTGCTGATCTTAGCTCGCGTGTGTTCGAAGATGGATTCAACATTATTACTAAATGGGGATAAATATCACAAAAAACTAGTCAAACTTTTTCTCCAAATGCAAACTTGTGTATTTTTTCACTTGTGGGTTCTCAAATAAAATCAATTAATAATATACGTAAAATATAGATTAAAGATATAATTTTTTAATTCTTATGACTTCAAAATTAAAAAGAATGACACTGTAATTGTTTGTTTAAGTCATATAAGGAAACTAAGGTCCCGTTTGGTTTGTGAAAATAATGGGTATTTTCTGTTTTTATTTTCTATATTTTCCAAAATACTAATAAAAACGTGTTTGGTTAAAGAAAATGAAAACAGTTTTCTAGAAAATAAAATGAAAACAGTGCTATATTAAAGAACGTGAAATCGACGTTTTCCATATTTTCTAAACATATTAAAACTGAAAACGAAAATCATTTTATGAAAATGTATTCTGAAAACGAAAACAGAAAATGTTTTCATAAATCAAACAGGAATTATTTATGAGATTTTGTTTTCTATCAAATTACTTAAGAACAAAATTCCGTTAAAATGAGTATTCTATTTCTAATACCTCTACTGAGCACCAATAGCACACATGAAAATAAATTTTTTTCATTGTAAGTATGCACATAAATTAACCAAGAGGCTGTGTTGACTTATCGTCCTTAATTCCAGCACCGCTACCTCAGGACCCGCTGTGGGATGTCACAATTAGCGAGGAGAATGGGGATGCAGCGTGGCTCGAAAGCCAAGTTCCGGAAACAGCAGGTGATAATTCACAGAATCATGATCAGGAGGAACGTAGAACGGATGAGGACACGGATATGGAAGCTCGCGCCTAATGCGCCTTGAGGTACCGTCTATTTTTAAATTTTTGTTATTTAATGAATCTTTTAAGTGTTTCAGATAATTCGTGGGAGAATTCTAAAAATCCCATCAATATTTTAATTTGGAATTGCTATGGTGCGGCCAAACCGAGGTTTAGACAAGTGCTTCGGGACATGATGATAAACAATAATGTGTGGCTTACTGTGGTTGTTGAGCCGCGTATTAGTGGTGTAACAGCGAATAAGGTTATTAACTCGTTACAGAAGGACAATTCAGTTAGGGTAGACTCGGAATGTTACAGAGGAGGGATCTGGCTCTTATGGAACGACTCGAATGTGAATATAAAAGTACTATCTGCTGGAAAACAGGTTATAAATATAGAGATAAGTCAGGAAGGATTTAAATCATGGGTATTTTCAGCTGTGTACGCTAGTCCGGATTATAAACAAAGGGATGTATTATGGGATGCTCTTCATCATGCGTTCCATAGTATACAACAGCCGTGGTTAGTTGCTGGGGATTTTAACCAGGTTGGATTGGAGATAGATAAAAGAGGGGGGACTACCGGAGTCTCTAGAAGAATGGAAAAGTTTGAGGAGTGGAGGCATAGTTGTGGTTTGATTGATCTCGGTTTTGAAGGGCCTCGATATACTTGGAGTGACTCTTGGAATTCGGGCCAGAAGATCATGGAACGCTTGGACAGGGCTTATGGCAATATAGAATGGCAAAGTCAATTTCCGAACACGCGCGTTATACATTTGGCAAGAGTGCATTCGGATCATATGCCAATCTTAATTCAAGTTTGTCCAAATCAGGGACCAAAGGTATTTTCGCGGCGGTTCAGGTTCGAAGCAGCTTGGTGTCTACATAAAGAGTTTTTAAATTTCGTAAAGGATAATTGGGTAGGTAGCAGTAAAGGTATTGGTGAAGGAATAGTATCGATCCAGAATCAAATAAACAAATGGAAAGTGGAGGTATTCGGAGACCTTAATCGCAAAAAGAGAAAACTTAGTGCTAGGATTCGTGGTATTCAAAAATCGCTTCAAACATCGTATAATTCCTCACTTAGACATATGGGGTATCAATTAACAAAAGAATATGAAAGCGTGCTTGAACAAGAGGAAATGATGTATTTTCAAAAGTCAAGGGGTAAGTGGATTGAATCGGGTGATAGGAATACGAAGTTTTACCAGCTTGCAGCATCTATACGGAAAAAGAAGACACTCTGTACAAGACTACTTGTTAATCTAGATAATTGGGTCGAGGAGGAGGAAGAATTGAAGACTATGGTTCGTGAATATTTTGTATCGCTTTATACTGAACCGGAGGATTCTATGGTTGGGTGTTTGCTACCGTTTATTGGGCCCCTTGAGGGCGAGACTTCGAGGGAATTAAGTCAACCATTCTCGGATGAAGAAATTCGAAGTGTGGTTTTTCAAACTAACCCGACTAAGGCACCGGGCCCTGATGGTATGACAGCAGCGTTTTATCAAAAGTGTTGGGCTTCAGTGGGGTTTTCAGTTTGCTCGATGGTTCGGGAGGCTATTAGTACTGGTCATTTACCCCCTGGTTTGAATGGTACTTTAATTCACCTTATCCCTAAAGTACCAGACCCAAACCGGGTACGGTTGTTTCGTCCGATTAGTCTTATAAATTGCCCGGTTAAGTTTATTATGAAGGCAATGGTTAACAGATTAAGGCCCATTCTCTCGAATATTATAGGGCCTTGTCAAAGTAGCTTTTTGCCAGGTCGCTCAACGGTGGATAACGTGGTACTAGTCCGTGAGGTGGATCATAGGATGCGTCATCTTCAGGGTAAAAAAGAAATCATGGCCGTTAAAATTGATCTTGCGAAAGCTTATGATATGATTAGATGGGATTTTATTGAAGAAACGGTTAGGTATTTTGGGCTCCCGGAGTGTTGGATTAGGATAATTATGTCTAGTATGAAAGAAAATGAAGTGAGGGTTCTTTGGAATGGGGAACCGTTAGCTCCGTTTACTCCTCATCGTGGAATCCGCCAAGGGGATCCGCTTTCTCCATACATTTTTGTTATGTGTATGGAAAGGTTATCGTTACTAATACAGGAGTTGTGTAATGAGGGGAAGTGGAAAGAAATTCAAATTTCTCGCCAGGGCCCTAAGTTATCTCATTTGTTTTTTGCGGATGATCTAATCTTGTTTGGTGAAGCATCTTTATTGCAGGTACAGGTGATACAAGAGGCAATGGATGGTTTCTGTAAAGAGGCTGGACAAACAATTAGCGCCGAAAAGTCATTGATCTATTTTTCGTCTAATGTTCCGGAACAAACGCAAGTGGAATTAGCCTTAGCTAGTGGGTTTTGTCATAGTAACTCTTTCGGTACATATCTAGGAGTCCCAATTTTATCGGGAAGACTACCTAAAGGGTTCTATAAAAGCATTGTGGAGAAAATGAGGGGCAAGCTAGCTACATGGAAGACGAAGACACTATCTCTTGCTGGGCGTGCTACTTTAGCTCAATCGGTGTTGAATGCGATGCCAGTGTACCAGATGCAAGTGTTGAAACTACCTAAGTATGTATGTAAGGATATAGATAGAGTGGTTAGGGAATTTATTTGGGGATCCTCGGGTTCAGAAAGGAAGCTCCATTGGGTTGCGTGGGACCAAGTTTGTAAGTCAAAGATGAAGGGGGGTCTTGGAATAAGAAGCGCCGAAAAATATAATTTATCATTACTAGCGAAGCTTGGATGGAAAATTAGCCAGGAAGACCTCTCCGTAGCATGGGTAGAGATATTCAGAAATAAATATTTTAGAGATGGAGTGCTAAGTCGCGTTAAGAAGGGAAGTGATTCAAATGTTTGTCAAGCTATTCTAGCAGGTGTAGAGGCTTTTCGGGACGGTTTTGAGGATCAAAGTGATGAGTTTGGGACGAAAATATAATGGAAATTTACAAACTCGGGATCATTTACAGTTAATTCGGCTTTTGTAAGTATGGAAGAGAGTGTTGAAGACGATTCGTTCCGGTGGGACCTCATATGGAAATTAAAATGTTCCCAAAAAATACGAATTTTCTTGTGGAGATTGGTTCTTAATAGAATTGCTACTGCGGAAAACTTGTACAAACGGAGGGTCATAGAGTCTCGCTCATGTGGAGTGTGTGGTGCCGAAAGGGAAGATCTAACCCATACCTTTTTAAAATGCAAAATTGCTACTGTAGTGTGGAATTTACTTGGTATATTTTCAGGTACAAGAACGAGAAGCTCCTGTCCCTGGCGTGAATCAGTTTCTGGAATGCTGGTGAGGATGGATGACCTCGCTGCAGCTGGAGTGGTGGCGGATGAACAGCTGGAACCTGCTGGACAGTTGGCGGAGAGCGACAGGGCATCGCTGGAGATGCTGAACGATGCCTGGCTGCTGAACAGGGAAGCTCTGCCGCGCCTGAATGGTGCAATCCGAGGAAGACCAGCTCGAAGTGATGCTGCAACTCCGGGAGCGCTGCTGCAAAGTCCTTCAGACCCCGTTCTTCCTGCTGCAACAGCTAATTCGAATGGTGTTAAGGCCTGGATTGAAGGCCACCTTCGATCCAAGGCACGAATTGACGGATTGGAATGGCCTTATGTGTTTGTAGCGTCATTATGGATAATATGGACTAAAAGGAACGCAATTATCTTCAATGAGAGGTCCGTTATACCTCATGTATTAGAACTTAAGAGAGAGATATTTGCCTTGGCTAGGAATTTTGTTTTAGCTTGGGGAAAGTCTTTTGATGGTGGAATAGTCAAGTTGGCTAGTAATATGATGGTAAAGTGGGTAAAACCTACTAACGGGTTTAAACTTAATATTGATGGTAGCTTCTTCAACGCGAAAAGACTAGCTGGTATTGGTGGTATATTACGTGATAAAGATGGTGCTTGCACAATTTGTTTTATGGGAGCATGCACGGTAGTATCACCATTTGTTTCTGAGTTGTATGTTTTACATTTTGGTCTTAAGTGGGCTAGCAGTAATGGGTATACAGAATTGATTGTTGAAACGGATTCGGAGGAGCTCCACGCGCTAGTGAAGGGCGGTGGGAGCTCTACTCACTATGAGATGGTCTCGGGGAAGCTCCACGCGCTAGTGAAGGGCGGTGGGAGCTTAGGTCAGTATGTTTCAATGATAAGAGAATGTGGTGCTTTGCTTAGTAGATTTCCGTATTTTGAGCTTTTTCGTGAAGCTAATCTTTGTGCTGATAAACTAGCTAAAGAAGGTGCGATGATGTCTTCTCAACCCGTGATACTTAAAGAGCCACCTGAATATCTTTGGAAATTAATTACACGTGATAGAAGCGGTTATGCAACTGTTAGAGTTGCTCTAGATAGTTAAAAGAACATTTGTTCTTCATGTAAACTGTTTTTCTTAACGGCTTTATAGCCTCTCATGTATGAAAAAAAAAAAAGAGCAAAATTACAAGAAAAAACAATTAAAATCTCAATCAAGTTTAAACAGTAAAAACAATTCTAACAAGAGTAATGCTATATATCACCCCTTCACCCCTTCACCCCTTATGTGGAGCCTATGTGGCATTAAATAAAGGAGAGAGAAAAAAGTCATTTAAGAAAGAGAAACATCATGATTGGTTTTTAAAATCTACACATAGGCTCCACATAAGGGGTGAAGGGGTGAAGGGGGTGATATATAGCATTACCCTTCTAACAATTCTAGTAACTTTTCTAATATGTAAAAGAAGAAACAACCGCTAAAAGAAAAAGTAAAAACCCTTTATCTCCATTTTTCTCCTTCAATTATAATTTTATCTCGACCACACTTTTCTTTTAATTCCTTTTCATCAAATTATTTATCATCTAGTCGGACGAAATCTCTTTATCCATTTGAAACATCTCCATAAACTTGGATATTGATCTGCAGAACCAATAAATAATTTCAAAAAATTCCACCCAAACGGTAAGATGACGTGTCACTGTTTCCACGTGTGCAAGCCAGCTTGTCCTTGGCACTGTAGCGTGAGAATTAGCTTCTCGAATAGCTCTAACTTGATCACTAACCCTAATTTTTACTCTTGATGATTTTATACCATCTAGACTTGATAGAATTCTTTCCAATTCTTCGTTAGATTTGACTTGAGAAGCTAAAGTAATCGCCTTGTGTTCACGTAGGGTTAGGTTTAGAATCGATTCTTTTTTATTTTCCATTGCCGAATTATCTTGGGGTTTCGATAATACAAAAGAAACGTTATTTATATGATTTTATTTCTAATCAAAAGAGTATGAATTAATAAGAAGATTGCATAAAATTATAACCTCGAGTATATCTACTTACCGGTGCTACAATTTGGAACGAAAGAAAAAGAAATATATGATGGGAAGAGGGTTTATAGTCGAAATCCTATTTGTGTATATATGATGCTATATTTCCTCTTCTCAAAAGAGTTTGAGATGTCTAGAATTTTGTTTTAAAGTAATAAATCTAATAAATCCGGCTTTCCCTATTTTTAAGGATGATTGACCATGGGTCTTGAGACTTTTTTTATAAGAAATAAGGAATTTGTAGGTATTTTATTCTTCAAAGAACTACTTGAAATCTTATACGTAAAAAATATCATGGATATAAAAGTAAAAAAATCCAATAATTATTCTTCCAATTTCATTAGATTTCTCTCTTCGGTCGACATCTTCTTTCTCTTCTCTTTTCTCTGACGGTAAAGAACGATACTTAAGGAAATCTCCGTCATTCAAGACGACAAATCAATGGCACAATCATCTTTCTCGACCGCAGATCAGAGTTTTATGTTTGAAACGTTATGCGTTTCAATAGTTTAACAAATTTATACTTGTGACTTTGTTGGAGAAGATTCATGATAGAAGTTTCAATAGATGTTTCATGGTTTCACAGAAAGATTTTATGGCAGATTAGAGCTTCTGAATGTCTTGTTCGTGGATCTTGAGTTTTAACAATTTTTAAAAATTGTTGGAAAAGGTCAAGGTTTAATAGCCGTCATCGATTTGTTATGTTCGAGGGTGAGTTCCTGGTACAACGAAAAAGAAGATTTGTGGATTTACTAGAGAATACTCAATAATTTTATGTGAATACCTAGTGATTGTGCATTAATACTCAGTGATTTTGTGTTAATGCTCATTAATCAACTGTAACTTTGTGATTTCGAGATACTAAGTGCCCGTTTGGGATTGATTATTTTGGAGCTAAAAGCGCTTTTTGATTAAAATTAAAATATTTGTAAAAAATATTAAAAAACATTTTGACATCTAAAATCACTTTAAGTGATTATTTTAATAATCACTAATCTAGTGCTTTTTGTAAAAGTGATTTTTAGAGTCTAAAATATTGCTATGGATCTAAAATTATTTTAAGTGATTATTTTAAAAAGCAATCCCAAACGGGCACTAAGTGATTTTGTGTTAATACTCAGTGAGTTTTTCCTGGGGATGAAAAGTTGAAAAGTCAATGGGATTTGAAATATCAACCAGAATTTTTTTTAAACTAATTTTTAGTGGGATTTTTTTTTTGAAAAGTCAGTAGAATTCGAGGTATCAACCGAAATTCTTTTAAGGTAATTCTTGTTCTGGAAGGATTTTGAGGTGAATGTTTAGTCTCAAACAGGGAATTCTCAATGTGTCCCAAAAGCGTTTGGGGGTCAATGCCCATCCTCGCTTCCTTAGTTTTGATCCCGCCCACCATAGTCTGGTATGGTTGGCTCGAATGCTGAATTCACATGGAATTATTAGGAAATAAATTAGATATTTAATTGAAATCATAAAAGAAGAGTTTGAAATTAACCTACATTGTTATATCCCTATCAAATGTATTCATATAGTGTTGTAGCATTGCTTGATGCATTAATCTTATACCAAAAATTTAGTCATAATAATAGGTGTGGTAGTCATCTTCTTTACCCATTTCTTAACAGTACTTTAAAACAATATCACTCTCATTATAGGTGTGCACGGATCGGTTTAAGATAAAAAAAAATACTTAACACGCAAATTGCCCGTCCGCGTACATGTTTTGAAAAGTTAGACCTGCATTCGCCCGATACATTATATATACATTGAATTTCAGGTATGGTAGGTTTTGGATGCATTGCGAGTGACTTAACAATGGGTCATATTTTTATCTAAATTCATTGATAGGTCAAATTTATTTTACAAATAATAATTGTAACAAACCATATTACTTGGGTTCCTCATATACACTTGTCGATTTTAGAATAGATAAACTGAGATTTTAGAAAATATAAATCTTGAGTTAAATTATATAAAGATATTAAATTTATTAGATGAAATATTATTGAAAGATGGAAGGACGGTAAAGAAAAATAAAGAGAGCGTAAATTTTTTAGATGGAAATCAAATCAAATGATTTCTAGTATTTTATTTAAATATAATGAGTAATATGAATTAATGTAGTTTTTATGTTAATGTGAGTTTCATCTTTAAAATCCACAATCCGCGACGATGTAATTTTTTTTAAAATATTTTAATTTGCAACTCGTTCAATAAAAAATAGGATGAATTACCTATGGGTATTGGAGACCATCTATGCTCCCTAATAGTAATATCTTTTTTTTTTCTCCTCTAATATATTTTGAAACCTTGTGGGCTAAGAATACCCTTAAAATATATATAAGACAGCAAATAAAATCTTTTCTCTCATCCATTACCATTTTTTTTCTCATCCATAATCATTTTTTTCTCCATTACCATTTTCTCTCTCCTCCTTTATTGAGTATCAATCTCAGTGCCCACCACAACCACCGACCCCCACCACTGTCATCGGGAAAAATACTGAGTACTCCGCCTGGAAAAATACTGAGTACTCGGAAAAGTTACTGAGTCGCCGAAAAAAGTTACTAAGTATTCGTGGAATTTACTGAGTATTTGGAAAAAGTACCGGGTACTCAAAGATTGAGTGACTGAAAAAAATACTAAGTACTCAGAGAAAAGTATTGAGTAATCAGAGATTTTGCTGAATATTATAGAAAATTTAGTGAGTATAATTCAAAAAAATGAGTAATAAAAATTAAACAATTATTTACATACAAGAGGAAATTATAACAACAAACTAAATTATATATATTGAAAAGATTCAAAAAATAAATACAATACAAGAAAAGAAAAGAAAAAGAGAAGTATACACAATTAAAATTAATAGAATACTCCTTACCATACTGAACAAAAAGAAATGAAAAAAAAAATTAAATATAAAAGTTGCTTACAATTCAAATGCGAAAAAAAACAAAAAGAACTCGCCGGAAACGAACTCGAGTAGATCGAAGGCTCTACTCTGCAGCCACTTCTTTGACGACTTGGCCTTCTCACCTCCATTACTTAAAAACTCTATAGCGACTTGGTCTTTGTTGAAAATCTCAAACATATCTTAAGTTTCGCTCGAGAAGTTGATGAGCATCACAAGAAAACCGTCGGCGCTAGCGGCAAACCCGAGAGCAACCATGGCAACACCTCCGTCGGCGCTCGCAATAGATCCGACAGCCGCACCATAATCTTCTTTGATATCCAGATCCTGGTGTTCATGACCTCTGGTAAAGCAGGTTGAACAGCTCCTGCTACAACATATTCATGGACAGGGCTAAACTCTATTCTTCTAGACTTGGCTTTGGACCAGAGTTTTCTTCACTACCATGGCTATTCAGAAGCCAGGCCTTGAGCATCTATTCACTGCCATGGCTACTAAATGCACAAACCTGTTGATTTTGGTGTTCTCTTCACTATGACGGAGCCGTTTCTCAGGCGACGTACTTTTGGTGGTGGTTTTGAGCTCCGGTGATGATGGAGCTCGACTCTTGAAACTCGGCGGTTGTTCTCCAACATCCATGTCTGTAACCGAAAAGGAAGACAAAGCTTGAAGAAAAAGCTAGGTGAAGTTTAGGGATAAAAGAGAGAAGAGAGAGAGGAGAGATGAATGAGTGTTTAGGGTTTTAGAAAAATAATTATGACAAAAATGGTATAAAGAGGGGGAGGGGGGAGGGGGGAATAACAAAGGTATAATTAAGGATGGCAGTGGTTACGATTTTAATCCGAAACCGACGGATTACCGAACAGATTAAAAACCGATTATGTAACCGTGGTTAAATCCGTTAGGGTTTGGTTTTAGAAAGTGAAACCGATGGTTAAAACCGTTAGGTTATGGTTTTAGATTAAAAAAACTCGAAAAACCGAAAATCCGTTTTATATATATATATATATATATATATATATATATATATTTTATGGGTGAATTACCTAAGGGGTCTTGGGGACCATCTTAGAGCTATATAGGAACCAAGTGGATTCTCTGTTCTACTTAGAGGCCTCAAAATTGACAAATACCTTTATTACCCTTATAGTGTATATAAGACAAAAAAATAGATTCTTCTCTCTCCTCCATTACCATTAGTCTCTCTCCTCCATTACCATTAATCTCTCTCCTCCTTTATTAATTTTTCTCTCTCCTCTGTCATTAACTATTAATAATTCCAGCTCCGACCTCCGACCTCCGGCCACCGACCACCGCCGACCACCACCGACCACCGCCGGAAAAAGTACTGAGCATAAAGCGCTGAGCATAAAATACTGAGCATAAAGTACTGAGCATGGAGAAAGTACTGAGCATAAAGTACTGAGCATCGAGAAAGTACTGAGCATAAAGTACTGAGCATAGAGAAAGTACTGAGCATAAAGTACTGAGCATGGAAAAAGTACTGAGCATAAAGTACTGAGCATGGAAAAAGTACTGAGCATAAAGTACTGAGCGTGAAAAAAGTACTGAGTATTAGAAAAATTTGCTGATTATTCGATTTTTTTTATTGAGTAAATATACTGAGCATGCTCGTTTAATCAATAAAAGTGCTGGGCATGCTCGTTTAATCAATAAAAGTGCTGAGCATTTCTCGTATAATCAGTAAAAGTGCTGAGCAAGAAAAAAAAAATACAAACGACTTAACTAATTGACCAGATCTTAAAATCTGGAAACAAAATACAATACATTAAAATGCAACCAATACAATTTAAACATTTTTCAAATTTATCCCAGAAATTAGCAATATTCATTGGGTAATCACTTTTTTTTTCTTCGACAGTTGAATAATATTTCCAATAATTCAGCTATTGAACCGTATAAGATCTTATAAATAGAGAATAAATCAAAGAAAATCTATCTAAAAATAAATCTTTGAAGCAACAACTTTACCAAGATAGAAGGGCTAATTAAATTATTTTGTATGCTTGCTGCATATCAACTTTTCAATTTCCAACTCTTCTTTCAAAGATGTTTTAAAGATTAAAACCTTTTAATCAACTCAAATTTTCCTTTTGCAGTATTTCCATTTTTTTAAATTTCCAGCATAGCACACGTGATAGCTCTCTCTGCCTCATCATCATATCTCTTTCTCCACTCTGTAAAAGTGATTTGATAATCGATGGTCCATAGTTTCTGGTACACTGTAATACCCATTATCATCACTACGACCAATTAACACTTCTCTTCTCACCATCACTCTCTTTATTTTTATTTTTTTTCGAAGTTGAAAAGATTTATCAATAACCCTTTTTTGCAATAACCCAATATTAAGCAGAACAAAGAAGACCAAATCGATGAACCTCCCACCACCCAAAAACCATAGCCACCACATCCCACCACCACCTTGCACCATCATCGCACCACCACATCAACGAAGAAGGAGAGTGGTGGAGATTGAAGCCACACAGAACAGCATATCTTCTTCGAAGGATTTTTCATGGAGTTTGCCATGGCTCCAGAGGTGCAAGGATGCCGGAGTTTTGCTGCTCACGGCGGTTCACAGACTCCGTCTTGGTTCGCCGGAGGGAATCCATGGCCACCGCTGACAACTCGATGCCGTCTTGGTTCATAGACTCCGTCTTGGTTCGCAGGATGCCGGAGTCCAGCACGAGTCTTTGGAGGTCAGGAACAACTCAGATCTCAAACTGATGCAACTCGGAGCTCCGATCAATGGTAACCGTGGCGGTGGAGCAACTCAAACTAGGGTTTTGTGGAGAGAAAAAGAGACGGTCGATTTGTGACGAGAGAGGAGAGAGGAGAGAGGGAGTATTTTTTTGGCCTTTAATTTTCACGGTGTAATAAATGGTATATATAGAGAGAAATAAAAAATAAAAAGGGTAGAAAAGTAATTGAAATTTTAGTTTATAGTGTTAAAATTAGTTTGTGGCCTTTAGTAAGAAGAGGCTATAGAGCCGGTCTTCTTAAGTCACGAGGTGGTCTCTTCAAGACTCTTGGGGTAATAATCTCATATTTTATATATTTGAAGTCCATCTTTCTTATATTTTTTTTGATTTTTAATTACCAAAAGGCCAAAAGTCTCAACCCAACTATAGATAAGGATGGAAATGGTTATGGTTTAAAATCAAAATCGATGAAAATTTGAAACGATTGAAAATCGATTATGCAACCATGGATAAAACCGTTAGGTTATGGTTCTGAAAAATGTAACCTATGGTTAAATCCTTTAGGTTAAAATTTTAGATAAAAATAAAACCGAATAACCAAAAACCCGTTTATTATCATATATTTTTGTATATTTTATAGTAATATAGATAAAAAAGTATTTTCATATCTCAAAACTAAAATCTAAATATTAGAATTAACAAAAGAAATAACAAAAATGTTATTTAATTAAAGATCAACATAATATTTTATATATTGTAGATTTTTCATGTATTTGCGATCTTCTTTCAATATTTTTAATATATTTAGAGAATTGTAGTTTGTCATGTCACAAGAGCGAGAAGATGTTAGGAATCCTACTACGAGAGGGACGCCTCGTGAGCCGGGTTATGGTTAAAATCCGAAAAACCGTTTAAAAAACCGAATCCGAATTATTTGGATATGGTTTTGAAAAGTAAGTCCGATGGTTAAATCCGTTAGGGTTTGGTTTTTGATAAATTAAATGGATATGGACATGGTTTTGGATTTTTTTGCAATAATCCAATCCGTTGCCATCCTTAAGTATAATGGATAGAAGAATTTTGGTTTATAGTGTTAGAATTTGTTTGTGACCTTTAGTAAAAATAAATGATTAGGGAGGTGTGTATATATCTATAAGAGAAGTTTCAAGATTTTTTGGGTAATAAATTCTTTTAAAAATACTGTCTAATTTCAAGTGAGTTTGAACGAATTGGGAAGAATGATCGAACTTTTTAATTGGTGAACAACTCTACTGATTCTCACAATATAACATGGTTATTAATGTTATAAACTAGGATAATATAAGCTAAACTAGATGGAGAAATATGGAGAGAGCAATAACATTATAAACTAAAGAAGAAGATAAAGATGAAGAGAGAATTATATTATTCTTGTATTCCAAAATCATGAACTATATTACAATGAAAATGTCTTCTATTTATAGGGAAAGGAATGACCCTTCACTTGCCTTTGGAAAACCTTTGGCCTTTGGACATCCACCTTATTAAACAATTTATTCATAACACTCCCCCTTGGATGTCCATCCATTAGAAAATATGCCTCGTTAAAACCTTGCCAAGAAAAACCCTGTGGGATAAAAACTTGGTCGAAGGGAAAAGAGTACATATAGATAGAACTAATCATCTTGAAACGCTGCCTCGTTAAAACCTTGCCAAGAAAACCCTTTAGGACAAAACTTGGACGAAGGGAAAAGAGTACAGTCTTGTTTACACTCCCCCTGATGTTGGCAAGAGATCTCTGAGTTGTCGTATTTCAATATTGTGGACCTACTTCTTGAATATTGTGGTTGACAATGATTTCATCAGGGAAATATTGCGTGATTGTGTTCGTCGAGTGTCAATATCCACATTCTTCTGTAACTCGTGTGTGTAGGAGACTTTGATGAAATATGTTTTGTTTTGTCTCCTTTGATGCAATTATTCTAATTATGTGTGGTACAAGCAATAATATCCTCATAAATACCATCACTATATTCTTGTTGAAGATAACCACACTTTCTTTTGGTATGTTGAATCATCCACTTAATAAATATTTCATACCACTCCCCCTTGGATATTCAATGAAATATATACCTCATTAAAACCTTATCAAGAAAACCCATTGGGACAAAACTTGATGAAGGAAAAAGAGTACACTAATCCTTGGGGGTTATGAAACATATTCAGTTTGTCTTGTTAAAACCTTACCAGGAAAACCCAATGGGAAAAAACTGTGGTGAAGGAAAAAAAATGCAGAATTCAATATATTCTCCCCCTCATTACGACATTACATATTTCCTAATACATTTATATCCTGATGTCGTCGTTAATAAAACTTTAATTAGTAAATCTTCTGGATTTTTACTTGAGGGTATTTAGTGATACTAATATCATTTTCTTGAT
Organism: Nemophila menziesii; assembly: GCA_029959085.1. NCBI lineage: Eukaryota > Viridiplantae > Streptophyta > Magnoliopsida > Boraginales > Hydrophyllaceae > Nemophila > Nemophila menziesii. The sequence goes on along the minus strand of JARWIR010000145.1, from coordinate 196,816 downwards.
CAATAAAAGAGATCATACTTCCTTTGACAATAAATATTTGCATGCTTCGTTAAAACCTTACTAGGAAAAACCCAGTGGGAAAAAACCTTAGTGAAGGAAAAAGAGTACAATACGCAAATATCACATCCTTTTCATTATGACAACAATTAACGAGTATCCTTTCATTATTCAGACACTTTTCTCTTGTGATTTAAATAAATTACGTTCTTTGAGAACTTTTATACTCCAGGAACTTTTATATTTCAGGAACTTCTCAATTTTCGATAATTTTATATTTAAACGCTCTAAGTACTTCAAGTACCTATCGTGCTTCAGGCACTTGTTGTGCTTTCAAACACCTTTCTTGTTTGGGCACATGTCATGCTTCTAGCACCTATTTTGTTTATCAAAAAAAACATAATATCCATCTAATAATCACTACACTATATTGATAACATAAAAATGAGGACGTCTCCCCATAGTTAATTCTAGGTTTTTGCGGGAACCTTCGTGATACAAGTAGTGTATTAGATTTCAAAATTCACTATTACACTTTCTATTGTAGTCGACATATTTTACCACTTTTTGGTTTAGGATCCTTATTATTTATTTTAAGCGCTAATATTAAATGAAAATATATTAATCCCATAAACTATTCTAACAGATTTAAATATTTTCAGTAGACTAATAATCTACATAACTTTTCTCGTATTTAGGTACCTAGGTTCTTCAATGGCCATTACTTCCTTAAAGATCAATGCATGTGCCAACACTAGTTGACTTAATAATTCCTGTCGTGCCACGTGGAGTGCACATTCCGTAATATTTACCATTTCATCATTTACTCATGAGATTTTCTTCTTTGGGGTATGGTATACTTTCAACTGACAGGCTTACCACACTTCATGCGTTGGTTATATGCATTACAGGTTTAACACGCTTCATGCGTTGGTTTGATACATTCGCTGGAATTTTTTTTTTATGTGTCTATATGAGACATTAATCTATGTTGGAGCGTTTACAACATATTCTGGGATTTTGAATATATTCTACTTGCGAATGTATTAGGTATATTATTTGCAATACTTTTCAAATAGAGTTCCTTTTAACTTCAAGTTCCTATTCTTTAGTTGTGGATATAAATGATATAATAAATTGTATTCTACCATACATCATGCAACTTCAAGTTGCCTCGTCTATATGTTACGCAACTTCAGGTTGACTTGTCTCTCCCCCTAATAAGGGGGGGTACTCACTTGGTAAAATGAATCTCCTGGTTCTTTTAAGTAGATACCAAGTAAGTAATCTATTATTCGACATATCATTACTGCACTAGGTTACCAAGTCAGTCTTGTAATAATACAAAGTTCTTTGGATTATGACATCTTTTCTTTTGCACAATGAGCGTTTCAACTACTTGAATCTGTATATATATAACCCCAAAGAAATAACATATTTTATTTTCATACACACTTCTGGTGAGATTTTTAGTAAATAATGCAAAATATATACATTGTTACGGACACTTGTGGCTTATACAAAATACTAATTTTTGGATATTATACTTTAAATTTAGTAAATTTCTTCGGGATTTACTTTTAACATAATTTTCCAATTTTGTACCACAAGGTAACATAACTTTTGAGCATCCAAAAACCTTTAATTAGATCAACAAAATGTCTTAGTATTCCATGAGTACGCAAACACTATATAATTCCACTTTATCGATAATATTCATGCTTACCATTTCATGATGGCTTATCGTCCTTTTACTTTCAGGTTCCTTATTTATTCCACTTCTGGTGGTAATTTTTTTTTTCTTACCTTAACCTCGTCAAGAGTTTGGGTCACCAAGATGTCTATTCCAGACACATTGAAAAACATTGCATTTTCTTTCAGAAACGCACTTCCATTCACTTCAATGAATGGTTTTTAGCTAGGAAAAAACAGTATTTAAATCACTCAATTATTTCCATTACCGGGTCAATGTAATATAAGCTAGAAATGATGAATTTGCTTCAGAGAATGTGATCATATTATCTTCTAGGAATAATTTCTAGTCAAGGAATACAACACTAACACACTTGTTTTGTCATCCATACGTCTATTTATTTAGATTATAAAAACGGTTACATTCACTTCAAGGAATACAACTCCATTCACTTCGAGGAATGAAATGTTATAGTTTACAAGAGAATGTAATGTTAAACCTTAATATTGGGATAAAACTCTACTTACGATATTACTACTTCAGGAGTACTTTCATGACATGAAATATGTAAAAGGTCTTCCCATTATCTTTTTTTTCACAAAATACTTCTTGCTACAATAATATCTACTTCTGGAGAATATTATGTAACCTTGAAGTATAGAAGTATAGCGACGATATCTTATTTTTCCTTTGCATTCTCATGAAATAATTAACCTCGTCCTTTCTGGGTATGTTTTGCATCTAATCCTTTTTTTTTTCACGATAAATCTTGTTGTCCTTACCTTCTTTTTTTTTCTTAAACAACAAATCATATATATAAATTATATATACTTTAGGAAAACATACTAGCAAAACAAACTCTGAAACACTATCATGATTTTCAACCTCAGGTGGAGTTATGATCACCACCACGCTAATTTCAATACACATTAAAAGACGTGGCATTTTCTTCAGGAAATGTAGTTTTATTAATTATAATGAACAATTTTAGCTAGAGAATACAATATTTAATTGTATTTAACCCTAACAGTTATGTTTTCATATCCATTTTCAAAGAGATTGAAAATTCAACAATCGTTACAAGGAATGCAATTCCATCCACTACATGGAATTGTTTTGAGCCAGAGAATGTGATTTTGTTCAATCAAATTTTGTCACCACAATGTTTATTTTGATATGCATTTGAAAGTTATTGCATTCGTTTAGGGAATGTAATTTTAATCACTTCAGGAAATAGTATTATGTAAATGGAACACGAATTATGATTATATCAATAATTCATTACTTTGTTTCTTACGAGACAAACAATCTCATAATATTTTGTAAAACCTTTATTCGCGCTATAGCTACTTCAGGAGTATAAGCGTAATTTGATACAAGCAAACGTATATTTGTTCCACTCGATAATATTACATTTGCCCGTTTAAAATCCTCACTTAATTTAGTAGTACCTGAAATTGTACTAACATTTGTTTTTGTCCAATTTACTAACAAATTATTAAATTGTCTAAATGGTAACACTATAAACCTTCATAAGGGAGGTTGCAGGTTCGAAACCTTTATCATACAATTCTTAAATATCCATATGAGTTTTTTTTTTTATCATATACAATCGTTTTCCTTCTAACCCATTAATTTGAATTAAGACTTCAAGTCTTTGCAATTCTTTTAGATTTCGAGCTGTTGAAATTTAATCCTACAAGCATCTAAAAAATTGTTGTATGTTTCGTGCATATATAATTCCTCTTATACTTCTGGTTTATATTCGATAAAGTTCTCTTCATGAGATGAATGAGCAAAAAAATTTTTTCTTTAGAAGTTAAATTGCATTCCCAAATTCTTTTGTGAAAATTATAACAAACTTGATTAGGTTTCAAAACCTTTAAAAACTCGATCTAGGCTTCAAGCCTTTCAATAATTTTTTTTATACTTCAGGCATATAAATTGTATTCAAGGCTTAAAGCCTATGAGATTTATTTTATTTTTCTGGCATATAAAATTTGTGATAGGTTTCTGGCCTATAAAATTTGTTATATACTTCTAGCATATAAATTTTGTTGTAACCTTTTCTTGAAAGAAATAATTTCGTTTGGACATATAATTTCATTGCACCCTTCATGGATGTCTAGTTTATTTCTCGATTTATTTCTTTAATATATTTTCAATATTAAGGAAATTCATAAAAAATAGTCATTTAAATTTATATTAGCAATTACACTTTATTCCTTAATTCCTTTGTGTAATTTTTTTTTTTTTAACAAAAATTGATATAGGCTTCTAGCCTTTAAAATTTGATCTAGGTTTCAAACCTTTAGATAATTTGCTTTTATGCTTCAAGCATATAAATTTATTTTTAGACTTCGAGCCTATGAGTTGATTTATCCAAATCAAAACTTTTATGTCGGAAAACATCATAGTCTTACAATTTGTCTTGTTTTCATATTATAGCCGTATATAAAAAAAACAATAATAATATTTGTTGTTACACTTTGGATAAGGCATATGAGTAGCCACTATTAAAATTCAATATTCCATTGAAAAGCACACCTATGTTACTCCATATGATATAATTTCCGACCTTTAAGTTTTCGATTTTATGCTTCGGGCATATATTCTATTTCCTAGGCTTCGGGCCTATAACATAAAATTTAGGCTTCATGCCTATACGATTATTTTTTCATGCTTATACGGTTATTTTTCCATGCTTCGGGCATTGTAGGATTCAAGCCTAGAATAAAATCTTGTTTTATTTTCAAGCCATTCAAAAATTATATTTACATATAGGCTTCAGGCCTCTATATTTTTTTTAAAATGATAACCGATTTATCTGCTTGAATAGTATAAGAGTATTGTATTGGATGCAATGGAAGTCCATCTAATATTCATCGGTTGCAATGGAAAGTCCTTATAATATTCTCTCTTATTTTCTTTGTGAAAAATAATATATTACATATATGAAATAGAACGATATAAATCATACATGGAAATATTTTTCCTTGATCCGATCGTGCTGATAACGTGTTATAAACTAGGATAATATAAGCTAAACTAGATGGAGAAATATGGAGAGAGCAATAACATTATAAACTAAAGAAGAAGATAAAGATGAAGAGAGAATTATATTATTCTTGTATTCCAAAATCATGAACTATATTACAATGAAAATGTCTTCTATTTATAGGGAAAGGAATGACCCTTCACTTGCCTTTGGAAAACCTTTGGCCTTTGGACATCCACCTTATTAAACAATTTATTCATAACAATTAAATGTTATTTATTATACACCAACTATAATACATAAGTTTTAAAATCAAATCAGTGTAAAGAAAAAATTACAATAGTAACCGATTTCCTCTTTTCTATATAATATACTTGAAAACGGAAATGATTTGACAAGAGATGTAACTCGTCATTGACAAGAATCAAAGTCGATGAATATATTTTGGTAAAGAATCCAATATTCTGTTAAAATTTCTATTTGTCATAGCAAACCTCTCAGAATATATTCTTTGAGTTTTTTTTAAAAATATACTAATTTTTAAAAGTATTTGTAAGAATATACCAAATCAAAAAATATTTTCAAAAGTATACCAATTCGGCAACTGAGTTGCCGAATCTACTTTGCTTTTTTTTTTTTTAAAGATAATGTATATATATTGAATGGAATAGGTTTAAATTTTTTTTAAAAAGTACTTAATCTGATTTCGGTAAATCATATTAAAAAGTGGTTTTATTTATTTTTTATTTTCTTAATTAATATATATTTATTATATTGAATGGTTTGAAGTAAAAAAAAATTAAAATACATTTAAATATTAGAAACGTGTATAAAATATAACAAATAACCATATTTTGTGGAATTTGATTATTTCTAATTAAATTTTTAAATCATTTCAAACTTTTATGGAGTCATTAAAAAAAGGGTGAATGCCCAATAAGCACCTACCACCTTAGCCGCTGGCCCATAAAAGGCACTTAAGTTAAAAATACCGAAATACCCTTACTTTAGTAAAAACATGCCGCTGCTGTTGTAGTGCTACTGTTGTAGTGCTGCTGTTGTAGTGATTATACAAAACATGCACCAGATGAAACACATACATATATACAAATACAAACACTGTGAAAATGTAAGAGCTACCATTGAAGGAAGAAACAGAGAAGCTCAATTTGCAGAGAGAAAATGAAAGAAGAAGAAAAAAAGAAATGTAAAGCAAGATTGTTTTCTCATTAACTAAAATTGGTTATGTATAAGTATATATATACAGCTGTTCTAATATTGTATCTAACAAACTAGCATAACATAAAGACAGCTGTACATTCTAACTAATTTAATCCAAGTATTGGATATTTGCTTTCAAGTCCCTGTAGTTATAAGTTTGAGTTGCTTCTTGTCCACTTCGTTACTTGTATTCTGAGAAACACGATAAACACAATTCATCTTAAGCAAACAATATACCTTAAGCAACAAAAGATAGAAAAACTCAAGAAATTGTACTGTAAGTGAGTAATGGGAATGTTTCCCAGAACTCAAGAAATTGCAAAAAAAACTCAGTAAATTGATACAAACTAACAAAACACATAAAAATGAAGTAAAACATTGATAATATAAAGAAAAATGAACATCACTATGTATAAAACACCTGAAAGTATAAAACGATGAGTTATGGGAGTCATAAAACTCAAGAAATTATACTGTAAGTGAGTAATGGGAATGAATCCCAGAACTCGAAAAAGACTAAGCAAGTCCACTTTTGTACTTGTGCAAGTACACTTTTGTACTTGCGGGCTAATGTTGAGTACTGGGAAAAATTTCCAGAACTCAGAAAAGGCTACGCAAGTACATTTTTGTACTTGTGGACTAAATGTTGAGTTCTGGGAAAGATTCCCATTACTCATGTTCTGTGTAATTTACTAAAAATCAAACTCAAATTCCAGCAAAATTTGTTATGTTTCTTTAATCTAACATATAAATAAAAATGAACATCACTATGTATAAAACACCTGAAAGTATAAAACGATGAGTTATGGGAGTCATAAAACTCAAGAAATTATACTGTAAGTGAGTAATGGGAATGAATCCCAGAACTCGAAAAAGACTAAGCAAGTCCACTTTTGTACTTGTGCAAGTACACTTTTGTACTTGCGGGCTAATGTTGAGTACTGGGAAAAATTTCCAGAACTCAGAAAAGGCTACGCAAGTACATTTTTGTACTTGTGGACTAAATGTTGAGTTCTGGGAAAGATTCCCATTACTCATGTTCTGTGTAATTTGCTAAAAATCAAACTCAAATTCCAGCAAAATTTGTTATGTTTCTTTAATCTAACATATAAATAATTCATATCCTCTTTGAATGACCATTGCAAATTGAAAATATATAAACAAATTGAAAGAATTAAGAATTTACCCAATTTGCAAGCCTGTTAATGAAAAAATACTGCATTTGTCGTTGTTATCCATTTAATTGACCCATTGATCCACCCATTCCTTCTTAAATTTACAATAACTGCCACTACTTTCATCAATAAAAATGTAAGAACAATCATATACGGCAAGAAATGAAAAAGATAAAGGAAAGAAAAGAAAAAAAAAGGTTAAAATTACACCTGAAGCAAAGAATAATTGATCATCAACGAAACTATGAAGAAAGAAGTAATGAGAAAGATAATTGAGCGTCGGTAACGAATAAGAAAAAAGAGAGAGAGAGCGCGCGGCTGATGTAAGGGTAGAATAGGAAAGAAAATAAAAAAGGTGCCTTTGTTGGGCATAAAGACGGCAGTTGGGGTGAGGAGGCATTAATTCTAATTGGAGGTGTTTCTTGGGCAATAATCCTTAAAAAAATCTCTTTCGATAAGTTATGAATATTTATAAATTAATTAGAAATATTTATAAATTAATTAGAAATATTTATAAAAAAATCTCTTTCTATAAGTTATATATATTTATAACTTATCAAAAAAGATTTTTTCAATGACGTCATAAAAGCTTAAAATAATTTAAAAATTTAATTAGAAATAATCAAGTTCCACAAAATATGATTATTTGTTATATTTTATACACGTTTCTAATATTTAAATTTATTTTAATTTTTTTTACTTCAAACCATTCAATATAATAAATATATATTAATTAAGAAAATAAAAAATAAATAAAACCATTTTTTAATATATAGTTTATCTAAATATGATTAAGTTCTTTTTTAAATTGTTTTAAACTTATCCCATATAATATATATACATTATCTTTAAAAAAAAAAGAAAACAAAGTAGATTCCGCAACTCAGTTGCCGAAATGGTATACTTTTGAAAATATTTTTTGATTTGGTATATTCTTCCAAATACTTTTAAAAATTAGTACATTCTTAAAAAAAACTCTATATTCTTTTCATCACTAAAGTAGTTTCTAGAATTTGTTGATCGACAATAACTCATATTAACTTCTATTATTGTTGTGACCTAAACCATCTAGACATTTATTTTATTTGGAATTAAGTAGCTACAAGACTTGATATACATGAGGTTTAAGGAACAATGATAGTAGATTGGATAATCTTTATTATTTATACAATAAATTTTTGCATTATTCTTTAGAAAAATAGCACCTCATTTATTTGTTTATATAAATATATAGATTTGTCCTAATTCAAAAACTTATTAAAAAATATAATGTAATATTATAGATATTAAAGGTATATTTTATTTTATAAAAAATTAAACATTATCGCCAATGAATACAAATTATAATTAAGATCGACATTTGGTCTAGTAGTTAGACGGCTCCGCATAAACCAAGAGATCCTGATTTTGAATCCAAAATTGTTCTCATATGTATTCAAAAGGAAAAAAAATTATAATTATGTTAAATTTTTTATATATTGAAAATATAAATAATAATTATTATTAAGTTATTTTTATTAAATATTTATATCATTTGAATATATATGATTTTGAGTAATTATTTTACTACATAAGATAATTAGTTCTTAGATATAAACACTAATCAAATACACATATTAATAACTCCTACCATTATTGTGTAAGTGGTTCTTAAATAATCTAATCATTTAGTTTCTTTTCTTAATTAATGTTTTTGTCTTTCATAATTAGGCATTTAAAATCGACATTTTGATGATAATATTTGCGGTGATATCTAACATTATTTATATATAAATATATTTGTAAATAAACTTTGCATATGACAGCTTGCGTGAAGAATAGTTACTCACTACAAGAAATTGTATCATTAGAGACGAGGTATATTGCGCCAACACTAAAATGGTATCTAATGATATTTTTAAATATCAAAATGGTCTTTAATTATATTTTTAGCGGCAACATTTACCACTAAAGATAAAGTTAATAGAGATAAAACATATAATTTGCTACAAAAGGTATTTTTAGAGACGAACTTATTGCGGGAAATTAATAGCAACAAAATTAAATATTTTAATGGTAAAAAAATTTCAGTTAAAGATAGCTTTTCTACTATTTATTCTAAAAAATTTCATGAGTGACAAAATGGAATTATATATTTTCTTTTTTTGAATACATGAGAGAGCCACTTTGGGCTTGAAGTCGTTTTTTACTCCAATGAAATTTGATCCCAAGACCTCTTGGTCTCTGCAGAGTAACCTAACCACTAGGCCAACTATCGATATCAAATGGAATTATATTTTGTATATGGGAAAATATCTTCTGTGGTACTTGTATAGTTCGCGTTTGGATAAATTAATACCCAAAATTTGAAAAGCGATAATGTGGTACACAAATTTATAAATTAATCCAAAAATATTCACTGTCAATTCCGAAGTTAAGTGCTTATATGGTAGGATAAAACTGTTTGAACAAAAAAAAAAAGGGGGAATATTTATTTACAGCCCCCACAACCTTAGATTACCATTTTAAAGCCCAACCCCAAATCATTAGTTACAACCCAACTATTACCCACCTATCATATAGCAAATGACCCAAAAACCCCTACTAATTCTAATCCATACAGTGAGCAACACAAACCAAAAACAAAAGACCCATATAGGGTTTCGATCAAAAACCTCGATGCCCTCCTTCCCCTTCACTGTGCTGCAGAACGGACGAAGCCAACCGAGCAATGCTTCCACCACCACTGCGCTGCAGAGCTCCACCACCGCTAACCCTACCTTTCCCGGCCTCCCTTCCCCTTGCGCCTTCCCCTTTCTTCTCACTGGCCCTCCACCACGCCGTGAATCTGAGCCACCATCCAACCTTCTTTCTCTCTCGCCGCCCCTGCAGAACCGCTGCCCTCCAAAACAGACCCTCCGATCTGCAAATGAAGAAGCGCCGCCTCTACCACGCCGTGAATCTTAGTTCCTGCTGCTGCTGCAGATCCATTCTCGCGCCTCCACCACCACGCCGCCTCCATTCTCGCGGCATCGATCTGAACGAAGACGTTCCTTGCTGCAGATCCACTCTCGCGCCATCGATCTGAACGAAGACGTTCCTCGCTGTAGAGCCATTCTCGCGCCTCCAGCCCAGAACCTTCCTCGCTGCAGAGCGCCTCCGGCCCAGATTCTTCCTCGCTGCAGAGCTCCTCCAGCCCAGAACCTTCCTCACTGCAGCCCAGACCCTGCCTTTTTTTTGTTGCTGATTGCGTTGTGTTATGGTCCAGCATGGGTTATACATCCACAGTGAGCCAGCCACATTGGGCCAGCCATAATGGGCCAAACATCTCAGACCATATTAAAGTCGCGCCTTTTGTTTTTAAAAGGTGGAATTGTTTTTAAAAGGTGTTTTGTCCAGCCAATTTGACTCCTTTTGCTGTTTGCGTTGTGTTTTCTTTTTTTGTTCCGTTTTCTTTGTGTCAATTTTATGTCCTACAGGAAAACTGTTTTATTTATTAGGGGTAGCTATTTGGGTCTAGACATTATTAGGGCCAGACACTATGGTCTAGGCATTAGGGATCAATATCGTTTTTTGGACTAGTTTTTACAAATAAAATGCTAATCTAGTTTGTTAATTTTGCAGGTGTAAATTAAACAGTAATAAAACACTAATTAAACACTATTGTGAAACTTTTAAAAGATTGAAAAATTCATGTAAATGGGCTTGTGTACATACCATTGGGTACACGAACTTGCCCTAGGTACAGACATGGATAATCCTTGACTTTATTGTATATGAATTTTAGAGAGAACGGACCTAGGTACAACCCTATGGACACATACTTGGACAGCCTTTGACAAAAATGGGTTTTGGTATAGCCCTAACGTACAACATTTGACATGATGGACATCGATATATACAAAAAACGAAAATTATGTACAACCCTAAGTGTATATAGACTATATAAAAAAGATTTAAAACCCTTTAGAAAAACAAAAAACCAACAAAAAGTCCGTACCTATGTGTACGGATCTATCCGTATATGGAAATAATAAAAAATAAAGTGTTGTAAAAAAAAGGAAAAGGGTAGAATAGACAAAAATCTAACCAAATTTTGAAACTAGGCTTTAAATAGAACAAATCCTAACTTAGGCTTTAAAATAGGGTTGGAGATGGATTTGGGCTCTATTTTGAAATTTCCTAAAAAAAAAGGTAGGATAAAACTGATATACTACACCTAAAAGTATTTTATATATTTTTTTAAATTCAATAAAATAGTGAAATTAACCCTCTAACTTTGAAAGATATTCACAACTTTTCATTCCACCTTCATCCATTTTTTCTTCTTTCATCAAGCACAGTTATTACACACATATACTCTGTCAACATTATCACTACTCAATTTCGCCAATAATATCACCACTATCTCGACTTCACTTAATATTACCACCACTCTCTACCAGCCACTCTCCTACACGTAACACATTGATAACTACCACCAACACAGTAATCATTCTCCACTATCATCAACACTCCTATGCCATCAAAAAGCATAAACCATCCAAGAATGCAAATTAAGGTAAAAAAAAATTTGTAATTTAAACTCTAATTTAATTTCAACCTAATCTTATTACTTTTACCGTTTTTCATATTTGAATTGTACCTGTGCGTATTATATTTATACACATTTCCCGCATTGAAAACAAGTTTTTGTTTTTTAGAGTTTAAATTGTAAAAAATTGGTGCTTTTACCTTAGTTCAGGTTCTTTAATGATATATGCTTATTGATGGCATAACAACGATGCGCTTAACATAACGTATATAGGGTGGGGATGTCGTGTGAGTTTTGCTCTTATATCTTGTATTTTTTAATTTTTTTTTTGTTAGGACGGTTAGTGATAATGGATGATTAAGGAAAGACAATGGGTGTAGACGGTGGTTATAAATGTTTATATATATATATGAAAGGAGGAGGAGTTGCGAATTTTTGTAAAATTTTAGGATGTTAAAGTAGATAGTTCTTAAGTAAATTATGTAAACTTGAACTAGTAAGTATTTTTAAAACTATAGGGTTAGTTTTATAATTTAATTAAAATTAAAAGGTTTTTTAATCAGAAAGTCCGTTCCACATGGCATTTAACGTGAACACAAACGAGACAACATGTACCAATGGTGGGAACATATGTAGAGTTAGGCATCACGGTGTTTTTCTTCTTCAAAATGTAGGTAAGTTAATCAAACACATATTATGCGAGTACCTCAAGGGTCATCTCCAGGGGCGGATCCAGGATTTCGAGTCAGGGAGGGCTATTATTGTTACCAAATACCACATCTAATAAATTTATATATATCTAACAAAATTATTGAAAAATACTCAAAATTTTTTTTTACGCACGGCGTAAAACAAACCATATTCATCTTGATATAATACTTACCTATTTGTTTCAAAAAAATTCCAATCATAAACAAACGCGTACTTAATATTCACGACACTTTTATTCTAACTAAAAAAATAGTAATCAGCTATGTATTACATCATATGATGTAAATTTGCGTCCGCTATTACCTGTTATTAAATAAAAATATTCACATTCATTATCAAATAATTATCAAAAAAATGGAAAGAAGTTTTAATATTAGTAAACTTACCAAATTATAACTGCTCGCGTCGATTAGACATCTTTTGATAACGTTGTAAAAGTGTTTCTCTATCGATATGGCATAAAAGCTCCTTTTCAATATATGTTACTAAACAATCATTCATCCATTCGTCTCCCATTCGATTACGTAAACGATTTTTCACAATATTCATCGACGAAAAACACCTTTCAACACTAGCTGTAGCGATTGGCAAAATCAAAACCAACGTCAAAAGCCTATAAATCAAGGGATAGACTTGATCCTTTTTAGATTCTACCATTTTTTTTGCAAGATCACCAATCCCTTTAAGTTTCATGAACACATTTTCAGACTTCATATCCGAAATAAAATTATCAAGTTGAAATTCAAGTGCACCAAGTTCCACATTTGAAAAGTCACGAGGATAAAATTCGGCAAGACGAATCAGTTTTGTTTTATCAAATGCCGAAAAGGAATTATCAGGATTCAAACAAGCAACACAAGAAAGTAATTCAGTATTTACCTCGTCGAAACGGTTATTGAGTTCTTGAAGTTGTTTATCAATAACGCCATAAAATAGATCAATGCGATAATGATGAGAATATTTTTTGGAAGGGAAATTACGACGAGGTCGTCCTCGTAGTAGAAAATCATCATTCATATCTGGTATGATGATCTTGTATGTCTCACAAAACAAAGTTACTTCCTGAAGTAAAGAATCCCAACCTGTATCTCTCATGTGCTGGAGACTTTCTTTGCACAATTTGACCAATTTCATTGCATTTACAATATCTTGATCTTTTCTTTGCAATGCTTGAGACAAGTCATTTGTAACCCCCAACACGTTTCTCATCAAGTGCAATATAAAAACAAACTCAAAAGATTGAATACGATCAAGCATACCATATGCATCATTTTTTTGCGTCGTGCTATTACCTTCATCAACAATCAAATTAAGTACATCAATGATGGGATCAAACATTTGAATCAAACGAATCAATGAACCATAATGTGAACCCCAACGTGTATCTCCGGCTCTTTGAAGATTTGTTTCTTGATTCAAACCCCGACCACTCTCAAGATGACCACTTGTTAATTCTTCAATAACTTTATCAAAATGTTTTTCTTTAAGAATGTCAACCCTTTTACATGACCCAGCAACTATATTTACTAATTGAGAAGCACTAGTAAAAAATAAACCAACCTCGTTTTCTTCTTGTGCCATCCCAACAAGAGCTAACTGAAGTTGGTGAGCAAAACAATGAATGTAATAAGCCGACTCATTTTCTTTCATGATCAAAGATTTTAATCCATTATATTTCCCCTGCATATTGCTTGCCCCATCATATCCTTGACCACGCACCCGAGAGAGGTTCAAACTATACTTTCCCAATAAAGTCTCAATGCTAGCCTTGAGTGTTTTTGCACTAGTGTCTCGAACATGAATTATTCCAACAAAGCGCTCAACAACACTACCACTCTTGTCCACATAACGAAGGACCATTGCCATTTGTTCCTTCATTGATACATCCCTAGACTCATCAACTAAAATTGTAAACAACCTATCTCCAATATCGAGCTTAATTACGTTACTAATTTCAAGCGAAAAACAATTTGTAATATCCTTCTGTACCATGGGTGACACAAGCTGACAATTTCCGGGAGCATTAGAGAAAGTTACTTTCTTTACTTCTTCGCAATGATTCGCTAAAAAATGCACAAGTTGGAGATAATTACCTTGGTTTTTCGAACCTTCTGATTCATCATGCCCACGAAAAGATAACCCTTGTCGTAAAAGAAACTCTACACAATCAAATGATGCATTGAGGCGAATTCGGTAGCTTGCTCGAACTTCGTCAGATTGTCTAACAAATGCAACATCAATGTGATCATCTTGTCTCATTAAATTATTACACTTTAATACCGCTTCATTGTGTGCACTACATTCTTTCCCCTCATGGCGTGTGAATCGCTCAAGTGCTTGTTTCCAATTATCAAATCCACCTTTGACAAAGCAATCACCCCCTTGTTGATCATTAGTATCCGACCGAAAAAGATAACAACGCAAGCAATAAGCCTTATTTGTCGCAAGACTATATTCCAACCAAGTACCATGTTTCTTGTACCAAGTTGGGTTAAAACGTCGCGATTGTTGACCACATTTCTTTGGTTTGAATTCTGTTTCGATTGGTTGATACGGACCAGTTAATAAATATCTTCTTCTAACATTGTCTCGATCATTAGGGTGAAAATCTAATATACTTCTGCGCAAACCAGGATCTGGCTGAAAATCATCCAATATCCTTTTATGCAAATCAGGATCCGGATGACAATCATCTTCTAAATTCGTTTCAATACGCCGTCTCTTTTTAGAAGGCAAATCACTAGACTTGACAACCGTGCTAGTATCAATCGGATCCGATTCTATAATATTTTGAGTTGTAGGTATCTTCTTAAAAAATCTCTCCATAACTATTAAATAAACAAAAAGTTACTGCTATATTAATACTTCATACAATTATACTAATTAATTGTTTATTTATTTGCAAATGAAATATATTGAAATCTAACTTAGTCTCAAAAGCAGTAAGGAAGTAATCTAAATTTATTATATAATGTAAAAGCCCTCTTCAAATGCTTTAGTAATGGGAAAAAAAGATCGATGGCCAGTGGCCACTAACATAAAAATAATTGCAGGTTTTCTAAATTCTCCAATTCTCTTATTTTTTTCTGTCGGTCTCTAATACTAATATTAAAACACAAAAATGAGTAAATGACCTATATGCTATACACGATCAAACCTACTGTAGAATATTAATTTTTAAGCAAAGCCAATAGGAAATCCAACAAATTAACGTTTAGTTTTGTCATGTGGTCTGTTTTTTTTTTTATATATATATATATTATCCAACATATATGGTGCCTTATTCAATATATATGTCTTTCCGTTGCCATTGCCAATGTCTCAGTTTACAGTAGTGCCAGTGGCAAACCTACTACAGTGGTGCCACAAACGGCAAACCTCAATCACAATTCACAATATATTCATACAATTTCTTTTCTTTTTTACTGTAATTAATATTAACAAATTTTTTAATTGATTTATTGAAAAATTATAATAAATTCAGGAATTATTTACTTTAATGGATATTTTAAATAATAAATTATAAAATCTAAGATTCCTAGCAATTTATAAACTATATTACAGTATTATATGATAAAAAAAAATTAAATTCATAAAAAAAATTAAAACTAACCAAGAAATTGAATCTTCAATTAAATCTGTGCTCCAAATTTGTCTGTAAATTTTAGTATTTAAAATTAATCACTGAAATTTATCTTGGGGAGGGCTAATTCTCTGCTGTAATTTTTTTTAGTTATGTTTTTACTTATATTAAAAAAGAAACGGGCCAAAATATAATATTATCATATGGGCTGGGGTAGGCTGCAGCCCACCCCAGCCTACCCCCCAATCCGCCCCTGGTCATCTCTTTGTATATTAATATATTCTCGGCTATTGTGCAACAATTTTCGCTACTACGATCTTCACGTAACTTTTGGTAAAGCTAAGTAATTAAAATGTCTTTCAATAGGTTGAGTAAGTGTGGAGGTGGTGGTGGTGTTCTCAGAGACGTGGAGGGTAATTGGATATGCAGTTTTTTGCTAAAGGTTGATTGGGGTATGATCACAGGTTTGGAGATTATAGCGCTTCACCAGGGGCTTAGCCTTGCGGAGGAACTTGGATTGATTGACGTAGAGGTAGAGATTGATTCTCAAGAAGCTATAGATATGATTGCGAGTGGGGAATATCGAAGGGGCCCGACGGCATATTGGATTCACCGGATACGTCAGATACTTAGTAGAAATTCATCTTTTAAGGTTCGGAATATCTTTAGGGAGTGTAATATATGTGCCGATTGGTTAGCAAAACGGGGAACATCTCAAGTGGAGCACTTTAGGAGGCATGACCACCCTCCGGATGGTATTTGGAGTATTATTACACGTGATCGAATGGAGTGGAAGACTCCGAGAATGTTATTTAGTCCTGGTTTAGCATCTACTGTACTAGACTAGCTTAGCTTTGTATTCCCTGACCTTTTAAGGTCTCCCCTTTAATGAAGAAAAAAAATGTCTTTCATAACATCCAATATGTAAAAGAAAGGGTATGTGATATAAAAGTATAGATGGAGTATATACCAAAAATTAAAATAATCTTACACTATATTAGTGGATAAAAGTAATTCTGGTTTGGGGATATAGTCTCAAGAAATTTATTTGAGATAATTTCTGATTTCGGGAGGGGTTCGGGGGACAAATATCTAGGTTGGGGGAGTTAATTTTTACCAATTTTTTTTTTCTAAAAGAGATCAAAACAAATTTCACGGTATCACAAAACGCACCCATCACAGCTATTGTGCAACAGTTCCTGCTACTACGAACTTCACGTAGTTTTTGAAGATTATCAACAGACTAAATAAATATTGGTAAATCTAAGCATAGCTTAGCACGAACAATCAATTTTTTTTTTATAACATCTAAAATGTAAAAGGAAGGGTATGAGATACACAAGTATAGGCGGAGTAAACACCAAACATTCAAATAATTTTACAGTCATATAATATGAGCGGATAATATTATCCAATGAAATATCCTCCTCTTGTGCATTCAACATTTTTAACTTTCTAATGTAGTTTACTAAAGGCGGTGAAAGAAAAAAAAAAGTTGCATGTATTCAACTATGGACTCCCAAGAAGAGGGAGTAGAGAGTAGGGAGGAGGTAAGAATTTTATTTACTTTTTTTTTAGTTATTAGCTCCATAAACACCAATACTCTGCAAAAACAAAGGCACTACAATTCCTTAAATTGTGCAAATTACGTTAAATTTTTAAGTAATTTCACAATACCTCTCTATATTATATACAAAATAATTTATATTCAACAAACTAGGATTGTTTTTTATTAAATTCAACGGTAGTCTCACAACTTAACATGGATATGCTTATGCTAGATTGCCAAGCCAAATCTTCAAAAAAATGTTTTCTCTCTCAAGCTCTCACCACCCTTCTCTCAACTTTCAAATTTACAGCCTTTTTCCTCACCAAAATTATAAAAAAACATCCTAATCTTTAGCTGAATCCTCATCCTCTTGAGGTTTTTTGCTTCCTTTCTTCCTTTTTCTTCCTATTTTCCAGCTTTTCAAACCACTTTTTCTTCCTAAAACTTCCCTTCCTGTGGCACCTTCAAAATTTGTCCTTTATCATTTATTGCGCATCCTTTAAAGGGAATGAGATAAGAAGTCCAATCATCCTCAATTGCAGCCTAAAACAAGCAAAAGTGATAAAAGGAATGAGATATGTCTGACAAAGAAATCTTCACATTTAATGCTACTACCACACTATTATCCATTGGATAATACTATAAAAGAAAGAGAAGAGTTGGTAGGAAAATCTTCACCTGCTCAAAGAGGGTCCACCTCGGAAGCAACCAATCCAACTCAGCAAAGGCTACATCAGCACATCCCACACCAGCTCAATTCTAGTCAACATGAGTCAGCAAATGACATGGAGTACATGATGTCTCTCTAATTGTTCTTATTTTCGACCCTTGGAGACATCATTTTTTATGTTTATTTGAATATTTTGATAGACTTTTGAGCTAAAAATGCAATAATCCGGAATTCCTATTTTATTTCTAGTATTTTTGATTTATTAAACTTTTGCGCGTAATCTTGTGTATTTTAGTGAAAAGTTTGTAGGTTTTGAATATTAGCTAGGAAAGGAATCCGAAAAGAGAGTCAAAGATCGTGATATGGAGTCAAAGCTTGAAGATAAATCCCGAAAGAATTTCATTTTGGAGCTGCAAATCTGGAAAACAGGCCAATTATTGCTGATTTCGAGGCACTTAAGAGTTTATTTAGCCGCTGACCTTCGAAGAGAATATGTTCCTTATTGAGTTACGGAAATTTAGCAAGTGATTTCAGGTCAATCGAAGTTATAATGAATCGGCCAGAGCTGTTTTAGTGGAGGTGGTGCAGCAGTTACGGGATTTTGGGCTTAGAAAATGGAATTGGGCTTTTAATTAGTGATTTAATCTCAAGACCAAGCCCTAATCCGAATTTTAGCTTATAAAAAGAGCTGTTGACTTCTATTTTTCAGAGAATTCACTTTTTACAAAATAAAACATCAAGAAAGAAGAAGCAGAAGGAAGAAGAAGAAAGCTGTAGAGCTGGAGAGAGTCTATATCTCCATTCTCAGTCAAATCCAATTCTGGAAATTAGGTCTTTCTTATTTTTAATTCTGTAAAACAATATGAATTCCATTTCTTTTAATTTAGTCTTCTTTTTAATTAGTATGAGCTAATTCCTTTTAAGTACTTGAGAACGCATAATGGGTGACCCTATTCCATTGAATTTCATATTTCTGAATTTGGATTTTTATAAATTAAATTAAATTGGGGCTTTTACATTATTATGTAATTTAAGATTATTCACTGTTTTTGGACTGATCAACTAAGCACAGGTGTTAGTACATAGGCTATTCCACATATGTGGCGTGTGGATCATCCTGACGGAGGGTTTAGGTATGGAATTAATTATTCAATCTGAAATTAAAACTATTGACTCTGACGAGCTTAGTAAGTTTTAGGGCCAATGTGGTAAAATCACTTAATCATCCGAAGGTGGCTCATATTTACCCTGACGGGACTAGTGACACTCTAGGATAGCCTTATAGTCTACCCTGACGGGGGTATAAGGAATTTAGAATCCCGACCATTGTATTTGACCAATTTAACCCTTAAACAGGATATGTTATGAAATAGAATTAGGAGGATCCCTTGCGTCTCTCGAGTACTACCCTCTCATATTTGCGTTTCACATTTATTTATTTGCGTCTTAGTATTTACTTGCATTTTATCTTTAGTCCTTTCATACTTAGGATTAATACAAAACAACAAACCAATCATTATATCTTTATTTGCTTTCATAATTGCAACCAATCATTATTCGATAAGCATTGTAGTTAACCAAACCGTCCCTGCGAACGATCCTAGAATCATTATTACTACTTGGGACAACCGTACACTTGCGGTTGTGGTTCAATTACTTTTGCATTTATTTTAGAACACACAAAGGACCACCAGTACACTATGTCTGAAAAAACACAAAATCAAACAAAAGAAAATCAAAATGAAAACCAAGGAAAAGTTAATCAAAAAGGAGAAGAGGAGGTTACTCAAACTCAACCCAACTCAACTGCTAATCCTATTTCACCAACAGGTAACTTTCTTACTAAACCTTCATACTCAGCTGTACTTCAATCCCCAGCACCACCAACTATAAATAGCTTTACCAAATCTTCTAACCTTGATATCCCATCCTCAACTGTTACTCCTTCTAACCCAAAACCTTTAACACCAACACAAATCTCTGTCACACACTTTAACCCCTCTTACAAGCCCAAACAGCCCACTACCCAAACACCTACAAAGTCAACTCCCATAATTCAACCTCAACTAGGCAGTAACTCCAAAACTCAGAACACCACCTCACCTACTCTCTCTTCACTGCCCTCATCCCCCTTTACACCAACACCAACTAAATCCTCCTTTTCATGTACCCCAATTAACACACAAAACAAACATATAACCACTGAAGTACAACCCCAAGAATTACAGAGTTGCACCACCCACCCTGAACAAGAATTGGATAAAGGAATAGATATCACGGGACTATTTCAATATAGTATGGAAAAATTCATCTCTCTATCTGATTCTGCAAAAATGCACTATTCAAATCGAATTAAGGAAAGAATCAATCAAGATAGCTGGTCATTTCATATTGTTAGCCTCACCTTGTTTTTATTCCCGTTTTAATATTTGACAAATCAACATTTCAACTAAAATTCATTTTGGTATCACTTAAGATGTTTTCCAAAACCCCTCTTTAGATTAGTTGTGTTTACTTCCTTGCATTTAGCTTGTTATTCAAAAGAGCAGCTCCGCGGTACACCGGATGAATCACGCGGTACACCGCAGAGTCACGGACCAGGATTGCGGTACATTGGATAGTCCGACCAGTATGCTCATGAAATGCACGGTACACCGGACCTAGGCGCGGTACACCGGACCAAGGCACGGACCAGGGTTGCGGTATATTGGATAGTCCGACCAGTAAGCTCAAAGTTTAGTCGAACAGCTCTGCGGTGCACCGGACCATATCCGCGGTACACCGCACAAGAGGGTTTTCTGCACTTTACAAGAGGACAAAGCTTATATTTGTTGGAGTTAAAATAGATCCGTTAGAGAAGAGCCTTTTGACCGTTGGACCACATTTGCAGCTATAAAATGGAGTTCATTCAAGACACAACTTAAGCCTTCCATCTACCAATCTTAAGAGCAATTAATTCTATCATTCAAGGAGGTTTCAAAGGAGCATTCAAGTCATATTTATTGTGAAGCTAATTAGTTCTTATCTACTCATTTAGGAGTTTAGTTACAAAGCTTTTATAAGCACCCCTAAACACTTTTCCCTTTCCTCTTAGTTCTTGTAATAGATTAAGAGAGTAGTGTGAGCATAGGTTTATGCTTGGTTCCTTGTGTTGGTGATAACACAAGTGTATTTCCTTCAAAGGGTTTTTGAAGTGGTTGTAAGAGTTTGTATCTCACCCGGTTAAGAGTTACGAAGATTAGTTGAGAATCTTGCAAATCCTAAGGAGGCTTCCTTAGGTAGTGGATGTAGGGAAACCGAACCACTATACATCGTTGTGTATCGTATTCTATCTCTACACTCTTTATATTTCCGCACTCTATATGCTTGATAAAATGCCTACTTGAATAGTTTGATATTATTGTCTATTAGGATTATCTAGTTTTATACTATTTTGTTTGCTAATACAATAGGATTCAAATTAGCTTTTAATTTTATTTACTTGAAATAAAATTAGCCGATTAATTTCTATTGTCCTATTCAACCCCCCTTCTAGGACGCATATAGTATATCAATTGGTATCAGAGCCTAGCTCTATTGTACTTAATCGTTTCTAGAGTTAATACGATATGGATTCTAATCAACCGGAAGGTTCATGTTCTACTAGACCTCCGCTTTTTGTAGGAAAAGACTACTTTGGATGGAAGAAGAAAATGGAGATTCATGTGAAAGGAATTGATTACTTCTTATGGCTTGCTATCAAGAAAGGTCCTTATATTCCTTATGTTACGGGTAGTACTACGGAGGTGAAAAATGAAGATGATTACAATGATCAAGACATAGCTAAACTCACCAAAAACAACAAAGCTATGAACATTCTCATTAATGGATTAAGTGTCACGGAATACGCTAGAGTTAGTGAATGCAACTCCACTCATGAAATGTGGCAACTCTTGGAGCTATCATATCAAGGAACGGAAGATATTAAAGAAACTAAGATTGGTCTCTTTATCACTAAGTATGAGCTTTTTCGTATGGAGCCCGATGAAGCCTTGAATGCTATGCATCAAAGATTTTCTAACATTGTTAACACTTTGAAGACTCTTGGTTAAGAATACACCAACAAGGAACAATGCCGAAAAATCTTATTTGCTCTTCCAAGGAAATACAAGACAAAGATCAACTCTATAAGGGATACTAAAGATCTTTCAAAAATGACGGTTCATGAACTCATTTGCAACCTCATGACGGAGGAGCTTGTGCTTGAAGAAGAAAAGATAAGAGATGATGAGGAGAAAAAGATTAAGAAATCTATTGCTTTCCATGCTATGAGTACCAAGTTGAAAGAACGAAAAGAAAGAAAGGAAAGTGAAGAAGAAAATTCACATGAAGAAGAAACTAGTGAAGATGAAGGAGTAGCTATGTTGGCAAGAGATATGAAAAAATTCATGAGATACAAACGCTTTGCCAAGAAAGGAAGTTCTTCCTCACCTTACAAGAAGAATGATAGAGCTATCAAACAAGACGAACCCACTTGCTATCATTGCAAGAAAGTTGGTCACATCAAGACTTATTGTCCTCTTCTTCAAAAGGAGAAACCTAAGAGAGCAATGCATGCTAATATCACTTGGGATACTCAAAATTCGGAGGAAGAAGAAAGTGACAATGAAAATGTCAATCTTGTTGCTTTTATGGGAAAACTTGAAAATGATGAAGATGCTTCTTCGGATGATGATACCGGTACTACTCACTTTGCCTTTATGGCAAATCATGATGAGGTAACTCCTAAATCTAAACTCTCTTTAACTAATGATGATGCTAGTGAACAAGATATTCATGAGGCATTTGATTCTCTTTATAATGATTTTTTAAATTCTATTGAAACAAACAAAGTTTTAACAAAAGATTTAGAATTTGAGAAAAATAGAACTAAAGAGGTTTTGAAAGCTTTGGAAGATTGTCAAAATCTTTGTGATGAATGTATAGATGATAATGAAAAACTTCATCTTATTGAGAAAAATCTTTTGGAAGAAAAAGCTTTGTTAGAGAAAAAGATTGTTGATCAAAATGCCATTATTTTAAAATTTACTAGTGGGCAAGAAAACTTGGATTTAATTTTAGGTTCTCAAAGAATGGCTTGTGAAAAAAGTGGTGTTGGATATGATCCATTCACTCACCAAAAACCTTTGAAAAATGTCTTTGTAAAATCCAAAATTTCAAATGAAATTCCATCTTCTTCAAAATCTTCTATCACTTGCACCTATTGTGAAAAACTTGGTCATGATGCATCTCATTGTTACTATCGTAAATTATTGGATTTGGGATCTCTTGTGCCAATTTGGAAAAGGCCTAAATGGGTCTTAAAAAGGAAATCCACTAACCCTCATGGACCCAATCCAAATTGGGTACCTAAAGCTTAAATTATTTTTTGTATGTAGGGATTGAGCATCAAGAAGCAAAATATATGGCTACTTGATAGTGGATGCTCAAGACACATGACCGGAAATCCATCATTATTTACAAATTTATATAAAACAAAAGGTGATAGAGTTACTTTTGCCGACAACACTAAGAAACGCGTTTTGGGTAAAGGTAACATTGGTAATATGAACTCTTTACTTATCTCTAATGTGTTACTTGTTGAGGGTCTCTCTTTTAACTTGCTTAGTATAAGTCAACTTTGTGATGTTGGTTTTAGTGTTAAATTTGAAGCATCTAGATGTGTTGTTTTCAAAAATGATGAGTTAGATACTATGTTTATTGCAAAAAGATCGGATAATGTTTTTGTTGTTGATCTTGAGAGTCTTATGTGTAAACATATTAAATGCTTATCCGTGGTAAATGATAGTTGGCTTTGGCATAGACGTTTAGGACATGCTAGCATGGATTTAATTTCAAAATTATCTAGAAAAAATCTTGTTGTTGGTTTGCCTATTTACAAATTTGATAAAGATAAATTATGTGATGCATGTCAACTTGGTAAACAACATCGTTCATCTTTTAAATCCATTAATAAGGTCATCACCGTTAGGCCACTTCAATTATTGCATATGGACCTTTTTGGTCCCGTTGATGTCACTAGTTTAGGAGGGTCTAGATATGTCTTTGTTGTTGTTGATGATTACACTAGATTCACATGGGTGATGTTCCTTGCTTTGAAAAGTGATGCCTTCAATGAATTTGCAAAACTTTGTAGAAAGGTGCAAAATGAGAAAGGCTACTCTATTACATGCATTCGTAGTGATAATGGTAGTGAATATGTGAATTCTCCTTTTGTGCATTTTTGTGATGAATTTGGGATTGAGCATAATTTTTCGGCCCCTAGAACTCCCCAACAAAATGGGGTAGTGGAAAGGAAAAACCGAACTCTACAAGAAATGGCTAGAACAATGCTAAAAGAACATAGCTTGCCTACATACTTTTGGGGTGAAGCCGTTCACACGGCTTGTTATGTGTTAAATAGAGTTCTTATTAGACCCATTATTAAGAAAACCCCTTATGAGCTTTGGAATGGTAGACCACCAACTATTGCTTATTTTCGTGTCTTTGGGTGCAAATGTTTTATCCTAAACACTAGGGACTATTTGGGAAAATTTGATGCTAAATCGGATGAAGGTATTTTTCTTGGTTATTCCACTAAGGGAAAAGCCTATCGCATTTTCAACAAACGTACTCGTACTATTGAGGAGTCTATGCATGTTGACTTTGATGAGACTAATCCTTTTAATATCAAGAAAGTAGTAGATGTTGAATTACATGAAGATACTCCACAAGATAAATCCTTAGAATCTCCTACTCAAGAAATAAAGTCTCATGATGAATCTCCTAAGGAAAATGATCAAATGCTAAATGAAGCTAGTACGGATTTACCAAAGTGTTGGAAACATATCAAAGATCACCCAAGTGAATTAATTCTAGGTGATCCAAAAGAAGGTGTTACCACTCGCTCTCGTATTATTGCTCTATGTGCTCATCAAGCGTTCTTATCTCAAATTGAGCCCAAGAATATTAAAGAAGCATTGTTAGATGATCATTGGATTAACGCTATGCATGAAGAATTAAATCAATTTGAGCGTAGTAAAGTTTGGACATTAATGGAGAAACCAATTGGCCCTACTATCATTGGCACTAAGTGGATATTTCGCAACAAGCTAGATGACACCGGTATAATCACTAGAAATAAAGCAAGGTTAGTTGCTCAAGGATACAATCAAGAAGAAGGTATTGATTTCGATGAAACTTTTGCTCCCGTAGCTAGACTTGAATCTATTCGTATGCTACTTGCTTTTGCTTGTTATATGAATTTTAAACTTTACCAAATGGATGTCAAAAGTGCTTTTTTAAATGGTTTTATAGACGAGGAAGTTTTTGTTAAACAACCTCCGGGTTTTGAGGATCCAAAATTTCCAAATCATGTTTTTAAACTTTCAAAGGCTTTATATGGTTTAAAACAAGCACCTCGTGCTTGGTATGAACGATTAAGCAAATTTTTATTAGATGATGGTTTTAAAAGAGGAAAAATTGACTCCACTTTATTTATAAAAAGGTCTTCAAAAGATATCCTTCTTGTTCAAATTTATGTGGATGATATTATATTTGGTGCTACTAATGAAAATCTTTGTGAGAATTTTTCTAAAAGCATGCATAAGGAATTTGAGATGAGCATGATGGGAGAATTAAATTACTTTCTTGGACTTCAAATCAAGCAAATGAAAGATGGTATCTTTGTCAATCAAGCCAAATACACAAAAGAATTGATCAAAAAATTTGGACTTGAAGATGCAAAGGAAATTGGAACTCCAATGAGCACATCCACAAAATTAGACAAAGATGGAGATGGTAAGGATGTTGATGAGAAACTATATCGAGGTATGATTGGTAGCTTACTTTATTTAACCGCTTCTCGACCCGATATTATGTTCCCCGTGTGTCTTTGTGCTAGATTTCAATCTTCTCCTAAAGAAACCCATCTTAGTGCCGTTAAGCGTATTTTTAGGTATTTGAAAGGAACCCTTAGTCTAGGACTTTGGTACCCAAGATTTACCTCTTTTGAGCTAATAGGTTATTCGGATGCCGATTATGCCGGTTGTAGACTTGATAGGAAGAGTACTAGTGGTAGTTGCAAATTCTTAGGTCAATCCCTTGTTTCATGGTCTAGTAGAAAACAAAATAGTGTTGCTTTATCCACGGCCGAAGCCGAATATGTTGCGGCCGGAAATTGTGTGACTCAAATTCTTTGGATGAAACAAACCTTACTAGATTTTGGCCTAGAATATGATCGTGTTCCCATTCGTTGTGATAACACTAGTGCTATCAATCTTACCAAAAATCCTATTCAACACTCTAGAACGAAACACATAGAAATCCGTCATCATTTTATCCGAGATCACACTCAAAAAGGGGATATTGTACTTGAATTTGTCACCTCCGAAAATCAACTAGCCGATATCTTTACTAAACCTCTACCCCAAGATCTCTTTGAGAAAATTCGTTGTGAGATTGGCATGCAAATTCTCTAACCTAAGTTTCTTGCCATTGTTGTTTAGTGCTTTTTGTGTATATTCTCTTGTTGCTAAATATTTTCTTGATTTTATAGGTTCTTTGAAGCTTCTAATTGTTATCCATTTATTCCTTTGGTCCTTGTTTTTTACTCAAAATGTGTTTTGACCCCTTAATATTTTCAAAATCGTATCATTTGTTCTTTTTGTTGTTGACAAAGGGGGAGAAATTTTAGTTAAACTTTTTCAAATGCATTTTGTGAGGGGGAGTTTTTATAAAAACTCTAGTGATTAGGTTGAGGGGGAGTTTTTGATCAAAACTTAATCGTAGGCATCTTCAAAAGTTTATGATTTGTCAAACATCAAAAAGGGGGAGATTGTTAGCCTCACCTTGTTTTTATTCCCGTTTTAATATTTGACAAATCAACATTTCAACTAAAATTCATTTTGGTATCACTTAAGATGTTTTCCAAAACCCCTCTTTAGATTAGTTGTGTTTACTTCCTTGCATTTAGCTTGTTATTCAAAAGAGCAGCTCCGCGGTACACCGGATGAATCACGCGGTACACCGCAGAGTCACGGACCAGGATTGCGGTACATTGGATAGTCCGACCAGTATGCTCATGAAATGCACGGTACACCGGACCTAGGCGCGGTACACCGGACCAAGGCACGGACCAGGGTTGCGGTATATTGGATAGTCCGACCAGTAAGCTCAAAGTTTAGTCGAACAGCTCTGCGGTGCACCGGACCATATCCGCGGTACACCGCACAAGAGGGTTTTCTGCACTTTACAAGAGGACAAAGCTTATATTTGTTGGAGTTAAAATAGATCCGTTAGAGAAGAGCCTTTTGACCGTTGGACCACATTTGCAGCTATAAAATGGAGTTCATTCAAGACACAACTTAAGCCTTCCATCTACCAATCTTAAGAGCAATTAATTCTATCATTCAAGGAGGTTTCAAAGGAGCATTCAAGTCATATTTATTGTGAAGCTAATTAGTTCTTATCTACTCATTTAGGAGTTTAGTTACAAAGCTTTTATAAGCACCCCTAAACACTTTTCCCTTTCCTCTTAGTTCTTGTAATAGATTAAGAGAGTAGTGTGAGCATAGGTTTATGCTTGGTTCCTTGTGTTGGTGATAACACAAGTGTATTTCCTTCAAAGGGTTTTTGAAGTGGTTGTAAGGGTTTGTATCTCACCCGGTTAAGAGTTACGAAGATTAGTTGAGAATCTTGCAAATCCTAAGGAGGCTTCCTTAGGTAGTGGATGTAGGGAAACCGAACCACTATACATCGTTGTGTATCGTATTCTATCTCTACACTCTTTATATTTCCGCACTCTATATGCTTGATAAAATGCCTACTTGAATAGTTTGATATTATTGTCTATTAGGATTATCTAGTTTTATACTATTTTGTTTGCTAATACAATAGGATTCAAATTAGCTTTTAATTTTATTTACTTGAAATAAAATTAGCCGATTAATTTCTATTGTCCTATTCAACCCCCCTTCTAGGACGCATATAGTATATCACATATGTCTATGGCTCAAAATTTCCGAATTGAAGATCAAGCTTCTCAATCCGACAAAATGAGGTACAAAGCAATCTGGGAGAAAAGAAAAAATTCGAAGAATAAGCAAAAACTGTCTAATGAAAAAAGTTTAAACCGATAGAGAAAGAGAATATGGAAATAGTTAAGAAAGCGGGTAAAAAAATCTTGGATCAATTCAAACACAATATTGAAACTTTACCTTCTCTAAACTATGAAGATGAAGAAATTCACCGTGAAGAAAAAATAGAGAATGAATTAAAATTGCTTGAATTTGAAGATGGTAATACAATTGCTGATGAAGAAAGGCCTTCTGTAGTTGAGCCCGATCAATTCCATCCTCATCAATGATCCAAATCGCCTAGAACTGTCAGGGAATTGGCAATCCACTGACGGTCCAGGCGGCGCGTGACCTCTGCTCCAATCACAGACCGGAGGTACTATTCTTATCTGAAACTAAAAGTGGTTTCGAAACCCTTAATAATCTCTCTATTAATCTTGATATGCTACTTCTTCTTAACGTTGAACCTTTAGGGATTAAAGGGGGGTTAGCTTTGTTCGTAAAGAAGGGGTTGAAAATGAAAATATTAAAAAGTAATGAGTATTTTATCCACGCTTCTTTATATAATGATAATAACACCCCCATCTTTTATACCTATGTTTACTTGAGCCCTTATGATAATAAAAAAGAATTATCACTTAATTTTTTAGAGGACTTTAATTGCATTAGATTTCTTAAAGAGAAATTAGGAGGAAATGTTTGCCTTAAAAAATCCATTAAAATTTTTAACAATTTTATAAATTACCACAATTTGGAAGAAACTACTTCCTATGGTTGTAAATTCACCTGGACCAATAAAAGATCTAATAATAAAATTATTAAGGTTATTCCTGATAGAACCCTTCATAATACCATTTGGGACAATTTATTTCCTAATGCTTGGACAAATATCATTCCTGCTATTGGCTCTGACCACTGTCCCCTTGTACTACATCATGATAAGAATAATAACAATAAAAAAAGAAGATTCTATTTTAAAAATTTATGGAAAACTGACACTGATTGTCTGAACATTATCCAAAAAGTCTGGAATGACTTCAAAACCCTTAAGGGTAACCCTAATAGTGTCAGTAACTACAATTCAAAAAATGTAGCCTTGCACTTAGGGATTGGAATAGGAAAAAATTTGGCAATAATAAAATCCAAATTGATAAACTTATCAAAAAATTAGAAATTACTTCTAATTCTAACAACCCCAATTTTAATTGGGATAAGTATGATTCAACTATTAAAGAGTTGAAAGAAACTTGGAAAAGAGAAGAAGCCTTTTGGAAACTAGATCTAGAAATCTTTGGCTAGAAAAAGGTAAAAAAAAACACTAAGTATTATCATGCTTGCACTAAAGAAAGAAGAAGCAGAAATAAGATCACAAATATCACCAATGATAATGGAGATTGGCTAGATAATAAAAATGATATCAACAATGAAATTACTAGTTACTTTAATAATATCTTCACCTTTGTAGGTCCTAGGGACTACAATAACACTATTGAGAGTGGATAAAAAAATTGCTGACAACCTCAATAAACCCATAAATGAGGAAGAAGTCAAGAAAGCCACTTGGGAACTGGGTCCTAATAAGTCACCAGGACCAGATGGTTATAATGGAAATTTCTTTAGACACTATTGGGGAATTATTAAACTTGATATCATGAGAGTTATAAATAATTTCTGGAACAATCTAGGGGAGTTAAATGATATTAATCAAACTATTATCACCCTCATCCCAAAAATTAGTAAACCTACTAATATTAAACATTATAGACCCATTAGATGTTCTAATTTTATTTATAAAATTATAGCAAGAATTCTATTTAATAGATTGCAACCCCACATGAATTCTCTGGTTGGGGAAAATCAAAGTGCATTTATGCCAAATAGACTTATTCAGGAAAATACAATGATAGCTCATGAACTTATCACCCATATCAAAAGAAGGAAAACAACTAAAAAAATATATGATAACTATTAAAGCTGATATTCAAAAAGCTTATGAGTATGTTGAATGGGATTTTCTTCAAGATCTCATGATTAAAATTGGGTTCAATAAAGATTGGATAAGGAAAATTATGTTATGTATTACCTCTGTGACATACTCTGTTATGATCAATGGTGAGCTTCACCAACTACAAAAACCAACTAGAGGCATAAGACAAGGAGACCCCCTATCTCCATTGATCTTTTTCCTTATTTCTCAAACCCTAAATGACCTTGTTAGGGACAAAAAGGAAAAACAATTAATATAAGGTATCAAAATTGGTAACAAATGTCCTGAAATAACTCATCTCCTCTTTGCTGATGATAGCCTATTTTTCCTCAATGCTGAGAATATAGAAATTCAGTCCTTTATTGAAATCATGAACATTTATAAGAATGGGACAGATCTTAGTCTAAATCTTAATAAATGTGGGGTTATCTTTAGCCCCAATACACCAACTTATCTTCAAAATGTAATGGCTAATAGACTGAACATGAAAAAAACTCATAACCTTGGTAATTCTCTAGGTCTACCTACTGAATGGAGTAGATCAAAACCCAAAGACCTTCAATTCTTAACAGATAAAATGTTACAAAGATTGGAAAACTGGAAAACTTTATTCCTGTCTGAAGGGGGTAAAGAAATTCTCATCAAAGCCATCATTCAAAGCTTACCCAACAATATGATGTCAAACTTTATATTCCCAAAAAATATAATAAATCAAATACACTCTATCATTGCACAATTTTGGTGGGGTGACAAAGGTAAAAAAGAATTCATTGGGCCAAATGGGACCTATTAACCCTATCCAAGTTTGATGGGGGTTTAGGTTTTAGAGACCTTCACCTAATGAATAATGCACTACTGGGCAAACAAACTTGGAACATTGCTAATGAAAAAGATTCCTTACTCTATAAACTTCTAAAAGGTAAATATTTCCACAATTGTGACTTTTTTGAAGCTAAATTAGAAAGCTCACCATCTTGGGGATGGAGAAGTATCCTTATAGGCAGAGGGACCTTCTAGAAAAATATTAAATGGAAAATAGGAAATGGAACGAGTATCAAGTTATATGAACATAATTGGATTAATAACAATAAAAATATTATAAAACCTAAAGATAATGCAGTAACAAAGGTTTACATCTTATGAAAGATGATAAATCTTGGAACACTAATCTTGTAAGGAATCTTTATTGCAAAGATGTTAGTGATAAGATTGAAAATATGATAATACCTAAAATAGAGTGTGAAGACCTTATTTGCTTTAATTTCTGCAAAAATGGTGTATATACAGTTAAAGAAACCTACCATAAGTTAAAAAATGAAGAAATTCAAAAAGATATTGTTAAGAATCAAAACATACCAACAATATCTATCACTAGAGACAAAGATCTTTGGAATCTAATTTGGCATATTTAGACCCCTACCAAAATTAAAAATTTCATGTGGAGAGCTATTAGAAACCTCCTTCCAACAGAAGAAAATCTTTTTAATAGAAAATGTAGTGATACAAACTTATGCAAAATTTGAAACAATAATATTGAAACAGTTGAACATATGCTCTTTAGATGCCCTTGGGCCAAATGTGTATGGTTCTCTAACCCCCTTAATATAAAATCAGATAATAATAGCACAAATAGACTAGATCAATGGATATTGGACCATGTCCAACAAATTACTACTAATTTTGATAAAAAAGATAGAGTACTTGAATTCATTTGTACCACTCTATGGAAAATATAGAAGAATAGAAACAATTTTATTTACAATGGTAAAAATTGTGACCCTATAAGAACTATCAATAGTTCAATAGAATCATGGAAAGAGTATTTTAAAATATCAAACCCTAATGATATAAACTTTATGGATAAAATGAATAGAGAGGAGGTCACAACCCAAACCCTAATACCTAACAATAACAACAACCCTAATAATAATGTAAAATTTAAAGAGAAGTGGAAAAGACCACCACCTAATAAATTCAAAATAAACTGTGATTCTGTCTTTTCGGATAAAGGTTCAGCAATTGCATGTTTAGTAAGAAATTCTAATGGTGAATTTGTAACAGGTAAAAGTTGAAATATTGAGATAGATTCAGTGTTAGAAGCAGAAGCCACAAGGATCCTTAAAGCAACTGAGATGGCCTTAGATTATCCTTTTGGAAGTGTAATTATAGAGAATGATGCTGAGCAAATCATGAAACCCCTTTCTTCATGATCTCTAGTCTCTAATCATTCTATTAAGAACATTGTTTGTAATATTTATTTTTTGGTGGAACTTTAGAGTCCTTCTTTTACTCTTATTCCTAAGAGTAGAAATCTTGCGGCTGACTGGGTTGCTAAACAACTTTTAAGCAACGTGTTTGGTGATTGGGATGTCTGTATCCCTCCCCAGTTAGCATCTATCTTTCATGTTGACATGGACCCAATAGGGGTTGGGTAACTTTGTAACCGATACTATTTCTATCTATATATTTATGTTTTGAAAAAAAAAAGAAAAAAAGATTGCCAAGCCGTGAATGTTTGACCAAAGCAAGTGTCCGTTGACTACACAAGAACATGTACACGAAAAATGGAGCAATTTTTGCAGATCAATATTGGACGAAATTTTACATTGCCTAAAGACCAGCTGAGTCCTTGCTAGTGACAAGTGTAAGGGTTGTTTTTTTTTTTTTTTTTTTTTTTGGACAACGAAGAAAATTCTACCCTAATGTACAATCAACCGATTCCTAATCGAGAGAATTGCATCATCAACGATTCTGGTGTCACAGTGTCCTTCCTTGCCCTGTGTCTGGCTTTTTTCGCTAGGGTGTCAGCTCGACCATTGAGATGTCTCGGGATGTGCTTAAAAACCACTGACCCTACTTCTGTGGCCAGTCTGTTAATATGCCTAACCCATGGTCGAAGCCTCCAGCCTGCAGCCGACACTTGCTGAATACCTTGAACTAATTCAAGGTTGTCTGAGAAGATAGTAATCCCCTCACTGTTAACTTGTTTTGCTTGTTGCAACGCAAATACTACCGCCTGTGCCTCCCCTTCCGTGCTTGAGTTACACATGGTAACAGCCGAGTGTTCCGTCCTCTGACCTGTATCTTTAACAATGTGTACTATTCCAAGCCCAGTAGGTGTGTGTGGATGCTCAAACGATGTATCACAAGCATATGCTATCTTTGTCTGGAACGTAAGGTCAACTGGTGTCGGGGTATCCGCCTCCCTTGTAGAACATAGTATTGGATGATTCTTCGCCCAGTCGCTGCCGAATCGTTCCCCCATACCTTTATTCGTAGATCTGATAATGTCATCTGTATTTATTTCGTGATTACCATGTCTGCTCTTCATTTTCGACTTCCAAATATTCCAAATGGTAAGTAGAACATATGATATAACAACCTCCTTCAGCCACCCTCCTTGTACAAATGTCTCTATTATTGCCAATACCCACTCTCCCAAGTCCTCGACCTCCTGTCCAATGTTAATCTGCAGTGCCAAACCCGCCCAAACCATCTTTGCTACACCACATGTTAATAGTAAGTGCTCCACTGTTTCCTGCCCACACTTGCACCATTGACACTCTATTTCCACATCGCAGTGCCGCTTTACCAATGTCCTTCCGGTCGGTATAGCATTATTACAAGCTTTCCAGTTGAAGATTCTGACTTTCGTAGGTAAGTTTGAATGCCATATAGTTCTCCAGAGCAGACTGTCTCGAGGTGTAGTACTAGATTGTCCTGGGGCTCCACCAATTTCAGCTTCTGTAACGATTTTGTAACCTACTTTCGTTGTATATTCTCCATTGGTCGTATATGGCCATATAAACCTATCTGATGTGTCTCTTGCGAATACCTTTTCCCGTAGAATAACCGGTATAATTGGGGTCGGAAATAGATTATCTAGTATCTCAGTATCCCATTCCGAGGTCCCTTCCTTCCATAGATCCTTGACTTTCAAGATTTCACATTGTGTCGGTTTTTCTAGAGTCCAATTCGTATCCAACCATTTATCAGTCCATATGTTAATAGTCTCTCCATTTCCTATTTGATATTTACCGTATCGTTTTAACATGTCTCTTCCTTCTATCAAACTTGCCCATGACCATGTTCGAGATTGTCTTAATTTAATATCGAGAAAGTTACTTTTAGGATAGTAGATACCTTTTAGTAGTCTGGCTGCTAACGTGTCCGGGTTATTGAGAATTCGCCACGCCTGAGCTGCTAGCAGTGCTGTATTCATTCTCTTAAAGTCCTTGAATCCCATGCCTCCTATCAATTTACTTACGGCCAATTTCTCCCATGCCAACCAGTGTATTCGAGACTTTTCCCCAGAATTCCACCAAAAGTTCGAGATCGCAGATATAAGTTTATTACAAAATGTAATTGGAAACGAGAAAATTGACATTGCGTATATCGGAATAGCCTGTAGTATAGCCTTGATGAGCACTTCTTTCCCACCTTCTGATAACAATTGTGCCTTCCATCCCTCTGTGTGTTTGAACAATTTCTCCGCTATCCACTGTAGTGACTGTACTTTTGACCTTTTATGGCATAGCGGTATTCCCAAGTATTTGCCCAGATCATCTTTCTCTTGAATTCCTATAGTCCTGCCTACTTGCTGTCTGATATTCTCTGGTGTGTCCCTACTGAAGCAGATCGATGACTTTGTGAAATTAATTCGTTGCCCAGATCCTGCGCAATAGGTAGATATGCACTCTCGAAATTGTTCAATCTCGAGGTCGCCTATTGTTAGAAAGAAAAGCGAATCATCCGCAAATAATAGATGTGTAATTGTCGGACAGTTTCTAGTTATTTGAATACCTTTCATCGTTCCTTGTTCCACTTTTTTGTCAATTAGACTAATTAAAGATTCTGTCATCAGAGAAAAGAGAAAAGGGGATAGTGGGTCCCCCTGCCGGAGTCCTCTCCCTGATTTAAATTTTCGAAGTCTTTCACCATTAAAGTTCAGTTGAAACGTGACAGAGGACACGCAATTCGCGATCCAAGATATCCATTTCTGACAAAATCCCAACTTATTTAGTACCAAAAAAAGAAAATCCCAACGTACCTGGTCATAAGCTTTAGCCATGTCTAGTTTAATTGCCGCCATCGGTTTTGGATTCTTCCTTTTTCTTTTCATATAAAAGGAGATCTCCTGCGCTATAAGAATATTATCCTGTATCGCTCTGTTTTTAATAAACGCTGTCTGTGTTGGGGATACTATGATATTCATAAGATCTTGTAGTCTATTTGCCATTATCTTTGCTATTATTTTGTATCCAAAGTTAACACATGATATTGGACGATAATCCCCGATACTTTCTGGTGTCTCCCCTTTTGGTATGAGAGTAACCAATGTTTCATTTAACTTATCGAGAGAGATATTATTCATGAAAAAATCTTGCACCATTAAAAAAACGTCGAATTGTATTATATGCCAATATTCCTGATAGAACTTACCGTTTAGTCCATCTGGACCAGGAGCTTTAGATGGTGACATGTCAAAAACTGCTTTTTTTACCTCCTCTAATGATGGAAGCTGAGTCAGTTTTTCATTCATTTCCTCCGTTACCTTCTTTTGAATAGCACTTGTGGCCTCTTCCATTTCTTCTGTATTCCTTTCCGTGAACAAATCCTCGTAATAGGTTTGAAAACTATTTCTCACTTCCGATACCTCCTCCTGCCAGATTCCTTCGTGATTCTTTATTCGTTGTATTCTATTCATGTGTCGTCTTTTAATTGTTGCCAAATAAAAGAATTTCGTATTCTTATCTCCATACTTAATCCAATTTTGTCTGGCTCGATCATACCAATATTTCTCCTCGGCTATATATGTTTGTTTTAACTCCTCCTTCAGTCTGGCTTGCTCCTCAGTAGTATCTCTCATGTGATCTTGTTGTTCTAAATCTTGTAGCTTCTTCGTTAATTCTTTTATTTTATTCGCATTGTTCCTGAATGTCTTTTCGCTCCATCCATGTAATGCATTGATAGTATTGTCCCTTTTCCCGATAAACTTTGGAAGAGACTCTTCTGTCCCAGCCTCACCCCAAGCCGTGTTAATCACGTTTTCACACTCTGGATGGTCGACCCATAACGTTTCAAATTTGAACCATCTCAAACCTGTCCTTTGTGTCCTATCTTGTTGTAAAATGAGTGGGCAATGATCAGATCCAATTGCTGGTGGTATATAAACCTGTGCATTAACAAACCTGTGCAACCAATCACAAGACGCAAATGCCCGATCAAGTTTGACCTTGACTGGCTTATCAAGTTGACGGTTAGACCATGTATAATAACATCCATAAGATTTTATTTCTCCTAAATTATTCGCAGAGATAAATGAATTAAATCCCTGAATACGTCTATTGTCCGGAGGAGTGTTACTCATTTTTTCGCAGCTTTTTAAAATATCATTAAAATCCCCTATCAGTACCCACGGTTTATTATTATTCTGGTTCCAAATAGTAATTTCTTCCCAAGTTTTTAACCTCTGTTCTAATTTGGTCGGAGCATGAACACACACCATATAATATGGAAAATATGCATCGTTAATATATATAATTACAAAATACTGACTAGACATAATAATTTCAAGCTTAATATCTGTCTGCCAAAGAACCAAAATGCCGCCGGAATGATAAGCATTACCGACTGGATCCCTAATATAACTATTAGCATATCTAAATTTTTTTAGAACATTAGGAGCATCTACCGCACGTAGCATTGTTTCAAAAAAACACGAAATCCCCGGTTTAAACTTATTAAGAACGGACTTTATACTAGAAATTGTCAAAGGAGCCCGTATCCCCTGACAGTTCCATACGCAAGTTGTCATTTAGTGTCTTCGGACATCTTGGGGACAGTCCGGATATCCCTTATGACTTTAAAATTGATCAAACCATTTTTCATACTAATACTATGTGATTTACCCAATTTTACCTTAGCCCAAGTTCTATCTTTTTTATCAATTCTAACCCAGCCCATATTATTTTTATTAGTAGCTTTTATTACATGAGTAGGTCCAATATCTTCTTCCCCTATCTGAGCCCAACTTTCCCCTTTATTGGCCCAACAAGCCCAAGGTTCATTTCCACTCCACCCACCTAAGCCGTCCCACCTACTCCACCACCTAGCTATAAACACGTACGCTGTCCAATGGCCATGAATCTTCATTTCCTTAATTCGCAGAACCAAACACCTTCTTATTATCTTCTTCCACTGAAAACTCAATCCATCCCCATTTTCCAACTCTATACGTCTACATCTCATATCATTTCTCAGTAAATTCCTTCTAACCATGAATCCTTCTTCAATCTCTCTCCTTTTCCATACTCGTGATATAACCCATTTTGACATCTCAGCATATAGAACATCACAGCGGTCATTAAACTCCACAAACTCGTGAGCACCGGGAGATTTATGTGGATCTGCCACAGTGAGATTATCGCCGCGATATTGAAATTCATGCTCCTGGACACTCTTTGTCACGCGCGGGTAGACGGTGCCGCCCAAATTGCTACTCGTTCTTTCCACTCTCATTCTGAACATCTGTACCTTGCACAGGTCCTCGGGT
The DNA here is from genome assembly GCA_029959085.1 of Nemophila menziesii. Taxonomy (NCBI): domain Eukaryota; kingdom Viridiplantae; phylum Streptophyta; class Magnoliopsida; order Boraginales; family Hydrophyllaceae; genus Nemophila; species Nemophila menziesii. The sequence goes on along the minus strand of JARWIR010000145.1, from coordinate 159,070 downwards.
GTCCTGTTTTTGATTTGAAATTTCTTGTCTATAATTCCCATCTCCCATATATCCACACAAATTACAGTTATACATCTCCTAATTTGTATCATCCTAACAGAAATCATATATCTACCCTTCCTATTAATATCTTGATTGTTTGTATTTCTAATATGTAATTTATTGTTTATACCATATTTGTTATTGTGACTTTTTGTTCCCGTAACCGTGTTTATTTTCTTCCAAGTTTTGAGGTCAAAGTTTCCTTTATCAACAATATATATAAAAGTCTGCATACTCTTTCCTATAATATCGTAATAGATATAATAAAACATAACAAAGTTGAAAGTCTTACCTTTCTTATTTGTTATCCAAGTATAGAAGTCTGTATAGTCAATCAAAATATTCCATATTTGAGTTAACTTGTTTTCTTCATACTCACTCTGTAACCAGATAAGTGTTGTTCTGCACAAACTTCTTCTACAGCTAACTCCATCTGAGGATTCATTCATGTTGTTTTATATTTGTTCTCGTATCCAACTCAGTTCAGAAACGTATGAAACATATGATCTGCAATAATTTTCCGTTATCTTGTAATGGATTAATGTGTAAGGGTTGTTTAGGAGTGGATTCTAAGGATTTCTTTCAAAATACTTGGTTGTAATTAATAAAGTTAGGCGCTTTGAGGTGGTTGTGGATTTGTTTTTACCACTTACTATAGAGAGATCATTCCTTTGTTAAAGGAGATTCTAGAATTTTTCTTCACCCCCACTATGAACATGTTTTAACGAGGAATGACATTGTCCTTGATGAAGAAGGTTGAATTTTTCTTTTGATATCTCTAACCTCCAAAGTGACAATAAAACCACCTAAGAACAAGCTGGAAAATCACTGACCATGCTTGATCTGCCTTTAACATGCTTACTATATTTCCTCAATCTCGGAAGTTATAATTCCCCTTAGTCATCACCTATCAGTCTCCATAATATACCTACGATTAAGATTGATAGTTGGCCTAGTGGTTAGGCTACTCCGCAGAGACCGAGAGGTCCTGGGATCGAATCTTATCGGAGTCAAAATGATTCCCGAGTCCAAAGTGGCTCTCATATATATTCAAAAAAAAAAAATATACCTACGATGTCCATATCTGTTCATTGAACAAAAAGACATGGTTTAAAAAATGAACTTTTGAAATTTTGAATATTACCCTTTTAGAATAAATGTTCCTTTGTTCTTGAGGTTTTGACATAATTAATCCCTTTCCTCCAAATTTTATCATAATGGGAATATAACCTAAATCTTTTTAAAGTTTTGTTCTCAAATATTTCAGACATTTTAATGATGTGCTTTCGAGTATTAGGCTAAATTCAACAACTACCCAATTTAATAGCCATAATATTCGAGCAGCTACCCAATTACAGATTCCCAATTGTTTAAGTTTATACTTTTATTTTATTTTTATACTTTTTGTATGTTAGTTTTCTAATTAATTTCTTTTTATGAATTTTTATTTATTTACATATTTTAAAATAATATTGAGAAAATTACCCAAAGAGTCTTGAAAACACCCCCTTAAGACCTAACAAGACCGGTTGAAATCTATCTTCTTACTAAAGGCCACAACAAAAAATTAACACTATACTCTAAAAATTCAATTACCTTCTTACCCTTTTATTTTCCTATATATACTAATTAATATAAAAGAAAATATTAATACCCTAAATTCTATTTTCTCTCTCCGCTCTCTCATATTTCTCTCCCCGTTCGCCGTGAGCATCTTGTTGTCGTTCCAAGCTCCTTCTAGTTTCAGCCGTTCGACGAGGAAGCCGTTCGAAGTCTCGAAGATAGCTTTGATCGGTTTATGACCTGCTGTGTCCGAGCTCCAGCGACGAGGAAGAAAACCGTTGTGGAATGCTTCTGTTCGAGCGTTCGTGATCTCCGGCGAGAAGAGAACAAGATCTGGTGGCTGAAGAAGACGGCGACCTTTTCCTTAGCACGGAGGATTTCGAATGGAGTTCGAGCTTTTCCTGGGCAAGGAGGATTTCGAAGAGATCCGGTGGCTGGAGAAGACGACGAGCTTGACCGGATCTGAGCTTTGAACGCCGGTCACTTAACTGTTGAGAAGCAGGAACCTTAGTACGTGTCACTTACAGTTCCTTGACAAGGTTACTAATTTCATAGATTTTACTTAACTTCTCTTCATGTGTTTATTTGATTTCTTAATCTTATATAAGAAGTATCATGTTTTCCAGAGAAATTAGAGAGAAATTGAAGGAGCTATTACAGCAATGGTCACAATGGCATGCTCATCACATCTCTTCAGCCAATGTAAAGCTCTTTAATGAACAGTGACAGTTCGATATATTTTATATGATAAGTGTAAACCTTACTTATCTAGTTTACCATTAATTCATGTTTGTTTCAGGATTCAAGTGAAGTATTAGAATGCAGTGAAGAGACATACTTTCCAGCTCTTCATATTGCCCAGATAAGTACCCGTTTTGAGCATGCTTTGTTCTGATTTCTCAAATACTGTCATACAAGCATTATATTTATATAGCAAGAATATTGTATGAGTTTTGTGTATGGTTTGCAGGGCACATTCAATATTATCGGTTTATCAGGTTCTTTCGTTACAAATCTATCAGCTAAACCAAATAATGATAGCCATGGAAAAACCCAGTTGGAAGTTGTTCGATGAAATTATGAGAATTTTGTATTAATAAAGCTGCTCAGCAATTTGGTTAAGTAATTATGAGAATTTTTGTATTAATAGAGTTGCTCAGCAATTTGTATTAATAGAGCTGCTTAGTAATTTGGTTCAGTAGTTATGAGGATTTTTTAATTGATTTTAGCTTGTAGGTGCGAAATTTGGTTCTGGGTATTTGTTTAATTTGTGTAATTATCTTGTTTTGAGGTTAATTTGATGAACTTGAGTTCGTGTTGTGAAGCTATCTATCAATCATATGTAATTTTAAAGCAATTATCTCGTTTCTAAGTGAGTTTCAATTGTAAAGTGAGCTAGGTAACTTTTCCACAAGTGTGAGTTTCATTTTTTATGTAATAATTTAATTTTTGTAATGTAAAATAGATTGTTGTATTAAATTTCATAATTTTTGTTTAAATGCTCAATACCTTGACTGATTATACAAGAAATACTCAGCACTTTTACTGATTATACAAGAAATACTCAGCATTTTTACTGACTATACGAGAAACACTTAACAAGTTACTGAGCATGCTCAGTAAATATACTGAGAAAACGAGCATGCTCGGTAAAGTCGGTCAACAAAAAAATTTGAATACTCAGCAATTTTTTCGATACTCAGAACTTTTTTCCGATAATCAGCAACTTTTTTCATGCTTAGTAGCCCATGCTCAGAACTTTTTCCATGCCCAGTACCCCAGGCTCAAAACTTTATTCCACACTCAGAACTTTATTCTACGCTCAGAACTTTATTCTACGCTCAGAACTTTATTCTACGCTCAGAACTTTACTTTACGCTCAGAACTTTACTTTACGCTCAGAACTTTATTCCATGCTCAGAACTTTTTCCGGCAGTGGCCGGAGGTGGCCGGCGGTTGTGGTCGGAGCTGGAAATTATTTGATAAAGGAGGAGAGAGATTAATGGTAATGGAGGAGAGAGAGTAATGGTAGTGGAGGAGAGAGAAATAATCTATTTTTTTTGTCTTATATGCACTAGAAGGGTAGTTATGACATTGGACATTTTATTGGCCTCTAAGAAGGAGAGAGGAATTGACTAGCTCCTAAGTGGCACATTGATTTTTCTCAAGTCTCCTTGGGTAATTGACCCAATAATATTAGAAGTTGTTTTGAATATTTAAAATTTTTTTTTTTTCAAATATTTATAAACTTTAAAGATATACTATCAATTAAATTTATTAATTATTTTAGAATTTTAAATATTTATCCAATTTAAATATTTTATTATTATATGAAGTTGTGTTATGTTTTTTGAAGAAAAAAAAAATCTAAAATGAAAAAAAAAAAGGAAATCTGTCCAAAAAAAAAAAGGAACGTTACACCATTTTGTGTAAATTGAAATTAAAAGAAAAAGAAAAATAAAAATAAAATGTAGCTTTTTTTTTTGTCGCCAGATGTGGCTCATAATTTTGATAAACTGGGTTCTTGAAAATTGGGAACTCTATTACATTGAGCCTGTTGGAGGCCCATAATTTTATGGTAACTCCCAATTTTAACATTTTGTTAAAATCAAGATACTGTTGGACTCAGCTTTACTGCACATTGAGTAAGAACTGGAAAAATATCAAGTTGGAGATGAAATTATCCCCAACCTGTGAGTTTTCTAACAAAAAGAAACATTTTGTGCCACCACCGAATGCCTATTCAAAAAAATCTTGAAAACAAATATATGTTTAATTTGATTTTTTTTTTGAAAGATTTAATGGGTTAATTACTAAGATAGTGGAGTTCTTTCCAAATTTAAATGAAGATCTAAAAAGTATAAAAGAAGGAAGAAATTTGGGATTTAGTCTGCAAACGATTTAGAAAGCAAATTTTTTATTCCATGCAGACTTAAGAAAATAAAATTTTAACAAGTCATGTATGAAGGGACTGAAGAGGTATCTCATCCTTATTTCGAAATATTAAATGTATAGAGCTATCTCACCTTTGTATTTATCATAAGTTTTTCAGTCTCCTCAGGTATCCTTATTTCTATACCGTGACTTATATCTCCGATAATGTATAAAATATCTGCAGTTTTTTAGATTAAGAACATTTTGCTTCATGAGACCTATAAGGTATAAATTCATATCCTGGTAAAACTTATCTTGTCTCTTTGTCAAACGAGAAATATATTTTTACATAAATATACACGCCTATCATTTTTAAGGAAACGTCATCTCCTAAATCCTCATATAAAGGAACAATAAATCTGATGTAGGAGAAAGACTACTCCTAAATGAAAACGAGGTTCCTCTTAGTGATTTTTTGCAATAAGTACAAAGGCATTATGTATTACGTCAAAATGAGTAGAAACCGAAAAAGTATCTAGGAATTTACACATTTTGAGAAGAATTCAATAAAAAGATGTGTGAAATTTTACCTATGGTATGTAGAAGTACAAAAAATCATGTTATGTATCTTTCTGAAATGATGGTTAAACTGAGATGAGAAGGAATGAAAAAGAAGAGACAAAAAAATTATGAGCTATAACAAAAAGGTTTATATATACACAGAAAGCAAAGTGTCTCGATTTGAGAGATAATCGAGATATAAGTTGACATTAATAATTACTCTATTGTCATAAACGTTTCAAAACATAAAGTTGTGATAAATGTCATTTGTGTAACCTCGCTTCTCGTCTAAAAAGATATTTTATGATTTATAAAAATTATTTGAAATTCAAAATTTACTTGAATAAAGATAGTATTTTCTAACTTAAATTTGTTTGGTCGTTTGAAGATTTTTATTTTTAAGAATGAAACCTAACAAACTATTTTCCTTTCATCACTAAAGTAGTTTCTTAAGTGAAATTATTTTAAACTAGTTTTTATTTCTTATTAGGATCTCACCTATCTATTATCTATTTCATCACAAAAGTAATTTCCTGCATAAACCACTCTAGCATAATTTCTTATTTTTTATTTGTACTAGGTAGTTCAAAGGTTTCGTATACACATGGTATGTTTTGATCTCGATAGTCAATAAAGCTTGGAATAGATGATATTTTAGGGATTAAACTGTTATTAATTATTTTTAGAGTATATATTATCTCTATTTATATAGAAGTTGATGGGTTATGAAACTAATTATTACTAGAGTACCACCTCATGCATTAGTTTAATTGAAATGTTAGATGTGTTCCAATTTAGAACTCATTAAAAATTTAGATTTATCTTAATTCAAAATTTACTAAAAACTTATATACATAATATAATATAGTAAATATTTATAATATCTTTTAACTATATATTTTATTTTGTTCATGTATAAACTATATGAAAAAACTTAAATGTATATAAAAATATAGAAATGTATGGGAGGACCTAAGATATATAGGAACCTTGCAGATAGCTTTGGCGTTTGTTAGTTAGGAATCCATATGACTGGGCTATACTTAGAGTGCTAGTAGTTAATAATTTGTAGAAAGATGATATTCCTGGCCTTTTAAGGCCTCTTTTGTAACAAAAAACAATATAGAAATTAAAATATGATTATATACACGACAAATTAATACTATCGCCATATATAAATTAGAGTAATATTGGGTATCATCCAAAAATTAATCATTCAAAAAATTACCAATAATGTGGATACTAGGTGGTCCGATCATGCAATCACCTATAAATTACTTGTCATATCTCAGCCTGCTAACCAACCCTGTCCTTAACGGTTTCCATACCAGAAAGGCATACCGGTTCCAAAACCAGAACCGGACCTGAGGAACAGTACCAGAATCAGACCGGACTGGTTTTATGCTTTTAGGTTCGGTTCTTATAAAAAATATATGGATTATGAACCGGTCTGAACCCGTAAGCTCCTATATAAATTTTTTTAAATTTTCTTTTCATTTGCAAACTTAATCCACCAATCTGTTCTCTCATATACCCAACCCACCAACCCTAAGTGATGAATCGGCCTTCGCCGTACAATGGGTTGTCGAACCACGCTTCCCTCGCTGCAGTTTCATCGTGAGTGTGAAGAGATCTCTTTTTGTTTTTTTTTCCAATTAGTGTGTAAAGAGATGAGTTTTAGGTTTATGTTTCATTGTTTTTCAACGTTTACTTTTTCTTTCCTTTTTCCGTTCTGAATTTTTTCTACGTTTCCTGTTGAGATTTAACATATAATTATCTAACTAATAAATAGTTACATAAACATTTAAGTTAGTATTCAGTTTTTTCAATTAATGATTTTGTACTTAAATCTTTTGGTTTCGTTTAATTTACAATTTTCTAAAGCATTTGGGAAATTCTATGATTAATTTACAGTTGTCTGAAACAACTATACTTAGGGACGGAGCAGGATCTTTTAGTAGGGGCCTACAGTTTTGGATTTATTTGCATTATAGGTCTATATATTATAAAAAATGTAGAATAAAGCTTTATATTATATAAAGAGATAATTCCCAATTAATTACAATTGCTCACTTTTCATTCTCAAATAAAAAGAAGGAAGAAATTAGTTCCTACTTACTCACAAAAAATCAACTTAATTCCCAATTAATTACTTTTGATATTTTTAGCTTCCATTTTTACCCCTTATAAATACCTACTTTATATCTTAATTAAATCATTAATGCTGAAACCCTAACATTTAATAATCCCCTATTTTTCTTTTTCTTCTCTTTATTACTTTTCAATTCAACGCTTTCTCACCTTCATCTCTCTCACGACAAGCTCACTTCTGCTTCAAATTAATCCCTAATTTCTCTTGATTTTTGCCCTAATCATTCATATATATCGTATTACTACTTCGCACGGTATAATTTTTGTTAACTCACCGCATTTTTCCTTAATTTTTTATGATTTTTATGGTTGCTTTTTTGATAAAATGAGTTGTTGATGATGATTTGTTGTTCGAATTTGATTTTTATGATGATTTATCTCGTCATTAACTCTGTATAATTCATTTGTTTCGTGCCGTTTGTTACATTTATGAAATTTTTCTATCTTTATTGTATTTCACAGTTATATTGTGATGTTTTGCTTATTATTTTGTCTTGAACTTTCGTGTTTTGATTTCGTATAGTTGTTATACACTACCTATTGCTTATACAAATGTTACTTCACATGTAGTATTGTATAATCTTTTGATTTTTTGTTGTCGTTATTCTTAATTTTTTTGCAGGTAGTTCATTCATCGTGTTTTTTAGTTGCTTTGCTTCACTGTATGTGTGTTGATTCACTATATGAATTGTTTTTATATGAGTTGTTGTTATCACAATTGATCATTCTCTATTTACTTAATCTGTATTGCCTTGATGTTTATAGCTCCATATCTACCTATATGTCTTTGTCATGAATTTTCATAAAACTTTCTGCTAATTGCGTGATTTGTTTAAGTATGAACACTTTAGGGACCTATAGTGCAATTAGCTTCTACAAATCATCCACACGTTAGTGTATATGCTTGATTATCGATCTACATGAACATATTATATCGTTTATATTACGATTTTTGTATAAGAGTTGCAATTTATTGGAATTTTTATGTATTGATCTCCCGTAATTTAACACAGGGACCTATGATGCAATTATAAAAGTGTTTGTATGCTTCATATCGTTATTTTCTGCGTGCTTGTGAGTTGCAGGGTGCAATCTTTTGTGTTGCATGAACACAATATTTTGGCGATTTTGTCTTACTGCAACACATAACCCTCATGTGTTGTGTATATATATATATATATATATTTTTAATTTGTTTATTTTTTAATTTTGTCACGCCATGTTAGTTGCATACTGCGTCTTTTGTGTGTTGTATGAACACAATATCGAATGCTTTTGTCTTGTTGCAACACACAACTGTTATATGTGGTATAAGATTTTTTCTGTCCTACTGTCTTCTTACCTTTTCTTCTGTGTTTTTTGTTTTTTTCTCTCCGCTCATGGTTATCTTTCAGTTTGGGCAGATTCAGTCCGTCCAACGATTCGAGCTTTTCAATTGTCTAGGTTCTGTGGTTAGCTTTGTCGCTTCGAAATGGACATGTCTCGATTCCGACTACATCTCACTTCATTACTCAATCCAGACTCGGTTTTTGAAATTGCTGTCACGGATTGTAGATATGTTCGTCCTGATTCTTCCTTGTCCGTTGCTCTTTCCAAGTTTTCACTTGCCACTGCGACGGTTCTCAAAAGCAACGGATGGGACACTGCCTTGCACAGTATTGGCCAATGCTTGTACGCTGGAGCCAAAGATTTCTGCTACACACTATGGAAGTACGCTAGTGAGCTTGAATTCAAGTTTACCCTCTAATGTAATTGTGTTGACCGAACAGGCGCGCATTGTGTCCATTCTGAATCTTCTGGATGTTTATGGAGAGTATATGCAGCTGTCCAAAAGTCATTTGGATACTTGTATATTAAGAAGTTTGTATCAGAATTTTTTATTATGAATCGTTTAATAACACTTGACTGTTTGTGATTTTGATTTTTTTATGTAATGGATCCTTAACTTTCTGAATCAAACATTATGTTATGTTATGTACTGATTTGTGTGTTGCAGCTTTCCACAATATGTATTCTTTTGTGTTGCACAATAACACAATTCGTGTTATTGTGTGTTGCTATAACACACAATTCTACTAATCGTATACCTATTGTCAAATTACCTATTGTGTCCTAAATATGTACTGTTTTGTGTGTTGCAGCTTTCCACAATATGTTTTCTTTTGTGTTGCAGCTTTACACAAGGTGTGTTCTTGTGTGTTGCTATAACACACAATTCTACTAATCTTATACTTATTGTCAAAATACATATGATTACGACTTGTAATAACACACAATCTTACATGCACAAACATTAACATTTTGTTATTTTTTTGGGTAATGTTTTTTGTGTTGCATCTTTACACAATATTGTTTGTTTTGTGTTGATAGAACACACAATTCTATTGAGTTAGAATTGCTTATCAAGCTACCTGTTCTGACTTCCTTTTTTTATTTTTTATTTTGTACGTATTTACTTATTTATTTATTTAGTTTTTTTTCTTATTTATTGATTGTGTGTTACACCAACACACATTCATATTGATTATGACTTGCATAAACACACAATCTATCATGCATATTCCGTTATTATTTAATACTGCTTTATTGTTGTATATGATGCTTATTTATTGTTGTGATTTGTTGTTTATTATAATGGTTTAATCTTGATTCAGTGTGATTTTTGTAATACACATCTTAGATTTTTTTATGAGTAGTTGTTTTTTCGGTTTTTTTTGTGTTCTTGGAACACATAACTCGTGCATTGTGAGTTGATGCAACACATACACAGGTTGCTGAAACACTTAACACATACAACTTTTGATATGCTGGAACGCAAAACAAGTCAAAAAGATACACATAATATCATTTAACCAAATTTGTCACAAAACAATTCAAAAACATAAACATAACATCATTCAACCAAATTTGTCACAGTCTTTCAGTTGTCCCTCTTACGCTTTGCTCCTGACTTTTTGTTCTCAACCTTCAGACTCTTTGGATGTCGGGGCAGCCTAACACTTTCATCCTTTGTCTCTCCGGCTTTTGTCTTTTCCATAACTGTATATGTATAAAGATAAGATTATTACTAAAAAACCAAAATCATATTGAATGATAAAAATTGATGAACACGTCAGATTCATGAGTTGTGACTTGCTGCAACACAAAATATGTGTTACACATACACACATTTTGTTTGATTGTGTGTTTATGTAACACGCAATATTTCATTTATCACATCCAGTTTATCAAATATGTTCAAATTACTGCAATCACACATTATTAACTAACACCTACTCGTTTTGACTTACTGCAACACACAATAGTCGTTTCACATACACACAATTTTGTTTTTTTTCATGTTTATGTAACACACAACATTCCATTTATCACATCCAGATTATGCAATATGTTCAAACCACTCTAATCATACAATATTGACTAACACCTACTCATTTCGACTACCTGCAACACAAAATATGTGTTTCATCTTATCACAAATGTCCATATATATGTCATAAGTACTTGTGTGTCATGAATTGATCTATCCAGTAATTTTTGTGTTACTGTTACACACACATATTGTGTTCGTGTGTAGCTGTAACACACAATTCTGCATTTATCATATCAATCTACGCAAGCACTCATAAACACATGCTCAATTTACACATACGCCTGAGTTTCTACTCTGTAATACTCATTTCCACACAAATTAACCGTCCATACACTTTATCAAATATGTTTAAACCACTCTAATCATAAAAATTGACTAACACCTACTCGTTGTGACTTACTGCAACACAAAATATGTGTTACTGCAACACACACATTGTCTCATTGTGTGTAGCTGTAACACACAAACCTGCATAAATCATATCAATCTATGAACACACTCATAAACGCATTCTCAATTTACACATACGCCTGAGTTTCTACTCTATATTATTCAATTCCACACAAATTAATCGTTTATACACTTAATTATCATATGCGGTTCTATATACAGCATAACAACAAACAAATTACTCTAATATTACACTATTATCATCTATTAACACTTTTACACACTAATCTACCAGCAACTATTCACATTAAACATGTACTTTTATAAATATTCTATTAAAATACTCATTTAACATCAAAAAGTGTTGTAAATTCAAGTACGAAACACAATATAATCATAATCGAAGCAAAAATTGCTGAAATAACTGCAATTTGAAGTTATATTTGTTCGTTCATACCTAGGGTTTTACTGGCTGTCGAACAAATCTTTCTCTTCTTCGATTCTTCTACTGCTTTTAGTGCATCTTACTTTATGTTGAAGTGATGTTGATGATTTAACAGTTTATCGTCGCTTGAATAATGTTTAATGGTGAATATGATATGGTTTTTGAATTAGTTTATCGCCGGAATAGGAGAGAGAGAACGTGAGAGCAGAGAGAGTGAAGTAGTGGTGCGTGAGTTTTGTGTGTGTTTTAGTGTGTGCACTTATGAACAATTTATTATTTATACTATTTTCATTATCTAATATTATTATTTATTTTATTTGTTTGTATATTATTGAGCTAAAAGGGTATTATGGTAATCGGCTTAAAATTTGTGCTTAATTGGGAATTAACTCGAACTTGTAATTAACTAGGAATACTTACGCTCTCCGCGTAATTAACTGGGCGTTGTCCCTTATATAAAACTGCATTATAAGTCTTAATATAATTTTTTAATAAATTATTTTTTATTTAATACAAAATAACATATAATTTATTGAAAAAATAATATAATTATAAGTCTAATAAAATAAATTTTGAAAACTATATAATTAAATTCTGAAAATTTAGAGAGTTCAAATAAATAATTTAAAAATTTAGAAAGGGCTAAATAAATATTTTTAAAAAATATAAAAATAAGATAACATATAACTATTTTTTTTTTCTTTTTTATAAAGATTTTAAAAAAAAAATAATAACCCGGGGACATGGCCACCTTATTTTTCACGTGGCGGAAGACTTCACAGATGCAAGAGGTTAAAATGCTTAAACAACGTTTGTTAAAAATAGAGTCCGAGCTTTCTCATTCAAGGTCTGATAGAGGATCCACAGAGAATATTGATGGAACTATAGTATCACTAATAGATTAATGGAGGTTTATTCTGATGATTCCGGAATGGTTAAATCCATGACTTTTGATAGATCAATGGACATGGATTCTTATAAATTAGGGTTGAATTCTAGTTCTCCAACTATGAACTCTATCATTGATGAATTGGTTCTATCTAGTAGAAGGTTTTTTAGCACAGTATATGAAGAGGAGGAGGTTGAAGAAGATGATGATGGGAAAGAGAATAATGCTTTAGATGAAGAAGAAGTTCAAAAAGAAGTAATCGAGGAGAAAATAGTTTGTTATAGCCCAACACCTCCTTTAAATTTTGCTCTTACACTATTTGACTAGCCAAAGAGATAATATAGAGGAGAAACCAAAAAGTGGCGGATTAATTAGTAATTTCTCGAGACAAATTAGAATTCAAAACATATTCACGCTTTCTGAAATCACCATTAATGAAGGTACCATTTAGCTGGATAATTTACTTCCAGTAACTCTGATGCCAAATATGAAGACTCAGCAAGGTGATGGCTTCTCACATGTACTAGCAGGAGCTAAAGCAGGAGGGGATACTTGAATACTACTCCTTTATCACTCCCAGAAAATATTAGAGCATTATCTCTACTTTGAAGAGTATATACAGTCTTAATGAATTCTATTTGGGTAAAATTTAATTTCCTCTATTAACAATATGAAGCGTAATTTTGTTCTTTTTCTATAGTTAAGCAATTCAACACCTCATGATAAACTTATTGACCAAAAAAAGGAAAAAAGAAAAATACAGATAGACTTGACTTTGATTAAGATTAGGAGTAAATGACTAAATGTTATGATATTAGAACGTTTTTTTTATCACCTTTTGAAAAAAAAAAACTATACAACCGGACTGCAACCGGTTAGAACCGGTATACCCAGCTCCCTTAATGGTCTGTTTATACATATTAGGTAAACAAGAACCGGACTGGTAGACCAAACCGGCCCGATAAGCCAAAAAACCAATAAAAACTGGTCGGATTGGTGGGACCGTTAGCTAGGCTTAGTCGTATCAAATATTCATATAGGTCATAGGTATATTTCCGTCTTGAAAAAATGCTCTCAGACACACTTCCCAAAAAACCCTACCCCCTCACCTGAATCCCGATCCAACTCCTCGATCCACCGTACACCACCACTTAAACACCTTTCTTAACCCTAAATTTTTCATCTTCTCTCTCTTTTTCGATCCGATTAGATCTCATAAACTTAGTTTCACGTTAAGATCTACCCGTAGATCTATGAAACTAAGCTTTGTCTATTTCTCGATTGTAAGTTTCAGATTCTTAAAAGTCACTTTCAAGTGCTTTGTTGAGTTCTCTTTCACTATTATCTTCTAAACTTTCCTCTTGATGGCTTCATCCTTGAACATCAAAGGGGGGAAGCGAGAAGAGGAAGATGATGAACTTTGTCTCTCACCGGACAAAGATGCTATTTATTCAAAGTTTGATGGACCCAAACTTATTCTCCGTGTGATTGCTACAGGTATGATTAACCACAGTTATTTAAAGAAAATTATAATCCAGTATTGGGGTATCACTGGAAGAATAACTCTTGAAAAGAAAGGTTTCAATCTTTTCACAGTTCAGTTTGATAAAGAGAAAGATTTTGAAACTGTTTGGAATAATAGGCCTTTTCATATTTTTGGATTTCATATCTTGGTTCAGAAACAAGAAGAAACTATTATCAATCCTTCACTTCTTGATGAGACAGTGTTTTGGATTAGAATCTATGGTGTCCCTCCTTTGTTTATCAAAGAATCTAATGCTTGCAAAATAGCCTCAAAGGTTGGAAAAGTTATTGATATTTGTTTGCCAGATCCGATTAAGTTTAAAGATGACCCAAGTATCAGAGTTAGGGTTCAACGCTCGGTGTTATCTCCATTGCTGGAGGGATTTAATTTTAAAATTTCAAAAGGACAGAATGTTTGGGTTTCTTTCAAGTATGAAAAGTTATTTGATTTTTGTTTTAAGTGTGGTATAGTCTCTCATGAAGAAAAAAAACTGTGACAATCATAATCCTCTCACTAATAGGCTGGGAAACTGGATTAAATTCTCTGAGAATGCTACAAGAGAGAAGGAATTTGTGTTCAGAGCTGTGAAGAACAATAATACTAATCAAAGAGTTAAGAAACCTTTGAAAAGTAAACTCAAAAAGAAAGTTGAAGTGCTAGAGGAAGGTTAAATAGCCACTAATGTTGGAATAGAATTGATTAAAGGAGGAGGTATGAACTCTGTTCAAAACTCTTTACTTACTCCTACAGTTAATCTTGATCAAACTATGATTCAAGGTGTTGCGTTTAAGACTGGTCTAAGGCCATTGGATAATGATGAAATACTCAAACTCTGTGGGACAAATGAAGCTAATGCTAAGTTAAGTCCTATGTTTGAGATTGAGGAGAAAGTTAAAATTGACTCTTCTATTACTGATAACTCAGATAAAACAATTTGTTTTGGGTCTCTAGAAAGGAACAAGAACAGAACAAAGCAGGTCAGAGAGGACTTAGGTCTTCCTAATGATGATGAATTAAATCCTCAAGCACTAGCAACTCTTATTACCCCAGCCTCTGGTGGTGATAATGAGATGGCTGTGTTACATGAGGATGAAAAAATTGACACTGATGAAAACATAGAGATATGGTATGAAGAAGGAATACAAGAAGAGATGGAAGCTGATGAGGTTTGCGGGGTTGACCCATATCAACCCCAAAACCTTCAATGATACAAGCATGGAGCTGTCAAGGCATTGGCACAGCCTTGACAGAAATGAGCTTGGTGGAAATGATCAAGACTCATCACTTGGAGGTAATTTTCTTATCTGAAACTAAACATAAATTTGATTTTATAATTTCCTTAAGTCATAAACTGAAAATGTCACTTGTCTCACAAGTGGACCCTGTTGGTTTATCTGGGGGATTAGCAGTTCTTGTGAAAGAACCTAGTAATTACACTCAAATCAGCTCTGATAAGAACTTGATTCAGTGCACTTATCATAGTACTAATATTGAACTATGTGAATTTAACTTTATATATGGACCTACTGCAGATGAGGATAAAAGTTCCTTTTTGAGGAAACTTAATGATTTGAAACATGTTGAGAAACATTGGTGCTTTTTGGGGGATTTCAACTTGATCAGATTTTCTTCTGAAAAAATGGGAGGAAATATGAACTCTACTCATAAGAAAAATATGGATATCTTCAATGCTTTCATTGATTCTAATGCTCTTTGTGATATACCAGCTTTAGGATGTAATTTCTCTTGGTCTAACAAGAGAAATGGCAACCAGCTGATCAAATAAAGGCTTGATAGAATTTTGGTTAATCAGGAGTGGATGATTCTTTACCCAAACTCTTGGAATGAAGTGTTACCTCCTCTTGGATCAGATCACTCTCCAATTGTTCTGAACTTTGGAACATACTCAAAAACATATAAGAAACGTTTTATCCTTGAAAAAGGATGGATTTATGACAAAACACTTTGTCAAGTTATTATTGAGAAATGGAAAAAAGGGCATGTTATGGATTTGCGAGGTATTTCTATTATGAAATATAAATTATCACAAATCCAAAAACATATTACTTGGTGGGCTCGGAAAAGAATCTTGAATAATAGGATTCTAATCAAAAAAAAATTGTCCCAGTTGGAATTTATCTTTAATGAACCTTACAGTGATGAGAATTATGATCTCTTTAACTCTCTGAGTATGGAACTTGAAGAATTTTGGAAAAAAGAGGAGTTATATTGGTCTTTAAGATCAAAAAATAATTGGTTAAGGCTAGGAGATAAGAATTCAAAGTATTTTCATGCCTCAACTAAAATTAAGAGGTCTAGAAATAGAATCTCTAAACTGAAGAATAATGAGGGTTGTTGGATCTCAGATACTAATGACATATCAAAAGAAATTGTGGGATATTACAATAGTATATTCAAATCAGTGGGAGAAAGAAATTATCAACCTATTTTATGTAAAGTTAAAAAAGTTGTAACTGATGAAATGAACTGTGCATTAACAAAAAATATTGACAGTGATGAGATTAAAAAAGCTATTTGGTCCTTAGGGAGTGATAAATCCCCAGGACCAGATGGCTATGGTGGCTTCTTTTTTAAAAAGTTCTGGGATCTATTGAAAGATGATCTTGTGGCATTAGTCTCTGACTTCATCTTGAATAATTCTTCTTTGGAGGAAATAAATTGTACTATTATAGCCCTTATACCTAAGTGTGAAAACCCGGATATGGTTGCCTCATTTACGCCTATAAGTTGTGCAAACTTTATTTATAAGGTTATCTCTAAAATTCTTACTCTTAGGTTACAAGTATGGATTGGAAGTTTGGTCTCTGAGACTCAAACTGCCTTTATTCCTGGAAGATCAATTTTTGAGAACATTTTGATTGCTCAGGAAGTCTCTCACTTCCTCAATAATAAAAGAGATACTATAAAATATTATTTGGAAATTAAGGCAGATATGAGTAAAGCATATGAAAATATAGAATGAGATTTCTTGATTGATGTACTATCCCAAATGGGATTTAATTCTACTTGGGTAGGATGGATTAAAAATTGTGTCACAACTGTGTCTTATAAAGTTCAAGTTAATGGGGCATTATTTGACCTTGATAAACCTCAGAAGGGACTGAGGCAAGGGGATCCACTTTCCCCATACTTGTTTTGTATTGTTACTCAAGCTCTCTCACATTTGATTGAGCATTTTGTGGATATTGGATTGTTTAAAGGCATTGCAATTGCAAGACATGCCCCAAAGATTACTCATGTACTATTTGCAGATGATAGCTTGTTCTTTCTTGAAGCTAGTGATAATAATATTGATATTTTTAATAACATATTGAACTGGTACACTTATGCATCAGGTCAGAAAATGAATCTAAATAAAAGTGGTGTTTTCTTCAGCAAAAATACACCACAGGCCTTGAGAAATAGTTTTTCACATTCATCAAGAATGAATAAAATTGATCACTTGGGAAAATACCTTGGCATTCCTTCCTCTTGGGGAAAGTCAAAAGTAAAATCTCTGGAATGGTTAATTGACATGGTTATGAAGAACATGAATAGATGGGATACAAAGATGTTGTCTAAAAGTGGGAAAGAAGTCCTTATAAAAGCTGTGGTTGGAGCAATTCCCAACTATATTATGTCAGTTTTTCTGATTCCTAAAAAAGTTACCTCTCATTTAACTTCCTTGATCTCAAATTTCTATTGGGACAATCAAGGAGAAAGTAGATGTCATTGGATTAAATGGCAAACTCTTATGAACTGCAAAGAGGATGGAGGTTTGGGCTTTAAGGATTTTCATTGTCAAAACCTTGCTCTTCTTGCCTCTAATGCCTGGAAGTTTAACATTAATAAAAGCTCATTACTTTACAAATTATTTAAAGGGAAGTATTTCCCAAAAACTGACTTTTTTAAAGCCCAACTGAATGGCAATTTTTCCTGGGGTTGGAAGAGCCTCATTGAGGGTAGAAACTGTTTTTTAAAGGAAGTTAAATGGAATGTTGGAAATGGAGAGAGTCTAAATATCTGGGAAGATATTTGGTTACCTTATGATAAAAAACTTACTAAACCTGATGGTTGTAGTTTGAGATATGTTTCAGAACTTATTAATTCAGATTCTTTAACTTGGAATCTGGAGATTCTAAATCAATACTTCCCTCCAAAAGCTGTAGCAACCATCTCTTCTACTCACCTCTCTCAGCTGTACCTTGAAGATTCTCTCAGCTGTACCTTGAAGATGAGCCTTTTTTGCCTCACTCTTCCTCTGGTAGAGTTGTAGTTAAGGATATGTATAAGAGGATTTGGATGGCTCAGCAACAAAAGGAGGGAAATTCAAATAAAAGTAAAGGTGAACAATCTTTTAAGTTACTCTCAGAAGATTGGAAAACTGTTTGAAACATGAATGTTATTCCAAAAGTGAAAATTTTTGTATGGAAATGTTGTGAGAATGCTTTACCAACTAATGAGAATAGGAAAATGAGGAAGGCCTGTTCTTCTGACTTAGGCTCTGTCTGTGGGGTAGCAACTGAAAATGTGGAGCACCTTATTTTTCACTGCTCTAGGGCTAGGGCAGTGTGGCTTGCTAGCCCTCTGAATTTTATCTCATTTTCAGAGCCTTCTTTTAATTTTAAGAAATGGATTCACTTTATAAGACTGAGTATTAATGAGACAAAATCAAGTGATAAAGGTCTTGGTGAATTGGCATTTTACATTGTATGGTCCATTTGGAAAGGTAGAAATGAGGCTATCTTTAGAGGCAAAACACCTGACCCTATGGAAATTCTTTCAGAAGCCTTAATAGCCAATGATGACTATATATTATCTAAGAGGATAAAGACTGAGGCTAATCAAGAGAATCAAGATAATCAAGATACAAATGCAATTATTGGGGCTTTTGATTTTCAACAACCAAATAATTCTTATTATAATGCAACTCAGGTTCAATACCTTAGAAAAGGCAGAACAGGGCATTGGGAACCACCTAAAACAGGATGTTTTAAAATTAATAGTGATGCTACTTTTGATTATTTAACTAATCAAGCCTCTTATGCTTGTCTTACCAGGGACAGTAAAGGGAATCTGGTAGATGGATGTTCTAAGAAATTTTTTGCTCATTCTCCACTCGAAGCAGAGGCTAGAGGATTTTTTCAAGCATGCTCTATGGCTTCAAGACTTCCAATAGGCAAAGTTGAAGTGGAAAATGACTGTTTAACCCTTATTCAACAAGTTTCTAGTAGAGAGAATTTTTTTTGTAATATTAGAGGGCTTGTTAGTAGTATTTGTAATTTTAAACAATGTTGTAACTTTAAAATCTCCTTTGTTAGGAGGTCAAACAACTTT
Organism: Nemophila menziesii; assembly: GCA_029959085.1. Classification (NCBI taxonomy): domain Eukaryota; kingdom Viridiplantae; phylum Streptophyta; class Magnoliopsida; order Boraginales; family Hydrophyllaceae; genus Nemophila; species Nemophila menziesii. The sequence goes on along the minus strand of JARWIR010000145.1, from coordinate 139,920 downwards.
TGCGCAGATTGGGTGGCTAAACAGGAGATTAAAGGCTCCTTGTTTAGCCTTTGGAATTGTTTTCCTCCCCCCAAACTCGCTTCTCTCTTAGCTAGAGACTTTAACTCTGTAGGAATAAGATGATGTATTTTTTTGAAGTTTCTTAATATATGCTTCTTTCGACTAAAAAAAAAATATAGGTCATAGGCCCCTTAGTTCAATGGTATTACTAAATTTTATAAAATTATCAATTTATTTTATTATCATTTATCTATGTCTTTTGATATGCAAATAAAATAATTTACTTATAATTTCACATAGTTTTTCGGATCTAACCATACTTCCAATGTGTACAGATATTTTTTATCGGTAATTGGATCATTTTATTAACTAAAACGAAACTACAATACCTACTGACGAGATAAAAACATGACTAACATAATTTAACAAGCAATCTAAAGCAAAATTAATAATCCAATTTCATTCCTTGTAGCCAACTTATAATAATAGAAGTCTTCCTCATATCTGTCAACGTGGTTGTAAAAATATGGGGATTAATAATCACGACGTTGAACAAAAGATCTCTATGAATAATAGTCAACATCAATGACATTCATAACCTACGATACATAAACCACCATCACTCTTCCGACGTACCCACCAACAAAGGAGTTGGACCCTAAAGGACGAGAGAGATATGATTATCTACGTAGTCACTAACTACATAATTTTCTGACACCCAAAGAAAGATAAGATGATAGATTTGGTCTAAACGAACACCAATCTGGACCGAAAAACCCAAATCAGCGTCGTTCATTGTCGGATCTTAAAGGACACAAAACTAAAAACTATCTTCCATAAGAAGAAATAAACTCGAGGCTTTTTTTGTTGTCGGAAGAAAAGAAAACCAAGAGAGATAAGGTATTCTGAAACAAAGCTTAAAGTGATGATCTAGTTATACAAAGATTGAATTGTTTTGATGAGAATTGATGATAGAAATTTTTCCATCGCTTCTATCGCAGAGAGAGAGAGAGATATTTATATTTTAAGTGGTGTGACATACAAGTTAATAAAAATAAAATAAAGCAACAACGCAAAACTAAAACTTGAAAAAAATATAAATTTATGAGATAATCTTGACAGTTTTTTTTTTTTTTTTGTTCAAATGATAATCTTCACAGTTCAAAGAGTTAGACTATTTAGTTTTAAATTATGCTTTACAAAATTATTTTGAGTGAGGAGACATAGGGTCTTGGAGAATGATTTTTTTCTCTATAAAAAATTGTATAAATCTTAGTTTTTAAAAGGAACCTCAAGGATTATCAAATACTTAAATACTCTTATATAATACAAAAGACACTAAAAACCAAAAAAAAGTGTTGTCATTGTTTATCTCTGGCCTCCGACCACCACCCACCGCCGGGAAAAAGTATAGAATATCGGAAAAAAGTATAGAGTTTCAGAAAAAAGTATGGTATCAGAAAATCATAGAGTGTCAGAGAAAAAACATAGAGCATTTAAAAAAATTATAGAGTATCGTAAAAATTAAACAATACTCCATAATAAATGGAACAGTACTCTGTAAAAAACCGTGAGTACTCTATAAAAATATCGAGTATTATGCTAAAACAAAGAGTATTACTATAAATAGTGTTGGGTGACGGTAGGTTTAGATGTTTGCAAAATGGTTAAGAGTTCAGTTCAGAAAGGGAAGATATCACCAAGCCTAAATGGGATGTTAATTCATTTGATTCCAAAGATACCTGATCCGGAAGTAGTGGGATATCTTCGGCCAATTAGTCTTATTAATGTACCAGTTAAGTTCATTATGAAAGCTATGGTCAATCAGATTCCCCATTTGCTAGTGGAAAAGATTAGACAAAATCAGAGTAGCTTCCTTCCGGGGTGGTCAACTATTGATAATGTGGTATTGGTTCAAGAGATAGATCATCGTATGCAAAAGGTGTCTTCGAAAAGAGGTTACATGGCTATTAAATTGATTTGGAGAAAGCGTATTATAAGTTGAGTTGGAGGTTCATCAAAGATACTATCTCGGCCTTTAGGTTTCCGACATTGTGGGTAAAACTTATCATGTCAGCTATGGCCACAAATACTATGTGAATACTGTGGAACGGAGAAAAGCTTGAGGAGTTCACCCTTCATAGGGGCATTCGGCAGGGAGATCCTCTGTCCCCGTACCTTTTTTTTGTGTATGGAACGTTTATCTACTCTTATTCAGGGACTTTGTGATGGTGGGGAGTGGTTACCCATTCGCCTCCATCGTCAAGGTCCCCGGATATCCCATGTGTTTTTTGCAGATGACTTGTTGATTTTTGCTGAGGGTGGGGAGACCCAAGCAGACCTGAGCAAGGAGGTGATGTGGGTGTTTTGTGACAAGGTAGGACAGACAGTGAGCGAGGAAAAGCCTTTGATATACTTCTCCAAAACTATGTTCAGTAATAGGATATGGGAGCTAGCCAAACAAAGTGGTTTTACGTTAAGTGATTCGGTAGGAATATACTTGGGAACACCAATTCGATCACAGCGGCTTCCTAGAGGTTTTTTCCGGTATGTAACGTCGAAAATGCAGAGCAAACTCGTGAATTGGAAGAGTCGAAATTTGTCATTGGCAGGAAGAGTCACGTTAGCACAGTCAATACTTTCAGCTATTCCTACATATATAATGCAAACGATGAAGCTTCCGGTCTATGTGTGAGAGGAGATTGATAGAATGATCCGAGATTTCATTTGGGGGTCTTCGAACGAGGGACGAAAAATACATTGGCTCTCTTAGGAGATCACGTGTCGACCTAATAAGAGTGGAGAGTTGGGGCTGAGAAGTGCAAAGAATTATAATAAATCTCTTTTGGCGAAGCTAGGTTGGAAGATCTTGTGGAACGGCCCCTTGTGGGTAAGAGCGCTAAGACAAAAATATTTTAGACAAGGATTCTTGGGGAGGATTGTCAAACTTTCAGAATCTAGAATGTGCAAAAATATTTTAGTCGGCGGAATGTTCTTGGTGAAAATGTGAGTGAAGCGACCAATAGGAATGGGAGCGTTTATAAGTGGAATCTTGAATCCTCTGGTATATTTTTAGTTAAATCGACGTATAAAAGTAAAGTCGGTTGATGATGGTGAAGAATGAACACGAGTGGTGGCGATTTTCTTCGGCATATGAAGGAAGAAGAAGAAGGATTTAAAAAATAATGAATTTTAATAAATAAATTAATGTTGTGTAAGTGCTGTTGACGTCGTGCTGAGGTGGAGAAGACGTGGCGCTAAGGTGGCGCCACGCGGCGTTTACTAACGGTCAACTGACAAATTTTTTAAAAAGGGGCCACGGTTGTCGCAAAATGGAACATGAAGGGCCATCTCGAAGAATTTTATAGAGTTGGTGCCTCCGCTGCATTTTCGGCAAAGACCAAGGGTCATACTAGGGCTTTACCCAATAATGTCTAATATGTTTATCGTAAACCATACTCTAAATTATCTAGTAATATATTTAATTCAATGATTTTGGACTCTATGTGTTATTATATATTTAAATTATATTGTCTCGTTATTATTGGATTAATTGTATTATTTCATTATCATATATAATTAATTATATAATTGGGATAGCACAGCCTACTTCGTCGTCTATCCATTAATTGTTAATTGATATCGTTGTTGAGGCGACCTACTTAGTCGTCTTCATATTTGATATTTGATATTTGATATAACTATCGATCTATCGTTCGACATGATACAATCGTGTTGCACTGGGTAGCAGCTGGCTTGCCAGGGTTAACACGACTATCATGATATATTTCCACCGAACGCATGTGACCGAGAGTTCCTTGACTAGTGGATCGTAAATTCGGTGTACCCGGGGTATTACTAGTGGGAGTGATAAGGGATCGAGAGTTGCGACGGGAGTCATAAGGGCAAGAACACAGTATCCTTTGCAACGTGATTATTACTTGCTAGTGTATATAGCTTGTTGGGTAGTATGGACTGCCTAGTTGGATATATACACTTTATCTAATTTATTTATCGCTTTATCAACGTTTAGTTAATATTGTGACCTATATTAGTTCAATGACAGTGTCTTAACACTACTCCCGCATTTGCCTCTCGCGACTAACATTCTAGCGACTACACGCTGTAGTCGCTAAAACCAGAGCCTCTAGCGACTATTTTTATTTAACGACTACAAGTAATGTTCCTCGACTACAGAGTAGTCGTTAGTAAGTTTCGTTTTTAACGACTACAATAAATAGTCGTTAATAAGTATAAGGTAGTCGCGAATGATTGTTGTAATTTTTTATTAATTTTCCACCGCCATTAAGTAGTCGCTAGATATTAGACTATTTAACGACTACTTTTTGTAGTCGTTGGTAGGTCTTTCTAACGACTACGTTTATGTCTTTAGCGACTACTCTTGTAGTCGCGAATAGTGGTAGCGTGTTTTCCAACAGTAACTTGCGAATTGATTTACCCAATACACCATTATTATATAATTTCTCTTTCTTTCTCTCAAAACTCTCCCAATTTTTTTCCACAATTCATCATTAAAAATTATTTCAACACTTGGAAAAGCTTTTCCGGGTCAATCATCGCGTGGGACCGCCTCAATTATCAATTTTTATTTCCAAACTTGCCCAAAAGTAGGTATTTTTTGTTCCATAAAACTCTTTCAAATTTCTTTTACTTTCATTCAATTGTGTAGTAAATGTTAAATAGTATCACTTATTAGGTATTTCAAGACGTGGACAAGCTTTCCCGGGTCAAACATCAACGTGGGGCCGCCTCAATCATCAATTTTTCCTTCCAAATTTGTCCAAAAGTAGGTATTTTTTGTTCCATAAAACTCTTTCAAATTTCTTTTACTTTCATGCAATTGTGTAGTAAATGTTAAATAGTATCACTTATTAGGTATTTCAACACGAGGACAAGATTTCCCGGGTCAAACATCAACGTGGGACCGACTCAATCATCAATTTTTCTTTCTAAATTTGCCCAAAAGTATGTGTCTTTTTCATCCTTTCCTTATTTGATTACAATTCTATAGTTAATGCTAAATATATATAATATCATTATGTATATATCTATAATCATTTAATAATTTTATGTGAATTATAAATATTATATTAAGTATGTATTAAGTATATAAATATATATATATATATATATATCATACAAATATAAATATATATATATATATATATCATACAAATATAAATATATATATATATATATATATATATATATATATATATATATATATATATATATATATATATATATATATATATATATATATATATATATATATATATATATATATTTATATTTGTATGATATATTATTGTATGTTGCTATATTTTGTATGCTTTTAATGTTATATTTATGCATTTATTTGGTGATGTGATATTTTGTGTGCTTTTAATTTTATATTTATTTATTTAATCGGTGATGTAATAATTTTTTTCATTTTATATTTATTTATTTAATCGGTGATGTAATTATTTTTTTTATTCATTTATGTAATCGGTGATGTAATAATTTTTTCTCGTTTTATTTTTATGTATTTATTTGGTGATGTAATAATTTTTTTTTCATTTTATTTATGTTGTATTCTTTCATATTGTAATAGTTGACTATGGTTTCGGGTATTGATAAGAGTTGGATTGGTACCGCTCATAAAGTTTTGCGTGAATTCATTAAGGGGATAGAACCATTCCTTGCTTTTGCTGAAAAAAATAAACCTCCTGGCGAAGAAACAATTTTTTGTCCGTGTAATCAGTGTTCGAATTATCGTCGGTATACGGTGGGCAAAGTTAGGTCACATATGTTACTGCATGGGTTTTTGGAGACGTATGATATTTGGACAAAGCATGGTGAGCCCGAGGATATTCCAGAGATTCGATATGAAGAAAATGAAGTGTTGGATGTATACGATGATTTGAGACCTAATTACGAGGTTGGTGGTCATTCTGGTGACACCGAGATGACAGAGTCGAACAGTACAGCTCGTGGCAAATTCGAAACGATGTTTTCCGATTTAGAGACCGAGTTATACCCTGGTTGTGATGTCATGAGTTCATTAAATTTCATTGCGAAGCTAATGCACGTGAAGGTGAGGAACAAGTGGTCTAACACGTCTTTCACCGAGTTGCTTGAGCTTTTGTGCCGTGTGTTGCCCAAACCTCATACGTTGCCCGATTCGTACGAGGCGTGTAACAAAAAGTTAAAAAATTTAGGTATGGGTTACGATACCATCGATGTTTGCGTGAACGATTGTGCTTTGTTTTACAAGGAGAATGCCTCCCTTGAAAAGTGTCCAGTATGTAATGAATCCAGATGGGACCCGAAGAAGGGTCTGAAAGTAGCGCATAAGAAACTCAGATATTTCCCGATTGCCCCTAGGCTGCAGCGACTTTATGCTTCGAGGCACACTGCCGAAAATATGATCTGGCACCAAACAGGGAAGAATACAGATCCAGATTTGTTGCGTCATCCAGTTGACGGAGATAGTTGGAAGAGATTTGTTCAGTTACATCCCGAGTTTGCTAGTGAACCTCGCAACGTCTTCTTGGGTTTGGGTATCGATGGCTTTTGCCCATTCTCTATGCAAAACAACTCGTACAGTATGTGGCCGGTTATATTGACCGTCTACAACTTACCACCGTGGGAGTGTATGAAGGAGACGACATTCCAGCTTTGTTTGTTGATTCCGGGACCCCGTTCACCCGGCAAGGACATGGACGTCTTTCTTCGTCCTGTTATAGATGAGTTGGATGAGTTGTGGGGTAAGGGGATTATGACTTATGATGCCTACAAGAAGGAAGAGTTTACTATGAAGGTTTGTTTGTTGTCTACGGCTAACGATTTTCCCGCTAGGACATACACCTCGGGATGGTCGGGTCAAGGTTACAAAGCTTGTCCAGAATGCATGGATTCTACTCCGTCTTTGAGCGTGAAGAAAGGGGTTGCTTACTTCGACCATAGACGTTGGTTACCTATCAAACATCGTTTTAGAGACGAAAATGTTTTGTACAAGGAATCCACTGATAGGCGCCCACCGAAGAAATATAAACCTGCCGATATTCAGACACAGTTAGATGGCCTTCCCATTGTGCTTCCCGGGAAACACAAGGATTTTGGGGGAAAGATCGTGAAGCCAGATGTTAATCGGCGATTCAATTGGAAGAAAAAGAGTATTTTTTATCGTTTACCTTATTGGTCCGAAAACCTGTTGAAACATAACATTGATGTTATGCATTGCGAGAAAAACGTGTGTGATGCTCTTCTTGGCACAGTAATAGGTCTTGATGGAAAACTTAACAAAGACAACGTGAAAGTGAGAATTGATCTCAAGGAAATGAATATCAGGCCAGATTTGTGGTTGCAAGAGAGAAATGGTAAGAATGTAATGCCTCGAGCAAATTATACGTTAACCACCGAAAAAAGGAAAGTATTTCTTGATTGGCTGAAGGCACAGAAGTTTCCCGATGGATTCGCATCGAGTTTGAGAAATAACGTTCAAAGTGACTTAGGCAAGATTATAGGAATGAAATCTCACGACTGTCACGTGATGATGCAGTACCTATTCGTGGCTAGTCTCCCAGGGCTTTTCGAAGACAAAGCGATAAGTGACGCGATTATCGGGCTAGCCAACGTGTTCAGAGTTGTGTGTAATAAAAATCTGAGTAGGAAAAAGTTAGAAAAGGAGACAAGAAAGTGGTTGAAGTTATGTGTAGACTGGAGATGATTTTACCTCCCGCGTTTTTCGATATAATGATCCACTTGGTCATTCATTTATACGACGAGGCTTTGTTAGGGGGACCGGTTCAGATGCGTTGGATGTACCCGTTTGAGCGGTATCTAAAGAAATTAAAATAGTACATACGAAACCCGGCTAGGCCAGAGGGTTCAATCGCCGAGGGATACGTTGTTGAGGAGACTTTGACATTCATATCGCGTTACCTTAAAGAAGAAAAAACAAAGTTTAATGATCCGGGTAGATATACCGATATCGAAGCTCCACCTAAAGATTTGTCCGTATTTAAGAGCCAATGTATTCCTATAGGTAAAAAAGAGTATGGTAATTTGCAATACAAAGAGAAAGAGCAAATCGACTGGTATATCCTACTTAATTGCGATGAAATCCAACATTTGATGACGTAAGTTTTCAATTTATTTAATAAATGTTTATTCATTATTGATCGTCAAATGTGCAGAGAACACAAAGCCACGTTATCGGGTTCCCCAGACGAAAAAGATAGGAAACACCGGCAAAATTTCCGAGACTGGTTTCTGCATAAGGTATAGATCCATTCAAATACAAAATTAATATTCCATTTTAGGAAACATTGTTATAACTGTTTATGCTTGTAGGTTTATGAAATGGAAAAAGAAGGTGATGCATTCGCTACACAAACACTTTGACTCTAAACACTTAACTTTGACTCTAAACACTTAACTTTGACCACAAACACTTAACTTTGACTCTAAACACTTAACTTTGACTCTAAACACTTAACTTTGACCACAAACAATTAACTTTGACCACAAACACTTAACTTTGACCACAAACACTTAACTTTGACTCTAAACACTTAACTTTGACCACAAACACTTAACTTTGACTCTAAACACTTAACTTTGACTCTAAACACTCAACTATGACCACAAACACTTAACTTTGACCACAAACACTTAATTTAAATATTGAATTTAATTTAAATGATTATTTGGTATTGAATTAAAATATTGGATAATTGTATAGTGTTTAGTGTTTTTTTTGTTAAAAAAAAAAATTCTAGCGACTACATTTGACTTATAGCGACTAGTCCATGTACATGAACTAGTCGCTAATGAGTCTAGAGAACTAGCGACTACTTTGTAGTCGCTAAACATCGAAATAAAGTCCCCAAAACCGATGGCGGTCCATTTTCCCGCCCACGAAAGGACACGCGTTTCACTCAGCTGTCTAGCGACTACAATGTAGTAGCGAAAGACAAGTTGACTTGGTCAAACATCAATCTAGCGACTATTTTGCTTGGTTATAGCGACTACAAGATGTAGTCGCTAGAAAAAAATCCCTATATCTAACCGAGAGCTCACTCTTCTCTTTCATTTCTTATACACTAAACACCAAAAAACGAGAGCGAAAATTGCAGCCATCCAAGCTCCGATTCAAGCATCAAAGGTAATCAAATCCAACCCCTAATCTTATTCCATTCCATTTACTATCTATTAGAAAGCTTTTTTTAATCAATTTTTATATTTTCTAATAATTTTTTTCTTTGTTTGTGTTTCAATCCGAATCAATATGGCTTGGATTCTTCCCCAAATCAGCTCCAATCTCTTCCAATAAGGTAAGTTTTCCAATCCTTTTTTATCTTTTAATTTCTATGCTTTTTTTATTTTATTTTTTTCTTTGATGATTTCATGGATTTCTTTAATTCCGAGAATTGTATGTGTTGTTAGTGTGTTGTTTGCATCATTTTAAGCCTAAAATTTATGTTAAATGGCCTAAAAAATATTTTTTTGGAAATCTAATTAATTTTTTCCCTTTTTTTTTTTTGTGTTTGATTCTTAAATCCGAATATAGTATGTGTTCTTAGTGATTCATTTTTGTTATTTTAAGCATGTAATTCATGGGTTATGATTAAAAATTAAGTATGATGATTTTTTGGGATTTTTGTTAATTTTTGTTATGATTCTTAGTAAATTTTAGATTTTAAAAGTGCAAAAATTGTGTTAAAAATGTGATGTAATGAAATTGTGTTAAAAATAACTTAGGGACCTTTATGCAATTTTTCAAGTATTATGTTAGGGACTTCTATGCAATTTAAAACTACATAGGGACTTTTATGCAATTTAAAAAAATATTTACGAATTTTTATGCAATTTTAGAAAAATTAAATATGGACTTTTATGCAATTTAAAAAAATATTTACGAATTTTTATGCAATTTTAGAAAAATTAAATATGGACTTTTATGCAATTTTAAAAAATATAGGAATATTTATGCAATTTTAGAAAAATTAAATATGGACTTTTATGCAATTTTAAAATATATAGGGAATTTTATGCAATTTTAGAAAAATTAAATATGGACTTTTATGCAATTTTAAAAAATATAGGAATATTTATGCAATTTTAGAAAAATTAAATATGGACTTTTATGCAATTTTAAAAAATATAGGGAATTTTATGCAATTTAAAAAAATATAGGGAATTTAGTTTACTATATAATAATAGAATTTTAAATATCAAAAAAAATATAAATTAATTTATTATATGACTAATATAATTATTTTTTGTATAATACAGATTGTACGTGTGCTATATATATTGGATGCTTAAGGATGATTTATTTACGTTTTTAATTTATTTGAATTATTTTATTTATGATTGTAATAATTTATTTAATTTTATTTTCATGTTTTTTATTTTTGGTGATGTAATAATTTAGTTTTTTTATGTTATTTTTTATTCTGTATTTTAATTTACCTATAAAATGCTAGATGGCCGATGTCATGTCTCGACAGCACGGAGGGGATGGTGGGGGTAGGGACCCAAACCAAAATCCGAACCGAAACTTAGCCGACTATGCAAACCAACCTGGTAAATAAACAAATTCAACTTTAATTTAATTTAATTTTAACAAATAAAATCACTACTAATTAATTTAATTTTAAAACAGATCCCCCTAGACGGAAAACAAGAGGTAGAGGTGCCCTAAAAACTGCGATGAAGGCACTAAAAGCTATTGGGTGGCCTTTGCCGGTCAACTTTTGTGTGTTAGACGACACGTGGAGTCCAACAGGCAAGTACGGACACCACGTTGCGCAAGTGATTGGGATTGCCGTTCGAGAGAGGATTTCGCCCTATCACCCGAGATGGAAAAAAGTGCCGGACGCGGACAAAAACGCCGTGATTAAGAGATTAGCGGTATAAATTTAATTTTTAATATTTTTTTAACTTAATTTATTATTCTAATTTAAATTTAAATAATGTATTTTTTTTCAGAAATATTTTAACATAAAGACTTGGAGAAAGAGGAAAGACTGGGATGAGATTTACGGAAACTTGGACGATACAATGAGGATGAGGTTTAAGGATTACAAATATTATGTGAAGAAGCATTATTGGAGAAAGGGTTTGAAGCCGGATTGGATATCGGATGAGGTGTGGGCTAAGTGCTGTGAGTATTGGGGCTCAAGAAAAGCTAAGGTGAAATCTTGATGATTTTTAATTTTAGTATATATTTAAAATTATAATTGTTTGTATTAATAATTGAATTTTATATTTTTTCAGAATCAAGCGAAAGAAAATCAAAAGAATCTAGAAAAGCAGAAAAACAAGAGTGGAGCGGGGTCGAGGAGGTATTCCCGAACTCGGGATATGCTATACGAGGTGGTTTTTTATTTAAGTGACTTTTTTAATTATTAATTTATTATTTATTTTGAATATTTTTAATTTTTCTGAAACAGGGTGAAGAATTAATCCCGGGAGGGAATCTGGTGATAAGGGACGAGGCTACCCAACAAGACATCCCTATTCCGCGTATGTGTAGTTTTTACGAGGTTGTGGGGAAAACCAAGAAGACCAGAGAGTGGAGGTCGGTGGGCTACGAAAAAGCCGATGTGAGTTTTTTTATAAATTTATTATTAATTATTTTTTTCATCTAAAGTCAAATGTAATTGATATATTGTTTATTATGTAACAGAAATTGCTTAAGGACGCGATGAAGGAAAAGGTGACTCAAAGTCAAGCTGAGTCAACCGATTGGGGAGGAATGAGTCAAAAGGAGCAATACGATTACATTAAGAGCACCGCGAAGGAGGTTGGGTCACCGAAGAGGAGCTTTATTCCTGGGCATTGGCCGTCCGAGGAAATCGAAGAAGAAGGCTAATACTACTCCAGCCCGGAACGAGCAGCACGAGAAGATGATGGCGGCGATTAACGAGTTCCGAGTGTCCAGCGGTCTTCCCCTATTCCCCCACCCTGAAGGATCTACTAGCACCGCGCCTCCACCTTTTTCGATGGCTGTTGTGAATGATGCCATCGCGTACGTTAATCAGTTGAGGGCAGATAAAGGCGAGACCCCCTTCCAGCCTATGAATGCGGGCCCCAATCCTCCTAGCGATGATGAAGAAGATGATGATAGTAGTAGTAGTAGTGGTGAAGATGTTGAAATGGATGTTGATATGGATGAAGATGATGTCGAGCTCGGAAATGATGAAGACATTTATAGACGGCAAGGATTTTAGTTATTGTGGATGTTTGATATTTATCATATTTTAAGACTTTTGGTTTAATTTTGTTTGGTTTGTATTAAGACTTTTATTTTATTTTGGTGTATGACTTAACTTTGACCTGGTTTGACTTTGGTTTATTTATATATTTTAATTAATTATTTTGAATTGTTAATTTTATTTTTATTTATTAATTTTTTAATTTAAAAAAAAGTAAAAAAATATGATTTTCGAATTATTTTTAATTACAGAATTGGAATTAAAAATAATTCGAAAATTATGTTTTTTTATTTTTTTTAAAATTAAAAAATTACTAGTAGCGACTACATAGTAGTCGACATTGACTACTATGTGTAGTCGCTATACCTTGTAGCATTAACGACTACAATGTAGTCGTTATTAAGCTTAACATTTCTCGACTACAAAGTAGTCGCTAGATATGTTATCTTTTCTCTACTACAAAGTAGTCGCTAGAAGAAGCGATATCTAGCGACTACTTTGTAGTCGTTAATAATAGCACGGTCTATAACGACTATTTATACCCGCGTAGTCGTAAGGATTACATTCTAACGACAACTTTTTCGCGACTAATTTCTAACGACTACTTGTAGTCGTTAAATCCTTCATCTGACTTCTAGCGACTACTTTATTTATTTTTAGCGACTACTCATGTAGTCGCGAGACCCTTGACGCGGTGTAGTGTAAATATAATTACTGCCTCTAGATTAAAGTTTACATATGTCCATTATTTAATTTCTCACTGAACTAGTGGACGTTCACCACCTTTCCCCCCATCCTTTCAGGTTAAGATAACTTAAGGATTTAGGTAGTGGTTAGTAACACAAAATCAATTGCAGAGAAAAATATGTTTTGTACTTATTAGTTCGTATTTATTTAATTTTAACCAATGTAATGCAATAAATAGTTATTATAAAATGTATTTGTACTTACTTTAAATTAAATAAAATAGTCGTATTTTTCGAAATATGACATATATCTTATTAATATATGGGTATTTAGTTAGAATCAAAACCTTTTTTTTTTATTAAATTAAAAATAAAGTAATGTTTCTAGATATAGAACGATAATTCGTTTTAAAAATTTCCTCTAACTCGTTGTATTGTAATAATATACATATAACCATTGGGATTAGCTCAATGGTTAGGACATTGTCTCTCATCTAGGAGGTGCAAGGTTTGAGTCCCCTACCTGAATATGGGTAACCTAGTTTTGATTAAGTGGAAGTATGTATAAAGAGGCGTGTATATTTCCTATGAGAATAATCGTGGTGCGCGTAAGCTGACCCTGACACCCATACATAAAAAAAAAAAAAAAAAATACACATCCTATATTTCTGTTATTAAAGTATATGCATGATGGAAAGTAGTACATACAACTCTATTTTTTTTTTTTTTTACACGACATACAACTCTATTTAAAAGATGTTATTTTGCAATCTTCATATTGAGAAAATAGTACAAGAACTTTTTTTTTTTGTCATAAAACAGAACTAGAAGAACAAGATAAAGAAAAGAGTAAAATTAATTTTTTATTAATAACAGCGTTATATTACTATTAAATGTATTGATATTAATGCATTCGTAAAATAACTTGGTAGTGAGATTAAGATATTTTATATTCCTAGTAAATATTAAGATATTGACTTGACTACTCTACAAATAATTCATTTGTATTACTCAAGCAAGTAGACTTACCATAATATTCTTTATTAGTAAACATGTTAAAATAATTATCTATTGTTTCATCATTAAAGTAATTTTTAGAATTTGTCAATTCCATCTAGATTTTTTACAAGGGCTTACAGCTTACTTGATATACATGAGATATGTTTAGACCTAAATAGCTACAAAGATGAGGTTTAAGGAACAATGATTATGGTTTAAATGATCTCTACCTATATAATAATTAAAAAATTCTTAAATTACTCTACCACCTCATTTATTAATTCAAATGAAGGTTAAAATTTATCCTAATTCAAAACTTACCAAAAACTTATACAAACAGTCTAATGTTATAAATTTTAATGACATACATAAATAAAAGTATAATTAAACGTATATAAAACTAATACTAGTGTCACTTAACCCTAGTAATGAAATTTGTTACATACCATGTCCAAAAAAAAAAAAAACATGTTACTATATTTGTAACATTCAAAATGTAAAAGGAAAACATGAGATACAAAAGTATCAAAAGTATCACTTAAGTAAACAAACAAAACTCTCCCAAACAAAACCTTTTTTAAAATTTAAATTTTAAACTTTTACCATAATCGCCGCAGTCGTTTTTTCCTTTTGTTTTTCTTCTAGACGACGACACTCCTTCTCTTCCATCATCACTTTCTTTCTTTTTTCCTTTACGATAATTTTGTTTTCTATTTTTCGTTTTTTCTGGTTTTCTTAAATTTTCTTTTTATTTTTTTCAATGCTTCTTCTATCCTCATTCCTTATTTCTAATCCTAGTACTATGAGCGTTGGTGACATGTGGGTTTGTACTCAAGCTGTTTGCTTCATTTTGTGTCTATTTCTGACTTTTTGGATTTCGCAGCCAAAGGTGTTAGAAAAATACCCAAACCAACTTTCAGTTGGTGAAGCCTGTCTCTGTGGTGGGTTTTGTGATATTCTTCCTGGCATTTTGCATTAGGATGAGAATTGGTTCATAGTAACTTCTCCGGTGGTAATACTTCATGACTTTATGGCCTTGCTTTCTGTTTTCACCGGAACGGCTTTTCTGACCTTAAAAGGAAATATGGAGGTTATGGAGGAGGGTGGTTACCGTTCATTCTTCGCTTATTTTTTTTATTTTTTTTTTAGTTGTTTTATAGGAAGATAGATGCAGGTTCCTTGTGAGGGGAGACAATGTCTTGTCTTTTTTTTCCAGCTTGTCTCTAGACTCTTAGGCTACTGTTTGTTGGGTTCTCTACTCTGTATAATTGTCCACTCATTGATTTCTATTATCCGATCTCGGTAGCGCGCTTTCAATGGTGGACTTAGATGTCCTTAGCGTGGTTGTTGGTTGTCCCGGTTTTGGCCCCTCCATTAGTTTCACCTTTTTTAGTGAAAGGATTGATGATTTGGGGGCTATCAAATGCCATGATATTCCTGAAATAATAGTTAGAATCTTAGAATTATTTTCGATTATATTGCTACTCCTAGATGCTAAAATGATAGTTGGTTTTTTTCCATTCTCCTCAGAAATTTGAGTACGGGCTTTTTTTTTTTTTTTTGTTCAAATAGTACGGGCTTTTTGGAATGGTTATGATTCTAGTTTTTGTTTTTGTCATTATTTTTTTACTTTTTAGTTTCGTTGTATGCTTATTTCTCGAATTGGTTGGACAACCCATATATTTCGTAACTTTAATATATGATGCTATTAGAAAAATTAAAAATTATCAAATAACATCTTACACATCAAATAATATATTCTAAAGCAAAACATAACAAATGAAAAACATTGGTCAGGCTGAAAATCAGTAGAATATTTCTAACATGATAATTTTCATAACAAAAAACCAGATTAAAGACATGTTCTAAAACAATGATCGTGAATTACTTAATAAGAAGAATAAGAAGAATATAAATCTCATCCCCAGACTAAGGTGTCGTTTGTTTTTTTAAGTAATAAGTGCTGAATGTTGAATGAACGGCTGAATAGAACTTATTCTGTTAAGAGGCAGTGTCTGAATGATTCAGACTTAGTTTGAAATCTTAATGAAACAGATCAATTAAGAGGCATTCAGATCTGAATTGGCCAGGAAAAACAAATAGTCTGATTAATCCAGTGTCTTAATGAATCAGATTAAGATCTCATTAAGTGCAAACAAACACCCTCTAAAACTAACACTACACAGTACAATAAGTGCGTTTGCACTAGGGATTAGTCAATGAAGAGGAAGAAACTTTCTACGTTTCTCCAAGGAGGTGTACATCCTCAATGAATTCATATATTAGAAGATTTGTTTCTAGAAAATTTAACAAAGTCGAGTTCTTGAATTATCGATGGTAAAGTACCAATCATATAATTTTTCTCAAAAGCGAGACTTTTAAACATCTTCATATTTCCAATTTCTGGAAAAATATGTCATGTAAATATGTTTTGTCAAACATTAAAGTATATAAGCCTGCAATGTTATTTACTGAATTAATAACACGGGAGACACCTGTGATCGCTTTAATTAAATTTGTGCGCCCTTGTAGTATAAAAATAGGCACGGAAGGTCCTTATGTTAAAGTAAAGAGGCACGAAAAGCCTTTTTGTTAAGTTCCCGTCCAATTTTTTTTTTTTAATACATGAGAGAGCCACTTTAAACTCGGAGTTAATAAGTCTAATGAGATTTGATCCCAAAACGTCTTGGTCTTTGCGGAGTAACCTTAACACTAGGCCAACTATCGATCTCAATTTATAAAACATATGCAACATGTGCGAATATTAATGGTTTTTCTTTTTTACTAAAAAATTATTTTTAACATGCTAAAGGGTCTTAGGATTTGGGTTGACCCATTGGAAGCTTGTCTTACCTTTAGTTGGTTTTCTTTTGACCAAGTGTGAATGGACCATCTCTTGCCGAAAGAAGGATTTGGGCCGGTCTTTTCCTAAACTTTATTGAGCCATAGAGTCCAATCTTTATCTGCATTATAGTTTTTGCGCTTGGAGCCTGATGCTTTATAACTTTTTGGCCCAATATTACCTTTAGTGGGCCTCTGATTGCCTTTTAGTAGACCCTTAATAATTTACAGTTATTGTATCCTCGATGTGATTAAATTTGCAAATAATTTCTTAGCTTTTATTAATTTGTACGTAGCATGTATTCCTTCTTGACAATCTAGCCATACATGATCAACAAAAAACACTTAAGATAGTGCTTCATTCAGGATTTTTCGTTGATAAAGTTAATTGACAAATAATCTAGGGAAAAAAAATCCTCGGAGACCAGGCCAATTTTCAGAATTAAGAAAAATCAAAGTTCAATAAAAATTATTTACAGTAAAAAAATGGTTGTTTCTAATAACTGGTCAAATGAGAGTCAACTTAAAAAATTCTCTCTCAACTCATTCATAACCTCTAAACTTATTCCATCTCTAAAAAACCAAAACAAAACCAAAAACCCTCTTTTTTTTCACGTTTTAGCTTTTTAGGTCATCAGATTGAATGTTATTTCCCAAATCTGGGATCTAATATTCATCTGATTTTCTCTCTCCACTCTTAGATAAACCCTAACCCACCTATTTCTAAACCTCTCATCTCATTTCCGACCCGTTTTCTTTTTGATTTTATTTTTCTAAGTTGCATCTCAGATCGGTAGAATGACGAAAATGATTAACTCAAATCGTCTTAGTGGTACAAGCTCAAAATCGAAAACAAAAACGAAATACACCGATATTACTAAGATGATGTTCTCGCCTCAAAGTGATAGCAGTGTTGTCACTCCTCCGATGAGTCCTTACACCAAGGATTCAAATAGTGAGGAGGAAGACTCATGAAAACCGGTTGCTCAAAGTAAGGATTCGGTTGTGGTTGCCCAGACTGATGAAAATCAAGCTGAGGTAGCGCCGAAACCCAAAGAATGGTCAAAATTATTTGGTAAAAATGATAACCCAGCTTTGAATCTGGAGTATCATGTACCGATGCGTAAAGAAGGTAAACGTATTATTGTTCCTGATAAAGATGTCTTAGATGAGGGCTATGCGCAGTGGGAAAACTGTTTAATTGGTCAGTTCCTTGATTCTCCTCCTTTGTTCTATAATATTGTTAACTTTGTTAAGTTTCAGTGGTCAAAGTTTGGAAAAATTAATGTTAAATCTAGTAGTAATGGCACGTTTATCTTTAAATTTGAGAATGAACTGATGTGTGCTAAAGTTTTAGAACAGATGTGGCATATTAATGGATCTCCTCTATTGTTAAGGGCATGGAAAATTGGTATGCAGTTTGAGAAATTAGATATTGCTAAAATTCCAATTTGGGCCAAACTGATTAACATACCTATGGTTATGTGGACTAAGAAAGGTTTAGGATATATTGCTAGTGGTATTGGTGTACCATTACAGATGGATAGTATGACTCAGTCCATGACTAGATTGGGTTATGCTAGAGTTTGTGTGGAAATTGAAACTAAAGAAGAGTTGCCTGATGAACTTTATGTTGATATTGGATTAGATGAGTTACAAATTGTGAAAGTGGAATATGATTGGAAGCCTAAAATCTGTACTAAGTGTAATAAAATTGGGCACTTAGAAAATAAGTGTAATAACATTACTAAAGTTTGGATTCCAAAAACTGGTAACAATGAAAAGAAGGATAAAGGGAAAGAGAAAGTTAATGATAGGGAATGGAAAGTTGTGGGAAGCAAATCTCACAACAAAAAGGATTATAATCAGTATTCTAATGAAGTCTCTTGTTTTAATAAATTTGATAATCTTCAGGAAACTGTGATTACTGATATTGATAGAGATGTATTGAAATTCATTAATAATGGTGGGGAAGGTGAGATTACTAGACCACCTAATATATGAGTCTTGTTTCATGGAATGTAAGAGGGTTTAACAGCCTTCTTAGACAGTTAGATGTTAAAGATTTTATGATTAGGAATAAAATTAAGCTTATTGGACTCCTGGAAACTAAGGTAAGGATTCAAAACAGCTTGAAAATAATAAGTGATCATTTTCCTCACTTGGAAATGATTCACAACTATAATAAATGTGATAGTGGGAGAATTTGGATAATGTGGGATAATAATTATGTTGAGGTTGTGAAGCTATTTGAAACATCTCAACTGATTTTATTAAAGTTAAAGTACTGCAATTAAATATTACATTCTGTGTTGGTTATGTTTATGCTAGTAATGATGATGATGAAAGGAAAGTTTTATGGAATGATATTGTGAAATTAAGTAATGATTATGATGATCAGTGTTTATGTTATACTGGAGACTTTAATGAGATACTTAAAATTGAGGATAGACTTAACTTTGACTCTATTCCTAATAGTTCTATCTTCTTCTCTAATTGTATTGAAGATGCTAATCTTTTTGAACATCAGTATGCAGGAAAATACTTTACTTGGACTAATAAAAATGATAGTGGGAATTTGCGCGCAAGTAAGATTGATAGGGTGTTCATCAATACGAAATGGATGAATACATATCAATCTAATGCTATTCTTGTGCCTCCCTCTACCTCTGATCACTGTGCAATTAAAGTGTTGATTGATGAGAAAGAAAAATCTGGGCCTTGCTCTTTTAAATTCTTTAATATATGGACTAAACATGAGGGCTTTAAAGATATTATAAAAAAATGTGGGATATAAATGTGAATGGCAATAAGATGTTTCAAGTTTGCATGAAATTGAAACTAGTAAAAGGTGAGCTGAAGAGGTTTAATAATAAATACTTCAGAAGAAATTCTGAGGATATTGAGAATTTAAAAGCTCAACTTGAGACAGTACAAAAAAGAATTATGATGGTCAATAGTACTGATGCTAATATTTCTGAAGAAAAATTCTTATTCTTCAATTAGAAGAAACTGTAATTACTCATCATGAGGTATTGAAGCAAAAATCTAGGGCCTTGTTTATTAATGATTATGATATAAGCTCTGCCTACTATTATAGAATGATTAAGGGAAGAGAAATTTTGTATCTACTCTAACTTGTGATGATGGAAGAATTATTACTGAACAAGATGGGATTAAGAATGAATTTGTGGGATATTATAAGTCTTTACTTGGTACTGAGGAATCTAACCAAGAAATGTGCTCTATAGGCACTATTGCAGCTATATTAAACAAAAGTGTCCCTGAAAATTTGATTGCCCCCATAACTGATAAGGAGATTAAAAGTGCCTTATTTGCTATGGGTGATGCGAAAAGCCCAGGACCTGATGGTTATACTGCTTGTTTCTTTAAACAATCTTGGGATATTATTGAAGATAGTTTATGCTCTGCTATTAAGCAAACCTTTGAGTCAGGTAAAATACTTACTCAGATCAATGCCACAAATATTGTCTTAATACCTAAAGAGAAAAATCCATCTTGTGTTAAGAAATTTAGGCCTATATCATGTACTAATATCATATACAAAACCAATTCTAGAGTTATT
The DNA here is from genome assembly GCA_029959085.1 of Nemophila menziesii. Taxonomy (NCBI): domain Eukaryota; kingdom Viridiplantae; phylum Streptophyta; class Magnoliopsida; order Boraginales; family Hydrophyllaceae; genus Nemophila; species Nemophila menziesii. Next base: position 119,575 of record JARWIR010000145.1, on the reverse strand, counting down.
ATGAATAGGCTTAAGAAAGTGATGAGTTATATAATTTCTCTAAATCAAGGTGCCTATGTTAGTGGGAGGAATATTACTGATAACATACTTGTTGCACAAGAAATAGTTACTGGCTATGAAAAGAAATCTATGAAATCTTCTTGTACCATTAACTTGGACCTACAAAAGGCCTATGATAGTGTCAATTGGCAATTCTTAATTAACACTCTTTATGCTCTAAAGTTTCCTGAAAAGTTTATTAAATGGATTCACATGTGCATAAGTCCTCCTTATTACTCTATATGCATAAATGGGGAATTCTGTGGATATTTTAAGGGCAAAAGAGGGTTAAGGCAAGGTGACCCTCTCTCACCCTACTTATTTGCTATTTGTATGGAGGTTTTTTTCCATGCTACTGTATAATGTGGCTCAGAAAAAAGAGTTCACCTTTCACCCTAAATGTAATGAGATTAATCTGAATCACTTAGTGTTTGCTGATGATATATTAATCTTTATGAAGAGCAACACTGAATCTGCTGAGGTAGTTAAAGAGGCCCTTAATCTCTTTTCTAGATGTTCAGGGCTTAACATAAATTTTGCTAAAAGTGAATTATATTTTAGTGAGGGAGTAAAAGGCAGAGTTAAAAATGATATTTCTCAGATACTTAATATTAAAATAGGATTTATGCCTGTTAGATATCTGGGCATTCCTTTAAACTCAAAATGAGTGTTACTGATGGTAACAAACTAATTGAGAGAATTTGGCAAAGTATCAATCAATGGAACTCTAAAATGCTGTCATATGCAGGAAGAGTTGAACTAATAAGAGTGGTGCTTATTAGTAAGATTATGTTCTGGTGTAGAGTGTTCTTGTTGCCTAAACAGGTTATTTACAAATTGAATAAAAAATTATCAATGTTTCTTTGGGGGTATAGTGAAAATGCTCATGGTGCAAGAGTATCTTGGGCTAAAATATGTTATCCCAAAGAAGAAGGGGGGCTAAACATTCCTAATATTGAGAATTTAAATAAAGTTTGTTTACTTTACAACTTTTGGAGATTTTACTGTCTTGATCAAAATCTATAGTGTAAATGGGTTAAAGTGAACATTCTGAAAAGTAAATGTATTTGGAGTATTAGTCATAAACAATACCACTCTTGGATGTGGAAGCAGATTTTAAAGATTAGAGATGAGGCCTTTGATCTTATATATCATGAGGTGGGTAATGGTGAAAAGACTTACATAATGTGGGATAAATGGCTAGATAAAAAGAATATTCAGGAAATTTTGGATATAAAAATTGAGGAACATGATATTAATTGTAATAAAACAGTTAAAGACTGTTTTGGTAGAGGCAAGTGGAGAATTCCTCCAAAAATTGCGCAAATAGTCCCTAAAATTCAAGATATAATACTCAGTGATGCCAATGATAAGATAACATGGACTGAGAGTATAAAAGATAAGTTTTCCTTTAGGAAAACTCTGATTAAGATTTCAAGCCATGATTCTAAAGTTGACTGGTTTGATATTGTGTGGGCAAAAACTTGTATTCCTAGATGTTCATTTGTTTCTTGGCAAGTTGCAATGAATAGGCTTCCTACTAAAGATAGGATGTTGAGTTGGGGATTAAGTATTAATCCTGTGGTTACAATATTAATATCAGAAATGTGGAGGACCTAGTAGTAAATTTGAAGAATGGTGCAAGTCCAGAGGCTTTGAAGGTTATTGGTGTTTGTATTACAACTTATATATATTTTATATGGACTGAGAGAAACAGGAGGGAACATGGAGAATATGCAGCTAATGAGGAGAGGATTTACAACAAGATTATTGCCTATGTAGCTGTCAAGCTTAAGGAAAGGACTTTCAATAATAGCAAAGTGAAGAATGTAGTTGAAAAGTTATGTAATAGATAGGCATTATGTATTTATTTTTATATAAGTTTGTAATGTCTCTATTAGTTTCAAATCCGTGTAATAGTTAAGCTAAGTTAAATAGGTTAATGCCCATAGTATGTGGGTCAAAGTTGTAATGTTTTGACAGTTGTGGTCTTTATTTTAATATAAAGTTTGATTTGCTGATAAAAAAAAAAAAAAATTGGTTGTTTCCTATCACTTAAATGAACGATAAATCACACCACATAGAAACACATAAATATACTTAAACATTCTTGGTTTTTAGTGACCATTGTACATGTTAATTATAATCCTCATTTTTTTTAATTGAATTGATTTGGATAATTGGGTTTATTAATCATCATCCTATTTTTAAAATTGATGATTTGATTTTAGTAAAATGAATTTAAATAAAAAATAAGCCTAATTTCAAAGATTGAATTTTTCTAGAAACAACAAAATAGGAGTTTTTGCATAGAAATGGAGGGTTTTGATGGTTAAGGGCGGAAAAAAAAATTCTCATACTCTATTAATAAAATGTAACCGTGTTGTGAGTACCAGAATCTTCTATGTGTATTTTCTTTAGCACAAGGACTATGTAACATATTTAACAAAATATCCTTTGCCATTAACCCTTATTTAATGCCATAAAGCCATATTTAATAGTAACAAATTCGTTCACACACGAAAACATTTCTTACTAGACAATATAAGAGTACCTATTTAACATTTCATCACTAAAGTAGTTTTTAGAATTTGTTAATAGTCAATATCTTATATATTATTTTGTGGACCTTAATCCATCTAGACACACTACTACAAGGGCTTACTTGATAAACGATATACATGAAGTTTAAGAAATGAGTAATGATAGTGGTTAAGATTATCTTTCTTTATATAATAGTTAGAAAATTCTCAAATTGGTCATACCATCACATTTATTAATGTTAATAAAGGTTTATATTTATCTTAATTAAAACTTTACCAAAAACTTATATAAACAAATATAATATTTAAAAACTAATGTTACTCACTAGAAGAGTACTGAATGTTTAATTCTGTCCATATCTAAAAGTTTCGAAAACTTACATAAACAATATGAAAACTTATACAAACAGAATAATGTTATAATTTTACTGTCTAGTGTCTATCATCAACGAATATATAAATTGGTGTTACTTATTAATTTATTTTATAATTAAATATTCTATATCTTTTGGATATCCACGACTTTTAAATGATTATTTTACTAAAAAGAATCTAAAATTAAACATATATATTTTAGTAAGATCGAATATGTAAAAGGAAGGGGGTATGAGTAAACACCAAAAATTCACATAAAAATTCTTACACTGCACAAGATAAATGGGAGAAAAAAAAAATTAATCAAGAAATTATTATGGTTTTTCTAACATAAAATAAAATGCAAATATTTTACAAAATAAATGAATAATTAATGCTAAATTTGAATATCATCCAATGAAATATCTTCCTCTTGTGTATTCAATAGCTTCAATCTCTGCAATATAAAAGTAGCCACATAAACCAAAATGTTATTGTGAGTTAATTGCACTATGGGTTCCCCTATTTTTTACAAAAATTGCATTACAGGTCCCTATATTTTGCAAAATTGCATTACAGGTCCCTATGTTTTGCAAAATAAATTATATTTTTTTATTAATTTCATTATATGTCCCAATATTTATGTTATTTTTTTATTAAATTGCACTATGGGTCCCTATATTTGGAAAAAATTGCATTATAGATCCCTACATTTTGCAAAATAAGTCATGTTTTCAATTAATTGCACTATAGTCCCTATATTTGGCAAAAATTGGATCACAGATCCTATATTTTGCAAAATGTATTTTCAATTAATTGCACTATAGGTCCTTATATTTGGAAAAAATTGCAGTACAGATCCCTATATTGTGCAAAATTGCATTACAGGTCCCGATAATGTGCAAACATAAGTTATATTTTTTATTAATTGCCCTATAGGTCCCTATATTTAGCATAAAATGCACAACTGGTCCCAATACTATGCAAAAACAAGTTATATTTTTGTTAAATTGCAGTATAGGTCCCTAAATATTGCAAAATTGCACTACAGGTCCCTTATTGTGCAAAATAAGCTAAAGGTCCCTAACTTTTAGATTAATTGCACTACAAGTCCCTACATTGTGCAAAATAAATTAGCTTTTTTGTTATTAGCACTATAAGTCCCTATATTATGCAAAAAAAATGCACTATACGTCCCTATATTTGCTAACTAAGTTATACTATCAATTGATTGCATTATAGGTCCCTATATTTTGCATAATACTTATTCAACAAAGATCAAACTAATTCAACAAACTATAGTTACTTTTAAGAAAAAAGAAAAAACGAAAAAAACATAGACTTTAAGAGTTTTCGAGAAGTCAATTTTTCAGGGGTAAAATAATAACCTTTCCTTAAAAATCAGGGGCGAGATTAGTGATATTTTTAGTTACTTTCACTATAGGTCCCTATAATTTTCAAAAAAAAATGCACTTCAGGTCCCTATATATCTTGCAAAATTGCATTACAGATCACTATATTGTGCAAACTAAGTAGTATATTTGAATAATTACACATTACGTCCCTATGTTTCGCAAAAAATTCAGTACAAATCTATATTAAGCAAAATAAGTTACAATTTCACTATAGGTCCCTATATTATGCAAAGATCAAGACCAAAAATTCAACAAACTATAGTTACTTCTAATTAAAAAGCCAAAATAAAAAGACAATTTTTAGGGGTAAAATAAACATTTTTAAAAAAGTCAGGGGTTAAATAGAAAGAAAGAACATACCGTAATAAAACTTGGAGGATCATCAAGACTAGATGAACCTAATATAATTTCCCTATTTAGCTTTGTAGTTAACTTATGACACACTCTCAACTGTAAATAATAAAAAAAATTAATTAATTAACTTATAACACAATCAAAAACCTAAAAGGACCTATAATGCAAATAAAAATACCTCAGATCTAGTTGCACCACCAACTATAAACACAAAAATACGTTCACCCATTTTCTTTAAATCACTCGAAGCATGTCTTAATATCGAATCACTGTACAAAAAAAAAAGTGGGACCCACCTATTAAAACAGTTATTCAAAAGGATGAAGAGATTAATTAAAAGTGGGACCCACCTTGAATAGCCATCATCTGAGTTTCTAGGGCGGGCCCACGTAGCTCTTCGTCTTGATCTAACAGAATGTGGGGTCGGGACTTCGCTTATACGAGATGATTCGTAAGAAGTGGTCCCACGAAAAGATGCACTTGGATCGTTCATACATGGGTATTCGTTTTTTGGAAGGGTTCCTTTTGCAATTTTTTCTATTAGTTCCTGTTTTTAAGGAAATTGCGTTTTAGTCCCTGTAGTTTGGTGAAAATGCGTTTTAGTCCCTGTAATTTCTTACCTCTATGACAGGGTAAAAGCGTGATAATTGCCATGTCACTTCTTCGTCTGGTCGGTCTTTTCTAAGACCGGGTTTTTGTTTTTTCTGAAATTAGGTAATAAAAAATTATTTAAAAAATAGAAAGGAAAGATTAGTTAAATGGTCCCTGAAATATGGGTGATTTATTGGCTAATTTTATCCTTTTTTATGTTAAAATTTTGACTTATTTGAACTATATAGGTCTCCTTGTACTACACTAAAATTGTAATATAGGTTTCAATATTATGCAAATTATATATGTTTTTGAAATAGTTACATTATATGTCACTATATTATACAAAAACTATAGGTCCCTATATTATCCAAAAAGTGCAGTATAGGTCCCTATATTATGCAAAAATTGCACTATATGTCCGTATATTATGCAGAAAGCACTAAAGGTCCCTATATTTTTTTTGGACTTAATTTTACTATAGGTCCTCTGTATTATGCAAAAATTGAACTAAAGATCCCTATTATAAGTCCCTGTATTACTCAAAAATTGCACTATAGGTACCCTGTATTATTCAAAAATTGCATTATAGGTACCCTGTATTATGCAAAATTGAACTGTAGTTCCTATAATTTTTTGGACTTAATTGCACTAAGTCCCTTTATTATGCAAAAACTGCACTATAGGTCCCAATATTATGCAAATTTTGCAATATAAAAGCTCATTATATATGTTTTTGAAATAATTACATTATAAGTCCCTATATCATATAAAAGGTGCACTATAGGTCCATTTATTATGCAAAAAAACTACTACAGGTCCCTTTTTTACACAAAAAATGCACTATAGGTCCCTATATTATACAAAAATTGCACTATAGGTCCCTATATTCTACAAAAATTGCATCATATGTCCCTATAGAAAAAGCTAAAAAAATATTTAGAAGTTAGGGGGGAACAAGTGAAGTTTCTGAAAATTTCAGGGACCATTTGGGAAAGTTTGCAAAAATTAGAACTCATACATACCTTATGAACATCAAACTTAAGAGAAAATGGAATACTCGAACTTTTTTTATTATCAAGTGATCCCTCAAGTAATCTCATACTATACACAGCATTCATATCTTCAGGGGGCAATCTCGCAAGCTAAAATAACAACAAAAATAATAAATTAAAAAAAGTGCATGAGTGTGTTTAAGTGTGTGAGAGATAATAAACGAACCTCCATTAATTTAGCAACTGTATTACCCTCAAACTTTTTAGGATGAGTAGCAGCATAAATCATCATTAATCGTAATTTAAGTTCACGTGATAAATCCTAAAAATAATATAAGCAGTATAAATAATTAGATAAAATTACAAAATAGTCCCTATATTAATATTAATAAAACTTACTGGATTTAATCTTAAAAAATTAATAAGATCTTTAGTTCCTGCATCTCCAAATACAAGATCTTGTTCTAATTTTCCAACTTCTTTAAGACCAAGTTCTCGAATCATTTTATTAATTTTTCCAGCTATCTGTAAATAAAAATAAAATAATTGTTTTGGTATTTAAAAATAAATATAAATAAATAAATAAACTTACATCTACATGAAGTGAAAGTTTTTCAATTTGTTCACTGTATTGAGGTAAAGCATGAACCATTTTTTGTAGATCCTTTGTAGATAATTCACCACCATCTCTGCGTAACAAATTTAATTTTTTTTATTGTTGGATAAATTTTGCAAAATGGTCCCTCAGCTATAGGTTATGTACTGGTTAAGGACCTCAACTATGAAAGCATGAATCTTTGTTTTGGGGAAGGGGGAAACAGTCACAAATTTTTTTAGGAACTTAAGTACAATATGGGTCCGTATATTATGCAAAAATTCCACTATAGGATCCTAAATTATGCAAAATTTCATTATTGGTCCCTATATTATGCAAAGTTGCACTATTGGTCCCTATAATATGCGAAATTGCACTATGGGATCCTATATTATGCAAAAATTGCACTATGGGTCCCTATATTTTTTTTGGAGTTAATTTCACTATAGGTCCCTATATTATGCAAAAATTGCACTAAAGATCCCTATTTTTTTTACTTAATTGCACTATAGGTCCAGGGTATTATTCAAAATTGCACTATAGGTCCCTGTATTTAACCACCATCTCTGAATTAAAATTGAACTATACATTGTCAGACAAATTTTTTAAAATGGTCCCTGAACTAAATGTCATTTACCGGTCGAGGACCTGAACTTTATATTTTTACCACTGTTAGTCCCCGCATTATTAAAAAGTAAAATTCCCCAAATGGTCCCTGAACTATCCCTTTTTACTAGTTTAGTCTTCAAACATCTTAACAGTAAAAAACTAACGTGAGAACTAACAGTGGTAAAAAACAAAGTTGAAGGACCATTTGTGTAAAACTTTCAAAATTCAAATCCTTAAAAGGGACCAAACAAAACTAACCTTGAACCACTATACATTTGTGCAGCTTTATTTTTCGATACAAAATTTGTCATTTTCTCATGCAATCTTTCACTAGCCTGACAAATCAAACAATTTAATTTAATAATATTTCATTATAAAAAATTAATTAAATGAAACTTTTAAATATTAAAATATATTAAAAGAAAATACATACATCTGCTATATGTGTGTGACGAAGCTCAAGCCATATAGGATCATGATCTTCCAATAGGACCTCTTTTTTCTCGGGTACACCTGTTTTTCCAGGGACCTGAAAATTAAATTTAGTTAATTGCACTACATGTCCTTATATTATACAAAAGAATTGCACTACATGTCCCTATATTTTATTAAAAAAATGCACTACAGTGGTCCCTATATTTTACAAAAAATGCACTACAGTGGTCCCTATATTTTGCAAAAAAATGCATTACAGGTCCCTATATTGTGTAAAATAAGATAGTTTTTAATTAATTTCACTATAGGTACCTATATATTACAAAAAAAAAAAATGCGCTACATGTCCTTATGTTTCTCAAGAAAATACACTACATGTCCCTATACTTTGCAAAAAAATGCACTACAGTTCCTATATTTTGCAAAATAAGTTACATTTTTTACTTAATTTCACTATAGGTCCCTATATTATGCGAAATAATTTATATTCAACAAAGATCAGGACTTATTTTTAATTAAAAAGCAAAAATGAACTTGACTTTTAGAGTTTTTGGGACTGACTGAAATTTCTCAAAATTTCAGGGGTAAAATCAGTATTGCATTATAAGTCCCTATATTATGTGAAATAAGTCAAAGATCGAGACTTTAAATTCAACAAACTAGGATTATTTTTAATTAAAAGCAAAAAAGAAGTTAAATTGAGTGAAATTTCTCAAACATTTGGGGGGTGGGGGGTATAAACAATTGTTTTAGGGGTAAAACCGTAAAATTCACATTTTTCAAAGAACATGTATCAAAAAAACAAAAGGAAAATCAAAAAGTGTTATAGCTTACCTCATATACGTATTTATTTCCCTCCATATTTAATAAATCATGACACATTGCATCATATGTCCATTCATGTATAATAGGAGCAATCTATTACAAAAAAAAAAGAAAAAAAACTATCATTATCAACCAAAATAAAATCACATACAATAAAATATTAACATTCCAATCCTTAAGGTTTTTACATACTCACATTTACCCCCATATGTTTTTTTATCACCATTCTACCCCTCTTGAGGTTTTATTTCATGACTAATGTAAACCTTAGGGACTGAAATGCAAAACAAACAAACCTGATCAACGGATCGATCCAAAATAAGTATAGGTCCCTATAGTATGCAAAATTTGCGCTATAGGTCCCTATATTATGCAAAATTGCATAATAGTACCCTATAATTTTTTGGACTTAATTGCACTATAGATCCCTATATTATGCAAAAATTGTACTATGGGTTCCTATCTTATGCAAAATTTGCACTATGGGTCCCTATATTATGCAAAATTGTACTTGGAGCAATCTATTAAAAAAACAATTATCAGATTCAACTAAAATAAAATCACATGCGATAAAATATTAACATTCCGATCCCTAAGATTTTTACATATTCACATTTTACTCCCATATGTTCTTTTATCACCATTCTACCCCTCTTAAGGTCTTATTTCCATGCACATAAAACTAACCCTCACCATAGGGGGGTAAACGCAACTAGTGTAAACCTCAGGGACTAAAACGCAAAAACAACAAACCTGATCAACAGATCGATACAAAATAAGTATAGGTCCATATATTATGCAAAATTTGCACTAAAGGTCCCTATATTATGCAAAATTGCATTATAATTCCCCATAATTTTTTGGACTTAATTGCCCTATAGGTCCATATAGTATGCAGATATTGCACTATGGGTCCCTATATTATGCAAAAATTGCACTATGGGTCCCTATATTATCGAAAATTGTACTAGGAGCTCAGGGACTAAAACGCAACTAGTGTAAACCTCAGGGATTAAAATGCAACAAAACAACTAACCTGATCAACAGATCGATCCAAAATAAGTAATTCACAAGTTTCAATCTGAGGGTAATTAGGTAAAGTAGCTTTATATTTCATTAAATTATTCCACACAGCAGCTGCTAATTTTGTTGGAATTAAATCACGAAAAGTTGTCATAGTTGTGGGGTCCAATGATCTAGCAGCTCTGTACCGTAAAACCGGAAATTCCTGTTAAAAAAAATTACAGGGGTCAAAATGCAATTACACCATAGTTTAGGGACTAAAATGCAAAATTTAAAAATTACAGGGGTCTAATTGCAGTTATACGATAATTTTGGGAGTAAAATACAAAATTTTAATTCGAAGGAGTTATACAATTGTTTAGGGACTAAAATGCAAAATTTTAAATTACAGGAGTCTAAATGCAATTATACGATAGTTTAGTGACTAAAACGCAACAGGGGTGTAAATGAAATTATACGATAATTTAGGGACTAACTGCAAATTTTAAAACTACAGGGTCTAAATGCAATTACATAAAAGTTTAGGGACTAAAATGCAAATTTAAAATTACAGGGTTCTAAGTGCAATTATGCTATAGTTTAGGTACTAAAATGCAAATTTTAAATTACAGGGGTCTAAATGCATTTATACTATAGTTCAAGGACTAAAATGCAAATTTTAAAACTACAGGCGTCTAAATGCAATTATACGATAGTTTAGGGACTAAAGTGCAATATTTAAAATTACAGGGTCTAAATGTAATTACACTATAGTTTAGGGACTAAAATGCAAATTTTTGAAATTACAGGGGTCTAAATGTAATTATATGATAGTTTAGGTACTAACATGCAAATTTTATAATTACAACGGTATAAATGCAATTATACGATACTTTATGGACTAAAATGCAAAATTTAAAAATTACAGGGGTCTAAACGCTATTATACGATAGTTTAGGGACTAAAATGCAAAATTTTAAAAATTACATACCCGTAATGAAGCAAAAACTGTAGCTATACTAGTAGCCATTATATTTAAACATAAATCACCGTTTCGTGAATTTTCTTCATCTCCAAAAAGTTCTTCTAATGCTCTATCATTAGTAGTAGTAAAACCCTGTCATAATTATTAATATATTAAAAAAATATCAAAATATATATTTATAGGGACAAAAGTTTTAGGACTCTTTTGGTAACTTTAAAAGTTCGAGGACCATTTAGTAAATTACCTGATTATCTATTGCAAAATACTCCAAATTCATCTGTAAAATTCACAACATAAATAAGTAACTGAATGTAAAAACTAGCAGTAAAATAATAATAATAATAATAAAAATAATTAATTAACTAATAAATATATAATTACCTCATTTAAGCCACCTATGCGAGATAAAACAGTTGTATTTTTCTTAATATGATTAACAAGTTCTCGAGAAACAAATGAACTGAAAAATACATATGCCCTGAAAAAAAAAATTATGAAATTAAGTATAAACGACTAAAAAATTGCGTTTTAGTCCCTGAGTAATTTTCTATTCGCATATTACTCCCTGTACTTTGAAACTCTCGTTCTACCCCCTCTGGTTTATAGAAAGAGAGTTTTAAAGTACATGGGGGTAAAATGAGAATCTAAAATTACTCAGGGACTAAAACGCAAAAAGAACGAAAAATAGATGATATAAAATTACATACTTTTTGTATAGTGGGGATTTTGAACCCATATCCGAGAGAAAAAGAGTAACACTGGATAAAACAAGGAAAGAACATATAAGTTATATTAATTGCAATATAGGTCCCTATAGTATACAAAAAATACAAAACTGTACTTCTCCTTTGTTGGTTGGATAAAATATATAGCATCCATAGTAGGTAATGGTTGTCTTCTCTTATGTATATCTTCCACCACTACAAAATTAGTTTATTACATTTTAGCCACTATACTTTGCTAATATTACATTTAAACCCCAAAATATTATATAGAGAAGAAGTTTATAATATTTACATGAAACTCCTTCTTCAGTTATATCTCCCATCTTGCAAGAATATGACATAATCTTAACAGTAACTCTATCCATTACTAGTACCTACAAGTAAAAGTATAGGGGTATTTTAGTCATTTCACATCATTTTTTTACCTACTAGTGGTGTTTTTTACCTTCCAGCTTGATTTTTTATCATTCTTTTTTGCTGATCGAAGCATTTCATATAATAATCCTGCAAAAATTAATTTAATTAATCTTTACTAGAATTAAGAGATTATTATATCGTTACTTCAGGGTTTAAATTGGAAAAAATTAAGGGTTTAGCACATTTGTTTGTAGAATTAGAGAGTAAAACATAAATTACACAAAAGGGAATTTGATTAACTTTTAATTTAACTGTTTTGATCATATAAACATGATTAAATCAATAAATTAAGTGAAAAATTGTGTAAAAAAGTAGTGAATGGTTAAAAATAACGTACTATCGCGTGTGAATTGACGGAAATATTTGTGATCGTAGCCTCCACCTTGCGACGTCGTATCGGAATCAGACATTGACATGATTGAAGATGATGATGATGATGATGATGAGGGATCAAAATGCAATAATAATAATTTGAATATGAATTGGTAAAGTAGTTATTATAAATTGTGAGGAGGGGTTTGTTATATTAAACGTTGACTATTTGAAGCCCTTAACGTTGACCGGGAAGTTATGTTTTAATTTTCGTCGTGTTTCTGTTTCGTGGTATTTCACTCCTTATTTATTTGACGCGGTGGAATGGGTTCGAGAAAGAAATGGTTTTGAAGGTGACAAAATAGAAACTTCTCTAAAATTAATTTATTTATTTAATACTAATTCTTAAAGTCAAATGTCCATACACTATGATCTCTCTTATAAGCAATCTTCACAACTTTTCCATGTTTTGAACAAAAAAAAATGGTCGATAGACATACGTTTAACTTTTTTTCAATAGTAGCTTAGGCTATGCAGTAGATCTTCCCGCCTAGGTCCCTCTCAATCGTTTACGCCTAGTTAAAACTCTAGTCATTTTTTCCTAGCCTTAGTCGCCGTGGAATAGGCGCCTAGCCCATTTAGGCACCGATTGATGGCAAAAAATGGCCGCCTAGGTGCCGATTAATGACAAAACATGTCTACATAGGCCTTCTTGTTATTTTTCTTTTTCTCAAGAATTTTTTAATTGATATTATAACTCAACTTTTAGTATTTTTATATTTACTATAGTGTTTTTAAATGTATTTTATGACTTAATAGTTAAATTTGATATAATTACTAATATATATTACTAAATATACAAAATTACACAGCGGGATTCAAAACCGTGTAATTCCGCCTAGGCCCCGTGTAATCACGCCTAGGCGTTAGGCCCGGGTCGACCGCCTAGGTCGCAAAGCCGAGATCTACAGCATAGAGCTTAGGTTAAAAAGTTTACGAAATACACGGATTAACCAATAAATTTCGAAAATTACCATACAACGAAACTAATAATAAGAAGGAAAAACAACTAAAACAAAATATCCTGCTCTGGAACAGCAATACCCTCGTGAAATGTCCCAGTGACACTGCAAACTTGATACAAACCTCGATCCAAATGATTATTGGGAAAACGAATTCAAACCTCAAGAAGAGGGAGAAATGTCAACTGCCATTTTAGCGTCCACGAGAAACAATCGAAAATAATATAAAGATTTTAACGATTACTGCAAGAAATTTGTGGCGTTGGTAGTCCACATACCATCAGATTTTTCACTAGTAAGGTGAAATCACCAGAACAATATCAACCGACCAAAGGACATCCAAAACCACAAAATAAAAAAACTAGCGAGTTCAAATAATACAAACTAATGAGTGTACAACAAACACCAATTAATAAATATACCAAGTTGAGAGCCCAACAAACAGTAGCAACAGAGCCAGCGCGACAGCTTCATAAGCATTTATAAGATGTTAAACACACATCGAATCAGTTTAATCCAAATTCTTCTCCTCACAAGAAAACTGCAACCATCTCCCCATATACAGCAGAGCTAAAAGAAATTGGCGAAAAATGAAGGACAAACGCCCTTCTCCATATTCTTCAAATCAACGTAAAAAGTCGATAAAGCACTACCCTGTAAAAGTAGAAACCAAGGTCACTGTATCGTGAAACAAACCCCACTGAAATGTAACATTGATCCCAAATCTCACCTTGTTCCAATAAGTAAAGAAAAATGCCACACTATCGATCAAGAAAACAGGCATCACCAACTATAAAGTTGGGTTGAGCATTCTTTTAAGCAACTTGGTTGCAAGATCCAAAAGAGCAAAAACAAGACCCAAAAGTAAACCAACAGCCAAATTTATGGTAAAAGAACCACCAAAATCGTAGCAAAAGGAAAGATAAACTATGAAAAAGAAAAGGGAGACGTTGAAACAAAACCGAAAAGAGAAGAAAGATCGAAAGTAAAATAACTACCCGGAACAAGAAAAATAAAAGATTAGGAGTGAAAAGGATAAGGAAAAATGACGGAAATGGGGTGCCGTCATCATCTTGAGGAAGAGATTAGGGTTGGGCAACGAGGGTGACAAGGGAAGAAGTTTGAAAGTTCAAATTATTAAAAGGAAAAACTATATGGGCAGATAGGTATTAAAACAACTCTGAGTAAACAAAAACTATATTGGCATAATACAAACACTGAGTACTCGGGTATTCTACACCGATTAACAACAAAAATAATTGATTACTCGGGTATTCAACACATATTAACAACAAACCCTATTGAGTACTTACAAGATATCACAACGTAACGGTTTTAACCATTGGTTACGCTTTTCAAATCCATAACCACATTATTCGGTTTTAGTTTTCTAAACGGTCTTCTAGTTTTTAACCATAACCAAATGATAATTTAATAGATATATTATTTTTCATCAAATAAAACCACATATATAAGAAAAGAGTTCAAAGTATATAAAATATTGATTTGGTCTTTAATTGAATTTTATATTTACTATTTAGTTTGTTAAATCTAGTATCTAGATTTTGGTTTTAGAATTTCAACATATCTAATTTAAACTAGATTATAATAGAATTTAAAAATATAATGATAATAAACGGTTTTCGGTTATCCGTTTTGATTTTTATCTTAAACCATAACCTAACGGTTTTAACCATCGGTTACACTTTTCAAAACCATAACCTAATAGTTTTGATCACGGTTATATAATTCTGTTTAAATCGATTCGGTTATCATCAGTTTTGGTTTTTTAGCGTAACCATTGTCATCCCTAGGTATACACTAACACATATCCTGGTATTCATCCTTGTAATAAATAACCACGAGTGTTGGTCTTGACCATGTTGTTACATTAAGACTTGTTAGAAGAAGTTGGCTTGTTTTATTGTTTCAAAGATGGATAATTATGATTATGGATTTTAGGGTTGGATGAAGGTTCAAAATTGGATTGGGGAAGTTTTTCTAAAGAAAATGATTGAATTTTTGTTTTTCTTTATTCTAGAAATTTATGTGTTTGATAATAAACTGATAAATACTTAAAATAAAAAAAAGTAGAAATTTAAAAAATATTAACAATATACTATGAAAAAACTAAAATGTTTTAAAGTCGATATCAAAAGAATAGGGGACAAAATATCAAAACTCTCCTAAATTAGGAATAAAAACATCTTTTCCTTCAAAAATTTAAATCACATTTATTATAAATCACTGAAAAAAAATTATATACTAACAAGATACATTGATCCAAATAAAAAAATTTACCTTAAAAAAAAAAAACTCTTTTTCTGTCTCCGTTTTGCTGCCCCCACTCGTGGACAACCCACCCGTGATCGAGTAGCTAATTACTAAAAGTAGTAATCAAATTAAAAATTAAACTAATACAAAAATAACTATTTTACATTATCATCATAAACTAATCCAAGTATTAAAGTCATGATAACTACATTTCATTTAACTTGTAAAACATTTCAAAACAAAACACTAACATATAACCAATGTAAAATATTTAACTCAGTAAATAATATCAAAACAAACACTAACATTCTTACATTACCGATTTTATCTAATTTGGCGACGGAGTTAAATCGATTTCATTACCACCGTTACTATAAACATAGTTATTATAGTACCTCGATAAAACCTTACACTTAACCACATTATCATAAACGTAAAATCCCGGTGTAACCATGATTCGAACAATAATAGGTACTAATTTTCGAGTTTTTTCACCACCACCCATATCTTCCATATAAACCGAATCGAATTTCACTTCTTTATCCACTCTAAAAATTTGTAAACCCGGGTGCACAGAATTAGCCAAAAGATGCACTAAATAAACCGCTTTAGAAGCATCAAAGAACGTTTGTAAAAGTTGTTCGGACCATGCTTGATTCCACCCTAGCATTGCCACAATTTCACTCATTTTTCTGTCACAAAATCTACTAAAATCGTCACTAAAATGTTTAGTCCCTTTATTTAAAACCTCTTCCCATTTTAACCCGGTTAATCGAGTAAACATCGCGAAATTTGCTTCACAACGATCGATAGGGTTTAAGATCTGCAAACATGAACCTTTTTTGAAACCAATCGATTCGAAATCTTCGAAAAAAGCTTTGTTTAACAAGGCTTCGAGGTAAAAAAGTAGACCTCGAGGGTTTCTTGAAATCGAAATCTTGATTTCGTAAGGTTGGAGAAGTAAAGCTATATGATTATAAACTTTTCCACCGATTTGTCTTAATTGAAGAGTTAATGCACGGCTTAAAGTTCTTATAGAAGAACGAGCTTCTGAAACTGCTACAAGAAAATGCTCGATAACTTTAGATTCATCACCAACTTTAATAAACTTGTAATCAAACTGTACATGGACACTCTTTTCATGGTTTTCATTGTTTTCGCTTGTACTGTAAATTTGAAGGTTAGATTTCAAATCCTGACAATAGATTTCAAGCTTGTTAAGCTTTTTTTCAAGCTCAGACATGGAAGATTTCAATCTCGAAACTTCGTAAACAGCTTCATCTCTTTTTCTAGTAGCTTGAATAACTTTCTGGGAAAGTTCAGAAACTGCTACTTTCCAATTTTCGTCTCTAGAAATCGTTGAAGATGAATCTTCTGTTGATAATCTTGGACTTTTTTTTACTAAAGATGAACAAATCGATTTGAATATACCATTTGGGCTAGCTAAAGGGACAATGGTAATCTTTTCTCTATTACTTGGTCGACATTTATTGCATAAAATACCTCTATTTTTAGCAAGTTCTTCACTTTCGGAGCTTTTCTTCGATGTTCTTGTTTCGGAGCTATGGTGATTAGAGCTATTACTTGGGGTTCTTTCTCTGAAACTGTTGTGACCTTGTGAGCATTCTTCATCTTCATTACCTTCTTCGATCTGTGTAAACAAGAAAACCGAGCGTGGATTAGTGTTAATTTCATTATGGAAGTGTAAAAAACAAAATCAAATGAATTAGAACATGCAAGAATCTTACAGGAGTGAAATGAGAAAGATGGTGAGGGGAAAGGGAGGATTTGGATGAAGAGGTGGCCATTGAGGGTAAAGATTTTTTTGGGATATCTTATAAATTTGGCTTACATAAAGCATATGACAAAAGATATGAGAGTTGTTTTTTTATCTCTATGTATTTGTTTTCATATTTGGAAGATTTAATATGGTTAATTGCATTATTGGTCCTTGTGGTGTAGGAGATAGTTAATAGATTCATGTATTTTTGTACGTTGAAAATATTAACAAAAATACAAGCTATGATATGTATAAATGGAAACACGTTGCTAATAATATGCAAAGTCTTTTGGAATTGTGTGTCACTTCCTACTTCCAAACCGTTTCACGAAATCCATAATAAGAAAATATACTATCGCCGTATATATACATTATGTGTATGAGACAAATGTCGTTGCTAATTCTGGATTTATGTGGAAAGGGAGATGAAAGCCGATTTGCATTCATTGTCAAAGACCGATGTTGTCATATTTGGTCCTTTATTGACGACCAAATTCTATTGGCATGACGTCAGATTATCGAGTAGCGCTAATCCATAAGACCATGCAAATCTTTTATGGAGAGACTGGATAGACGATGAGTGTGAAATCTCTTATTTATTTTTCGAGAAACGTACATTTTGATATAAAAGAAGATCTAGTAAAAACAAAAAGGTTTTTGCCTAAATGGGTCTTTTGGAACCTACTTAGGGTGGAAAATTTTCATGACCAAAACATTGTTTGGGTTGCGCTTCTTAAACAAAAATACTCTGGTACCAGGTCTTATGATGCGTGAGCCAAAATTTTCTAACTTGAGTATGTACAATGACATTCTTGTTGGAGAAAAACTTCGGGTATGGTTGAATTGGAAGGAATTGAAGGTAAGTGTAAAGTTCTAGAGGGGTTGAATGTAACTTTAATCTAATATATGTCTATTTAAAAAATTACACGTCTCCTAAACTAAAATTGTTCAAACATGTAGGTAAAAAACTCTTACTCAAGGATACCATAGGTGATCTAAAAAGATTTCTGAGTATGGGAGATAAGTGTCATATGTGTTAAATAGTAAGTAGCTAGTTGTGGATAGTAAGATCAAATAATTTAAGCTAAATGAGGAAAGTTATAAGCAAAACTCTGAGGAAGGATATTATAAGATGTTGCTAAGAGTTTGTTAACTACGGAGCAATGTGCTAAGAGACCTAGAAGACTAGTTGTATATGTCAACGATGTTAAAGAACAAGGTTAACTAGGAAATGGATGATCAAGCTAAATATATGGAATGAGGCTACTAAGTGATCATCTATCTAAGGGAGATAATGATAAAGCCTAAGTAGATTAATCAAGATTCAAAGGCAACCACTATAAATGAATACCAAGTGTGTTCTCAAGAGATTAATTAACTAAAAGGTTTAGATACTTAAACTTAAGGTAGGATGTTAAAGGATGGATAAGTATCACTAAGGAAGCATCTACTTAAAGCGATAGACAAAGATACCCTAAGCCGACTAAGCTAATCTATCTTAGCTAAAACCTTAAGGTTATGTAAATATGCTTCTAAGTGTGATAAAGGTTCTCTTAATCTTTCCATCAAACACCAAGGGGCTCAAAACACAAATAAATAATATGAAAGCGATAAGTAAAAGATAAGGGAGAGAGAATACATGAGCATTTATAGTGGTTCGGTTTTCCTACATCAGGATTTACAAACTTTTCCATTAAGCTCATTGGCATCTTTTAAGGGTGAGATACAAACTGATACAACGAGACTTTTTCCGATTATGTCACAACCTGAACTTGAATGAAATCAAGCTAACTCCCTTGTGCACTTATTCTCACAAGTAAACCCCTTCTAATATGGAAGTGTTCTCCCTATTCTATAAACAACAAGACATAAGCTAACTTCTAATATAGACATGAGTGTTATGTATAGATAGATTACAATGAATGTAAATGGATAATCCTATATGAGAAACGTTGTACCGTTTTTCGCAAACCGAGTGACCGTTTTTATCCCAATGGATATTTTCCACATGGAATCTTTAGTATCATGGATATTATTTTTAATGACATCGTTGTGGATAAAAAATTATACCATTTTTTGGAAAAAAACATACTACCGTTTTGGATCAGAATGTTGGTTAAAGTAGTTGTAAAGTTGCCTATTTTCTCTGAATTTTCCTGGTTCTTATAGAAAATGGTATGCCGGTTTCTGGCATAAACATTATACTGAGTTGGAACGGTGTGCCATTTTAGGTTTATCGTTTTTAAACTGAAATGACACTCAACATATTTTTACCATTTGACGTATCGAATCGAAACACTTCCGTCATAAGAGTTGTATGATATGAAATACTACAATAAATGTTAGTACCACTCAAGAGAAACAAGGCATCACACACAAGGATATATCAAGTAATACATGTAGAAGAAATCATGTGAAATATATAACAATAAGATCATGATGTTAATCAAGTGATAAATAAGGATGTTTCCAAAGTGTTTGTAGAATGCTTTTACTCTAAACATGTGATATGTTTCTAAATATGAAATCATATCACAATGTAATATACACATTTAGAGGGGTTAAGTGTATGACAAATAATACCAAGAAGTGTCCTATACTTAACCAATCGATCACATAGACAAATAAGTGTGCAAATAACCAATAGGTGCACATATAATCACGGTGTTCATGATTGTGTCTCTAGATCTTATCACGAGATGTGTTTAAAAGTGATATCACATAACAATAAAGTTTATAATATTTTAGACACATAATAAGTTGTTTAATAGAAAAAAAATCTCATATTATCAAGATGAAAGAATGCATATTCATAAAAGTGAGATATACTTAGATGCTTTAACTCTTAACATATAAAATGATCTAGTACAATATACAAGCAAATTCTTAGTTGATCGCTTATGCAAAGGAAAAACATATAACAAGTCATAACATAAGGAATGGTCAACTCATGTGCATGTCTATACAACGAGAATAATCATGCTTGAGACGAGTCAACAAGTGACAAAATATATGTTGCGCATATGGAAATATGCAGAAACAATTAGCATGATAAACTGGTGGGGGCAAAGGTGTGATAAAATAATAAAGAGTCACACACCCTTGAGAACCACGGAACTCACTGCAAGTATCACAGATCGTTTGCAAGTTTTAATGATAAGTCAAGTTCGTTCGCAGGGATTGTATCCGTTAGATCTACTTATATTTAACAAGCGTAGATGAATTTAGATGTTTTAGATAAAAATATAAAAAGATAAATAACTATCTAATGCAAATAAATAAATAAAACAAATAAACAAAACAAATAACTAAATATGAATGTAAGTCAATTAAATTAGGATTACTAAGTCTATTACTAAATTGTTATTCTAACCTGTCACATTAAGCATTATATATTAACCAGGATTCTAAATTCTACCTAGCCTTTTCTAGGCTTAGGAGCAACCTCTCCACTACTAGGGATTCCTAAGTAATGATTGGTGATTAAATCAAACCTTAATGGCTATCTAGTTAAACTAGACGATTATGTGGTGTTGTCAATAACTAAGATTAATCCTAAGATTGATCAGATCTAGGGAAATAAGTCAAAACACATAATAACAATATACGCCAAGCTTAATCAATTAGAATAACAAATAGGATTTAAAGACAAAATAATAATCCAACAATTAAAAGTAAACTTACAGAATAAAAGCTTAGAAATATGGTTAAGAATAGATCTATAGCTAATTACTCTAAATATAGAGAAGGTGAGATGTAGAAGAGGAGTTGTCAGTCTCCAATCTTCTTCTTCTTGTCTTCCTCTACAGGTCAACTTGCTTCTTGGATGAATAGCTTGATTCTAAGGATGAATATCTAACTAAAGGACTAAGCTATTGTTTAAAACTAAGAAAATATAAGTAAAGACTAAGCCTATACTTTGCAACTGAGCAAGGACATGTTTACAATGGTATAAGGGTGTATTTATAGATGTCATGGAAGCCCTAATTCGTTTTCTTGAAGGAGAAGTAAGTAGTGGACTCCAAGCCCAACTCTAATTCATATGGAAATAAAGATAAACACTGCTGGACCGTTTTGAGCATATCTTCTTCGTTATTGGTCGGTTTGAGCTCCATAAGATACCAAAAGAATCGCAACAGAATTATCTTGACCCTTGAGAAGGAAATCACCAGATTCGGCCTATTTCTTAGGTAAAAACGCATATCTTTGGACGTGTATGCAGAATCCCAGATTTAGGCAGCTTTTCCTTTTCTATCTTTTTAGCTTTTATTTCCTTATCTCCAATTACCATGCTAATCTCTTTCCATAAGTTGTTGTCTTTGACTTGGACTCTAATTAAGCTCCATAATTATCTTTAAAGCTTCACACTAAATAAATAATTAAACCCAATATGCTCTAAAAATATTATTTTACTAAATCAAGACTCAGAATAGGAAAGTGTAGCATTTCTCAAGAAAATCGACTATAATGACTTCTAAATCACTAAAAATGATGTCTCATCCTAATATAAATCTATCACAAATGAGGAGACATCATAAACGCACAAAGATTTATCTCATAAAGACACACACAAAAAGCGCAATATGCTAACAGAAAGTATTGTCGGTGGAAACCAGAGCCATCCGGGTCCTTTTCGGTAAATTTAGCATATAATATTTTAGTGCCTCTGGAAGGTGATTCCAGATTTAAAATTGGAGTTACCGTGAAAAAAAATGCTCATAAAAGATCAGAGTTTTACTGTGAAGATTAGTGTGTGACTGTATACCATTAACGGAGATTTTGTATAAACAAGGGATTGTAAAATTAAATGGTAGGCACTTTATGTGGAGCAACTATAGAGAACACAAGACACTTGTTGCTTGAATACATAACTATAACTTTACATAGATAGGCGTACAATAACATGTATCAATTAGTTCATAAACTTCTGTGAATAAATAGGTTGCTTTGATGTTGCCACCGATGATGAAGAACAACTTGCTGTGGCGTTTAAAAGTTTGTCAGAAGCATTGAAGAATAAGTGCTTTGTTGTAGGCACAATTAGTTTCAGCTAAAGTTTAGATAAGGATCGTGTGGATGTTATTATTTTTGAAAGTCGTTCCGTTAATTTGAATTAATAAAAAAAAGTAATATTTGAACCACTAATTAGAATTTGTTTTAGGCCTTAAAATACCAGGACAGGTCTTACGCAACCACAACCTTCGAACATTATTTATTCCTGTCATCAATTCTACATATTGTTCAAAACAATAAATTACAAAAAGAAAAAAACTTAATAGTCATAGACAATGTTATTTCCCGATAAAAGTTAAATATAAAAAAAATTATATTCCAAAAAGAGTTAAATAGATTTTTCTAGTGCAAATTTTTACTCACTTACATTAATAAATTTTGAAGGCAAATTTTATAACACTTCAAAATTAACGAGCATTCTCATCTTCGACCATTTTTTTTTTATGTATGGGTGTTTGGGCCAACTTACGCGCACCACGACTATTTCCATAGAAAATATACACGCCTTCTCATGTATACTCCCACTTAATCAGAACTAGGTTTCCCATGTTCAGGGAAGGGACTCGAACCTTGCATCTCTTGTTTACTCCTTTTTAAGGGCTCAATAAATAACAAAATTGGGGAGATTCAAACCCTATATCTTTTAAGTGAAAGATAATTTTCTGACCATTGAACTAGTCCCAATGATTTCTTTGACCAGTTCTTGTACAAGTCAAATGACTTTTGTCCGAGTAATATAACAAAGAGTATAATTACCCTTTTTAAAATAAAAAGATATAGGAGTATTAGTAGCTATTTTGTATAGTACAAGGACTAGAGATACTATCAAATAATTTTATCTTTACGTTGTAATTATGATATATTGTCATACTCTTTTCACTGTCTGTCATTTGCTTTAATGTAAATCTTTTCGTCGGCTTATAATCATGATCTCGGACCTATTCACGAGCATGTATACCGTACACTATTGTAAATCAACCCAAAAAAGACAAGGCAGAAGAATTACAAATGCAATACCCGTGTCAGAGTTTATCCTTATGTGTGCATATGGTCAAAATTTACCTCTTAGGCAAATGATCAATTTTAAAAAATGAATATCATGTACCAAACTCTTGTCAAGACATTGAATATCATCTTATTTCGTTAATAAAACTATTATTGTTATGCGTAATTACTTCTCATAGTAGAAGATATTTATCATAATCAATGTAGACCCTTCTTCATCGATCAATTTACACATTTGCCATCCTTTGCCATCCTTTGCCATGTATATATAGATTTTATAGAGAGTGTAAATTAAATATGTTCAATTTTATGTTAAGAATTTATAAATTCACCGGTCAATAAAACAAATTTCATGATTAGCTTGCGTAAGCAGAAGAAAATGGATAGCAAAAGTGGAATGGAATGAAAAGATGGAGGGAGACACATGATCTAATTGCAAGCTTGGTCAACTTTAATGCACGTAATAAATGTCGTATTAGTGTTTCTCCTTCCTTTATTACACATATTCAAGCATGTAAGAATTTATTACTTTTCTTTTATTTGTCCGAATGAATATTCGTGAGTAGTAGTAACTCAATGGAGTGGAATAAAAACTTAAATCTTTTAACACAATGGAGGCCACTTTTGAGTTCATGTGATAAATAATTAAATATTTTTCATATAAGCGAAATTTTGAGAAGAAAAATGAAGATAAATTTACACCATACTTTAATCCTTCTGCAAAGGCGTAGTTTATCTTATACATATTTAATACACGTTAACAAAAGGAAGGACTTACATTGAATCACGCTCACATTACATCGTGATTAATTGGCTGAAAACGCAAGTTACGTTCAATGACGATTTTCCTCTATTTCTTTGAATGGTTAATAAGGATAAACACCCTACATTTTTTAATACACGTAACGTATAAGGAAAAAAAAAGAAGCACGCCCTTTGATTTGGCTGAAAGCACAAGTCATTTTAATTTCTCAAAATAGTTGCTTTTTTAATTATCCTAAGTAATTACAAGTTAATTACTTAAATACTTTTTTGAAATAAAAAGTAAAGATGAAAACACTGTAAATGACAACTAAAATTACTCGTTAGAGTAGTTCAAATAAGTTTTGACCTATAACACGAGGTTATGATTAAGGTAGGACATGAGTTAATTTTGCTACAAGTTTGAGATTCGTATACCCGTTAATAAGGGAATCGGACTTAGGGTTTAAAGGCATTGCTCCGTAAGGTCATCACGTAAAATTTATTGACGCTAAGAAGCATCTTTCTTTAACATTTTATAAAAAATTCAATAAATAATAACACATACACGTGTAACAACTAATCAAAAAATTAAAATTGTACTATTATGGTCTGAATCAAACAAGTAATCCATTGATTAAAATATGACTAGTTTACAACTAAGACAAACCACACACATGCACATTCTCACTTAACTTTAGGTTATATACATATATGTGTGTATGTAAGCGCGCGTATACATATACTGAGATAGAGGAGATCCTGGTTCTGGGCGAGTCTTTTAAAAGGCAGAGACGTGCTGGTGCACGAGGGGATCATCCAAATCGGAAATGGTGAAAGTACTAATATCTGGAAACACTAGTGGCTAAGATAAGTCCTTATTCGGGATAAATTCTCACATTCAAACATTAATATTGTGGACCAACTCGTGAAGCGTGGTGATGACGCATGGGACTTGGAGATTTAAGATGCAAATTTCCCTGAGCGTGTCCGAATTAAAACTGGGGAATGCCTTACTTGGCCTCACACTCGATTTGGAGAATATACCACCAACTCAGGATATCAAGCGTTAACAAAGAAGGCTATCTCAGAATCGGCACAATCAGTGATAAAATAAATAATAGCCATATGTAAACTTTAACTTAGGTGCAGTAAGTACATTTAAAATGTTGTCATTGACGATATAGGTAGGGATGTCAGCTTCGGTTTTTTGCAAAAATATTAAAAATCATAACTATAACCGTTTATTTTAGTAAAAAACCATACCATAACGGTTGTAACCATCGGTTACACATTTCAAAACAGTAACCGTATTATTGGGTTTTGGTTTTTGAAACGGTCTTACGGTTTTTTACCATAACCAAAATATAATTTATAAAATATATTAATTTTCATAAAATCAAACCATACATATAAGAAAAATCTCCGAGGTATATAAAATATTGTGTTGGTATTTGATTAAATTGCATATATATTATTTAATTGGTTAAATCTAGTGTTTAAATTTTGATTTTAGAATTTTACTTTATCTAATTTAACCTAGATTAGTATAGAATATGAAAAAATATATATGATAATAAACGGTTTTTGGTTATTAGGTTTTATTTTTATCTACAACCATAACCTAACGGTTCTAGCCATTGGCTACACTTTTCAAAACCATAACCTAATGGTTTTAACCACGATTACATAATTCGTTTTTTGATGACTTGGTTATCATCGGTTTTTTTGGTTTTTAACCGTAACCATTGTCATCCCTAGATATAGGTCTCAAATATAAATTAAACATTCATAAAGCGATAAATAAATAAACCAGATAAGTATACATATCAAACTAGACAGCCCATACTACCCAACAAGCTATATACACTAGCAAGTAATAATTACGTTGCAAATGATATTGTTGTCTTGCCCATATGACTTCCACCACAACTCTCCATCCTTATTACTCCCACTGGTAATACCCCGAGTACACCAAACCTACGACCCACTGGCCAAGGAACTCTCTGTCACATGCGCCAGGTGGGAATAGATCATGATAGTCGTGTTAACCCTAACAAGTTTGTTACCACCCAGTGCAACACGATTGTATCATGTCGGACGATCGATCAATAGCGATATCAAATATCAAATATGAAACGACTAAGTAGGTTACTTCAACAATGATATCAATTAACAATTAGTGGATAGACGACAAAGTAAAGGAAAAATATAACCATTTGCTAATGTGTTCTATATGCTAATCAATTAAAGGTGAAAAGAATTAATGTTAGGTACGTAAGGTAAAGGGTTACGGTATTGAGAGTGTAAAATTAATCTAAATAATTATTTAAATAATATTTTTATCAATAATAAAATTAATGATTTAACACAAATTAATATATTCAAAAATTAAACTATATTTACGGGACTCGCAGAAAGTGTGGCGAAGATAATATTGAAAGCGGCTATGACTTGTCAAGAAGGGGCAAGAACCAAATCTATTATCTGTTCAAACAACCTTGATATCATTCAATGTATTAAATCGTCGTTAGATACATGATGGCGTGTCACAACGTATGCATTACGGTTAAGAGAAATTGCAAAACTACATTAGAACACATGGTTAAAAAAACATACTTTTCGACGACTGAATAACTTAGGTTAGTAGGAATGCATACTCAGCTAGACGAAGAACTAGATATAAGGTGATCTTAGTTGAAATTCTGTTTCACTATACTTGGAATTTACTCCTCGTAGCTGTGAATGTTATTATTAGTACTTGTCCCAAAAAAAAAAGAAAAAACTCATCTTATTCTGCCTATAAAACATCTACCCACAATGAGTTTTTTTTTATTTTAGCTTTTTTTTTAAAGTAATTAGCATATGGTCATACATGGAGAAAGTTTTACACATTTAGCACTGGGGCTGGATCCCGATTCCCGCCCCTTGTTAAAAATGTGATTAAAATAGGGGCGGTCACTAGCATTCCGCCCCTAGTTCAAAATTTAAAAAAAAAAGAAGCAATTAACGTCTTAATTTTCCGCCTGGGGGGCGGTGGGGAGCATCACGCCCCTAGGCCAAATTGAAAAAAAAATAGGGGCGGTCATCGGGTTCCCGCCCCTTGATGAATAAAAGTGCTTCCCCAAAACATTCTACAGAAAAAAATTAAAACCCCAAGCTTTCTTTGGAGACTGCTGCCGCCGAGAAACCACCTGAACCGCCGCCGCCGCCGCCGCCTAGGAGACCATTAAACATCGCCGAACAAGGTATGTATCCTTTCCAAGTTCTCCCTTTTTTATTCTACTACTTTTAATCCATATAATTAAAAGTTAGGGTTCTTCAATTTTTATTTTTTTTTAATTTCGATTAATTAGTTTGATTAATCCATGAATAATTTATATTAGATTGTAATTTATTTTGATGTAAATAGAAAATTGTGTTAATTTTTACTTTTAGGTAATTGCAAAATTGGTCCATGAAAATTTGAAATTTGCATTTTTAGTCCTTGTTATATTATATAATTCCATTTACACCCTATGTTGATTATAATTAGATTTTTGATGTAATTGGCATTTTTTAGTTAATTGCACAAGAGGTCCTTATTAATTTTAATAATTGCATAATTGGGCATTTTAGTTTTATATATTTGCAAGTTAGTCCCTTTATTTTATATAAATAGAAATTTGTATTAGTTGTTCTTTTTAGGTAATTGCACAATTGGTCCTTGAAGTTTTATACAATTTCATTTAAACTCATTCATTGAATAAAAATATTTTTATTCTTTTTCTTGATAGGTATAATGGCTTCGAGCAGCAATACGAACACTCTTTTGTGGAGACAAACCAAACACGAGCACCTTAGTGAAAGAGTTTGGAACAACGTAAGTTTTTTTAGTGTATTTATATAATTTAATTTAATTTATTTGTTTTTTTATCGCTTACTTTTTTGTTGGGTTATAGGGACGAGATGCTGTTAGCCTCACCTTGTTTTTATTCCCGTTTTAATATTCGACAAATCATCCTTTAAACTAAAATTCATTTTGGTATCACTTAAAACGTTTTCCAAAACCCTCATTAGAATTAAGTTGTGTTTACTTCTTATTCCTTAGCTTGAAATTCAAAGTAACAGCACCGCGGTACACCGGCCGAGTGACGCGGTACACCGCAGGTCACGGACCAGTCCCACGGTACACTAGATGGGCCGACCAGTAAGCTCAGAAATCTGCACGGTACACCGGACCCTTGGCACGGTACACCGGACCACTACACGGAGCAGGCATGCGGTACACTACATGGTCCGACCAGTAAGCTCAAAAGTCAGTCGAACAGTCACGCGGTGCACCGGACCCTACCCGCGGTACACCGCACGACAGGGTTTCAGCTCTATTACTAGAGGACAAAGCTTATATCCGTTGGGAGATTAATAGATCCGTTAGAGAGAAGCTTTATGACCGTTGGACCATCTTTTCAGCTATAAAATAGAGTTCATTCAAGACACAACTCAAGCCTTCCATCTACCAATCTTAAGAGCAATTAATTCTATCATTCAAGGAGGTTTCAAAGGAGCATTCAAGTCATATTTATTGTGAAGCTAATTAGTTCTATCTACTCATTTAGGAGTTTAGTTACAAAGCTTTAACAAGCACCCCTAAACACTTTTCCCTTTCCTCTTAGTTCTTGTAATAGATTAAGAGAGTAGTGTAAGCATAGGTTTATGCTTGGTTCCTTGTGTTGGTGATAACACAAGAGTATTTTCCTTCAAAGGGTTTTTGAAGTGGTTGTAAGGGTTTGTATCTCACCCGGTTAAGAGTTACGAAGATTAGTTGAGAATCTTGCAAATCCTAAGGAGGCTTCCTTAGGTAGTGGATGTAGGGAAACCGAACCACTATACATCGTTGTGTATCGTATTCTATCTCTACACTCTTTATATTTCCGCACTCTATATGCTTGTTAAAATGCCTACTTGAATAGTTTAATATTATTGCCTATTAGGATTATCTAGTTTTATACTATTTAGTTTGCTAATACAATAGGATTCAAATTAGCTTTTAATTTTATTTACTTGAAATAAAATTAGCCGATTAATTTCTATTGTCCTATTCAACCCCCCTTCTAGGACGCATATAGTATATCAATTGGTATCAGAGCCTAGCTCTATTGTACTTAATCGTTTCTAGAGTTAATACGATATGGATTCTAATCAACCGGAAGGTTCATGTTCTACTAGACCTCCGCTTTTTGTAGGAAAAGACTACTTTGGTTGGAAAAAGAAGATGGAGATTCATGTGAAAGGAATCGATTACTTTTTATGGATGGCTATCAAAAAGGGTCCTTACATTCCGTACGTTGCCGGAAGTACAACGGTGGTAAAAGATGAAGATGATTACACGGATCAAGACATAGCTAAACTTACCAAAAACAACAAAGCTATGAACATCCTCATCAATGGATTAAGTGTCACGGAATATGCTAGAGTGAGTGAATGCAATTCCGCTCATGAAATGTGGCAACTCTTGGAGCTATCTTATCAAGGAACGGAGGATATAAAAGAAACCAAAATTGGTCTCTTTATCACAAAGTATGAGCTCTTTCGTATGGAGCCCGATGAAGCCTTGAATGCTATGCATCAAAGATTTTCTAACATTGTTAACACTTTGAAGACTCTTGGTCAAGAGTACACCAACAAGGAACAATGCCGAAAAATCTTATTTGCTCTTCCAAGGAAATACAAGACAAAGATCAATTCTATAAGAGACACTAAAGATCTTTCAAAGATGACGGTTCATGAACTCATTTGCAACCTCATGACGGAAGAACTTGTGCTTGAAGAAGAAAAGATAAGAGATGATGAGGAGAAGAAAATTAAGAAATCTATTGCTTTCCATGCCATGAGTTCTAAGTTGAAAGAACGAAAAGAAAGGAAAGAAAGTGAAGAAGAAAACTCTCATGAAGAAGAAACTAGTGAAGATGAAGGAGTAGCTATGCTAGCAAGAGACATGAAAAAATTCATGAGATATAAACGCTTTGCCAAGAAAGGAAGCTCTTCCACACCCTACAAGAAGAATGATAGAGCTATCAAACAAGATGAACCCACTTGCTATCATTGCAAGAAGGTTGGTCATATCAAAACCTATTGTCCTCTTCTTCAAAAGGAGAAACCGAAAAGAGCTATGCATGCTAATATCACTTGGGATACTCAAAATTCGGATGAAGAAGAAAGTGATAATGAAAATGTCAATCTTGTTGCCTTTATGGGAAAAGTTGAGAATGATGAAGATGCTTCTTCGGATGATGATACCGGTACTACTCACTTTGCCTTTATGGCAAATCATGATGAGGTAACTCCTAAATCCAAACTCTCTTTAACTAATGATGATGCTAGTGAACAAGATATTCATGAGGCATTTGATTCTCTTTATAATGATTTTTTAAATTCTATTGAAACAAACAAAGTTTTAACAAAAGATTTAGAATTTGAGAAAAATAGAACTAAAGAGGTTTTAAAAGCTTTGGAAGATTGTCAAAATCTTTGTGATGAATGCATAGATGATAATGAGAAACTTCATCTTATTGAGAAAAATCTTTTGGAAGAAAAAGCTTTGTTAGAGAAAAAGATTGTTGATCAAAATGCCATTATTTTAAAATTTACTAGTGGGCAAGAAAACTTGGATTTGATTTTAGGTTCTCAAAGAATGGCTAATGAAAAAAGTGGTGTTGGATATGATCCATTCACTCACCAAAAACCTTTGAAAAATGTCTTTGTAAAATCAAAAATTTCAAATGCAATTCCATCCTCTTCAAAATCTTCTATCACTTGCACCTATTGTGAAAAACTTGGTCATGATGCATCTCATTGTTACTATCGTAAATTATTAGATTTGGGATCTCTTGTGCCAATTTGGAAAAGACCTAAATGGGTCTTAAAAAGAAAATCCACTAACCCTCATGGACCCAATCCTAATTGGGTACCTAAAGCTTAAATTATCGTTTGTTTGTAGGGGTTGAGCATCAAGAAGCAAAACATATGGCTACTTGATAGTGGATGCTCAAGACACATGACCGGAAATCCATCATTATTTACAAATTTATATAAAACTAAAGGTGATAAAGTTACTTTTGCCGACAACACTAAGAAACGCGTTTTGGGTAAAGGTAACATTGGTAATTTGGACTCTTTACTTATCTCTAATGTGTTACTTGTTGAGGGTCTCTCTTTTAACTTGCTTAGTATTAGTCAACTTTGTGATGTTGGTTTTAGTGTTAAATTTGAAGCATCTAGATGTGTTGTTTTCAAAAATGATGAGTTAGATACTATGTTTATTGCAAAAAGATCGGATAATGTTTTTGTTGTTGATCTTGAGAGTCTTATGTGCAAAAATATTAAATGCTTATCCGTGGTTAATGATAGTTGGCTTTGGCATAGACGTTTAGGACATGCTAGCATGGATTTGATTTCAAAATTATCTAGAAAAAATCTTGTTGTTGGTTTGCCTATTTACAAATTTGATAAAGATAAATTATGTGATGCATGTCAACTTGGTAAACAACATCGTTCATCTTTTAAATCCATTAATAAGGTCATCACCGTTAGGCCACTTCAATTATTGCATATGGACCTATTTGGTCCCGTTGATGTCACTAGTCTAGGAGGGTCTAGATATGTCTTTGTTGTTGTTGATGATTACACTAGATTCACATGGGTGATGTTCCTTGCTTTGAAAAGTGATGCCTTCAATGAATTTGCAAAACTTTGTAGAAAGGTGCAAAATGAGAAAGGCTACTCTATTACTTGCATTCGTAGTGATAATGGTAGTGAATACGTGAATTCTCCTTTTGTGCATTTTTGTGATGAATTTGGGATTGAGCATAATTTTTCGGCCCCTAGAACTCCCCAACAAAATGGGGTAGTGGAAAGGAAAAACCGAACTCTACAAGAAATGGCTAGAACAATGCTAAAAGAACATAGCTTGCCTACATACTTTTGGGGTGAAGCCGTCCATACGGCTTGTTATGTGTTAAATAGAGTTCTTATTAGACCCCTTATTAAGAAAACCCCTTATGAGCTTTGGAATGGTAGACCACCAACTATTGCTTATTTTCGTGTTTTTGGGTGCAAATGTTTTATCCTTAACACTAGGGACTATTTGGGAAAATTTGATGCTAAATCGGATGAAGGCATTTTTCTTGGTTACTCCACTAAAGGAAAAGCCTATCGCATTTTCAACAAACGTACTCGTACCATTGAGGAATCTATGCATGTTGACTTTGATGAGACTAATCCGTTTTGTATCAAGAAAGTGGTAGATGTTGTTGAAGATACTCCACTAGATCAACCCTTAGAATCTCCTATTCAAGAAGTCAAATCTCATGAAGAATCTCTTAAGGAAAATGATCAAGTGTTAAATGAAGCTAGTACGGATTTACCAAGGTGTTGGAAACATATCAAAGATCACCCAAGTGACTTAATTCTAGGTGATCCAAAAGAAGGTGTTACCACTCGCTCCCGTATTATTGCTCTTTGTGCTCATCAAGCTTTCTTATCTCAAATTGAGCCCAAGAATATTAAAGAAGCTTTGTTAGATGATCATTGGATTAATGCTATGCATGAGGAATTAAATCAATTTGAGCGTAGCAAAGTTTGGACATTAATGGAGAAACCAATTGGCCCCACTATTATTGGCACTAAGTGGATATTTCGCAACAAGCTAGATGACACCGGCATCATTACTAGAAATAAAGCAAGGTTAGTTGCTCAAGGGTACAATCAAGAAGAAGGTATTGATTTCGATGAAACTTTTGCTCCCGTAGCTAGACTTGAATCTATTCGTATGCTACTTGCTTTTGCTTGCTATATGAATTTTAAACTTTACCAAATGGATGTCAAAAGTGCTTTTTTAAATGGTTTTATAGACGAGGAAGTTTTTGTTAAACAACCTCCGGGTTTTGAGGATCCAAAATTTCCAAACCATGTTTTTAAACTTTCAAAAGCTTTATATGGTTTAAAACAAGCACCTCGTGCTTGGTATGAACGATTAAGCAAATTTTTATTAGATGATGGTTTTAAAAGAGGAAAAATTGACTCCACTTTGTTTATCAAAAGGTCTTCAAAAGATATCCTTCTTGTTCAAATTTATGTGGATGATATTATATTTGGTGCTACTAATGAAAATCTTTGTGAGAATTTTTCTAAAAGCATGCATAAGGAATTTGAGATGAGCATGATGGGAGAACTAAATTACTTTCTTGGACTTCAAATCAAGCAAATGAAAGATGGTATCTTTGTCAATCAAGCCAAATACACAAGAGAATTGATCAAAAAATTTGGCCTTGAAGATGCAAAGGAAATTGGAACTCCAATGAGCACATCCACAAAATTAGACAAAGATGAAGATGGTAAGAATGTTGATGAGAAACTATATCGAGGTATGATTGGTAGCTTACTTTATCTAACCGCTTCTAGACCCGATATTATGTTCCCCGTGTGTCTTTGTGCTAGATTTCAATCTTCTCCCAAAGAAACCCATCTTAGTGCCGTTAAGCGTATTTTTAGGTATTTGAAAGGAACCCTTAGTCTAGGACTTTGGTACCCAAGATTTACCTCCTTTGAACTAATAGGTTATTCGGATGCCGATTATGCCGGTTGTAGACTTGATAGAAAGAGTACTAGTGGTAGTTGCCAATTCTTAGGTCAATCCCTTGTTTCTTGGTCTAGTAGAAAACAAAATAGTGTTGCTTTATCCACGGCCGAAGCCGAATATGTTGCGGCCGGAAATTGTGTGACTCAAGTTCTTTGGATGAAACAAACCTTACTAGATTTTGGCCTAGAATATGATCGTGTTCCCATTCGTTGTGATAACACTAGTGCAATAAATCTTACCAAAAATCCCATTCAACACTCTAGAACAAAACACATAGAAATCCGCCACCATTTTATCCGTGATCACACTCAAAAAGGGGACATTGCTCTTGAATTTGTCACTTCCGAAAATCAACTAGCCGATATCTTTACGAAACCTCTACCCCAAGATCTTTTTGAGAAAATTCGTTGTGAGATTGGCATGCAAATTCTCTAACCCTTCTTTCATGTCATGTTTTTGTTTAGAGCTTTTTGTGTATATATTCTTGTTGCTAATCTTTTCTTGATGTTATAGGTTCCTTGAAACTTCTAATTGTTATCCATTTATGCCTTTAGTCCTTGTTTTTACTAAAAATGTGTTTTTTGACCCCTTAAAATTTTCAAAATTGTATCATTTGTTCTTTTTGTTGTTGACAAAGGGGGAGAAATTTTAGTTGAACTTTTTAAAATGCATTTTGTGAGGGGGAGTTTTTATAAAAACTCTAGTGATTAGGTTGAGGGGGAGTTTTTGTTCAAAACTTAATCTTAGGCATCTTCAAAAGTTTATGATTTGTCAAACATCAAAAAGGGGGAGATTGTTAGCCTCACCTTGTTTTTATTCCCGTTTTAATATTCGACAAATCATCCTTTAAACTAAAATTCATTTTGGTATCACTTAAAACGTTTTCCAAAACCCTCATTAGAATTAAGTTGTGTTTACTTCTTATTCCTTAGCTTGAAATTCAAAGTAACAGCACCGCGGTACACCGGCCGAGTGACGCGGTACACCGCAGGTCACGGACCAGTCCCACGGTACACTAGATGGGCCGACCAGTAAGCTCAGAAATCTGCACGGTACACCGGACCCTTGGCACGGTACACCGGACCACTACACGGAGCAGGCATGCGGTACACTACATGGTCCGACCAGTAAGCTCAAAAGTCAGTCGAACAGTCACGCGGTGCACCGGACCCTACCCGCGGTACACCGCACGACAGGGTTTCAGCTCTATTACTAGAGGACAAAGCTTATATCCGTTGGGAGATTAATAGATCCGTTAGAGAGAAGCTTTATGACCGTTGGACCATCTTTTCAGCTATAAAATAGAGTTCATTCAAGACACAACTCAAGCCTTCCATCTACCAATCTTAAGAGCAATTAATTCTATCATTCAAGGAGGTTTCAAAGGAGCATTCAAGTCATATTTATTGTGAAGCTAATTAGTTCTATCTACTCATTTAGGAGTTTAGTTACAAAGCTTTAACAAGCACCCCTAAACACTTTTCCCTTTCCTCTTAGTTCTTGTAATAGATTAAGAGAGTAGTGTAAGCATAGGTTTATGCTTGGTTCCTTGTGTTGGTGATAACACAAGAGTATTTTCCTTCAAAGGGTTTTTGAAGTGGTTGTAAGGGTTTGTATCTCACCCGGTTAAGAGTTACGAAGATTAGTTGAGAATCTTGCAAATCCTAAGGAGGCTTCCTTAGGTAGTGGATGTAGGGAAACCGAACCACTATACATCGTTGTGTATCGTATTCTATCTCTACACTCTTTATATTTCCGCACTCTATATGCTTGTTAAAATGCCTACTTGAATAGTTTAATATTATTGCCTATTAGGATTATCTAGTTTTATACTATTTAGTTTGCTAATACAATAGGATTCAAATTAGCTTTTAATTTTATTTACTTGAAATAAAATTAGCCGATTAATTTCTATTGTCCTATTCAACCCCCCTTCTAGGACGCATATAGTATATCAGATGCCGGTGTCTTGATAAAACCCTTAACCACAACTCCGTGGAAATTGGACCCACGGGTGGTGCCGCTTGTAGAAGAAGCCGGGTTTGGCGAGATTCGGAAGATTGAGCGGATAGTATTGGATCACGCTCTACTATCCGCGATGGCCGAAAGGTGGAGACGGGAGACTCACACCTTTCATATGCCCGTTGGTGAGATGACCGTCACGTTACGAGACGTATCCATGATCTTGGGATTACCTATTAGAGGACAAGTGGTGACCGATCCGGAGGGGGCTAACTTTGACTTTCAAGAAATTTGTCAGCATCTATTTGGTGTGGTTCCGGAACCCGATAGCAATGGGCGTAACGTGATATTGGTTAACTGGCTAAAGACCACATTTGGTACTACAAAACCCCGAGTAGGAGCTGAGCCGGAAGAATTACGTCACTTCGCAACGGCCTACATTTTGTATGTAATTGGTACTTTTCTTTTTCCAAGTGGAAAACAAAACACCGTGCCTACAATATATCTTCCACTGTTGCGTGATATAAAGGGTATTAGTCGATATAGTTGGGGGTCGGCCACGTTATCATACTTATATAGTGGTCTTTGTCAAGTATGTGAGGGTAAAATTTCAACCCTGAAAGGATGCGGGCTACTATTACAGGTATTTTCCAAATTTGTTATTCCCCTAATGTTTTATTCTACTAATTGAGTTTTCATTAAATAGTTATGGTGTTGGGATTATCTACACACTAGACCCCGCGTTTTAGTGAACCCCGTTCTAGAAGGATACGGTCCCGCTTCTCGATAGTAAGTTAATTGTTATTTGTTAGACGAATCAATTGATGTGTTTTTAATGGTTCGGTGTTTATTAATTATTAGTTGGAATGGAGCGAAGACATGGGCGGAAAGTTGCGGTCGGACTTTGAGAATATATCGCGATGACTTAGACTTGCAAGAACCAAATCAGGTTGGTGTTTTTTGGATTAATTAGAAATTTAAACACTTATTGACTATTCTATTTTTTCTCCAATAGGTTAATTGGACACCGTACGAGAATGATAGAATTAATTTTGTTTCCGAAACGTGTTTGCAATGGCGCGAGGTGTATCTATGTGTCGTTCCACTTATCCATTTCAATAACGTTGAGTGGTACCGTCCCGATCGAGTGTTGCGGCAATTCGGGCTCGTTCAAGATATTCCCGAACCCATCGATCAAGAGCAGGATAAATATCATACAACATTTGATCGTGTTGGGAGATCGACAGAGAATTGGAGTATAAAGTACGAGAGCGAAATCAGAAGATGGACAAACGCGTCTCATTATTTGCTAACGGGTTTAACACAAGGGCACGGGTGCACTCCGGAGTATGAGAAATGGTATCGCGAGAATTCTCGATTATATATCGCACCTCCTTTTGCACGAAATTTGGCCGATGAGGAAGGACAAGAGTACCATCCACGGGGATCTCAACTTAATAAACTTGTAAGTATCCAAGACTTTGTCTTATTATTTTGTTATACTCCGTATATATTAATTTGTTTTGTGTGATACTAGATTCAAGCTTCTATTGACGGGGCATACCGTGTTTGTGAGCCGGGCGTTACTATGAACGATATGAAGGCGCATATGAGACAAATGCTTGTATATTCCGGGGAACAAGGCTTGATCGATCGCATACCCGGCTTGAATATCACCGAAGAGGAACCCGAAGCTGAAGAGACTAGGAGACCATCAAGGAGGAGACGAGGAAATAGAAATTAATCCGTTTCGTTTTAATCTTTTATTAGTTGTAATCGTATTGTAGTACTAATCTTTTATTAGTTGTAATCGTTTTCTAGTTATAATTCTCGTTCTTGGATATTTGATTAACTTGGTGATGTAGTTGGATTTGTGTTTAATGTCATTGTGTTTGGAAAATTGTTTAGATTGTTGAAATAGAAATGTGTTATGAGGAAATAGAATTGTTTTAAGTTGATTGCTAAGTCGGGAAACAAAAAAAAAAAAAAAAAAAAAATCTGCCAAGAGGGGCGGCATGTAGCCCACCGCCCCTAAAACTCCTAAAAGTTCTGTCTAGAGGGGCGGTATGGAGCATACCGCCCTTATTTCGATTTTTTTTTTTTTTTTTTTTTATCGCATTGATTTTCTTTTATGCTCTTTGTACCCTAACCCACTAAACCCTTAAAAAACTATCCACTAACCCCTTAAAAAACTAATCCCTAAACACTTATACACATAACCCCAAAACCCTAAAACACATAACCCCTTAAACATTTAAAAAATAATTCGAACCACAAGTAGGGATAATCAAAATAATATCGTACTAAAGTAAACAAACAAGTTCGATTATATGGTTAGTCGTTTTAGTTCAACGATATTACATCAAAATAATAAATAAAACATAAGTAAAACTACTTTTTATTTTTCCGAGGCCTACCGCAAGTCTTTTTGTTGTGCCCATATTGTTTGCAAGCACTACACCGGTTGGTAACTCGATCTTCTCTAGCATCCATTTCGTTGTGAATTCGAGAAGATCTCCTTCGACCACTTCTTGTAATTAATCTTTTTTTACATGCCACAACTTCGTACCCTTCGATATGTGGGTAGTCGAGCTTATCCATTAGGGGACGGAACTTTCCAGCATACGAATCCATGTATTTCGAAAGTGTTAAATACTCGGAAACGTACGCATAATACCCTTTATTTTTATCGTACGTTTGAGTAATGCAAA
The DNA here is from genome assembly GCA_029959085.1 of Nemophila menziesii. Lineage (NCBI taxonomy): Eukaryota > Viridiplantae > Streptophyta > Magnoliopsida > Boraginales > Hydrophyllaceae > Nemophila > Nemophila menziesii. Next base: position 81,252 of record JARWIR010000145.1, on the reverse strand, counting down.
TAAAATGCCCACATGGACGGTGCAACATTTGCCACCTTCCACACCCACACAATTGGTCGTTTACATGTACAATGAAACTTGTTCTATCGCTGTCCGATCTCCTACCATCCAACGCCTTAACTACCCAAATATCATCATCTGCGTCGTATAGATATGCACGGTAACCAAGAGCATATTCCTCACTTGTATTTAGCTCAATGGTGACCTTCGGTGGGAACACCAATCCCTCTACCAATGCATCTTTTCCTAGTTGCCTCCTTTTCACAAAGTAACCAGCACTTTTCTCAAATGTCAACAACACAATGGCCGTAACGGGCAACCCCCTAACTCCTTTTAAAACATTATTAAAAATCTCTGATAAATTTGTTGTCATATTACCATAACGGTACCCCCCGTCATGCGCAAGAGCCCATCTTTCTTTAGGGATATCTTCAACCCAACTCTTGTATTTTCCGTCGTTTAACTCGCAAAATTCCCGGTAATACTTGTCGAATTCATGAATATCCGACATGTACGCAAGATCCATGAAAGCCTTTTTCGCCACACGGTTTTTGAACCGTTTATTCAAATTGCTTGCTACGTGACGCGCACAACATCGGTGAACTCCTTCGGGTTCCGGATATACATCGCGTACGCTTCTCAATATACCTTTATGTCGATCCGACAATAAACATATTTTTCGATCCTTTGTAAGATATTTTTTTAAACAAGTCAAAAAAAAGGTCCACGATTCGATCGTCTCTTCATCGGCTAAAGCATAAGCTAACGGGAATAGTTGATTGTTCGCATCGTACCCAACCGCAATAAGTAGTTTACCGTTATATTTTCCATATAAATGGGTGGCATCGATGCTAACCACGGGCATCATATGCTTGAAACCTTCAATATTCGGTCCATATGCCCAAAAAACCATATTAAATGTAGCTCGGTTACCGATCACACGTTTGTACTCAAACTCGTATATTGTTCCTCGGTTAGTGATTCGCAACGCGTTTAAAAGTTTAGGCAACTCTGTGAACGCACGTTCATGAGTACCGTATAATTTTTCGAGCACTTTTTGTTTACCACGCCATGCCTTAGCATACGAAATGAAATGACCATAGTCCTTATGTATTTGAGTTTGAATCAGTCCAATCTTCATAGCTATATCGGTGCTCACCATCGCGAATATTTCATCCCTTACAAAATCCGAACTCAATTGCCGGTGATTTTTTACGAGAATTCCGTGATGACACTTATGTCCTTCTAACCTAGTAATTTGCCACACATTATTACTACTATTAAAAGTACCACGAATATAAAATGGACACCCGTCTTTAGCGTGTACACAAATGCGTGTAATATATTTATTTGTTGTCCTTTCCGATTTACACTCCTTGTGGTTTTTAAGGTGCCACCTACTAACATCCAACAAAAGAGCACGCCTAGAAGCGTACCGCTCACCCAACATGAGATTAACTCCTTTCACCATGGACGATGGTTGACTCTTTTCCCAATCATGACACTCGACTCCTTCACTCATATCAAGAGGACCAAAATTGTATTTAGTTGGATTAGAGCAATCATCATCGTCATCGACGTCTTCACCACTAACTTCACCCTCATCACTATATCCATGATAACCCTCTTCATCGGATGCCACCGAATCGGATTCACTATCACTACCATGTTCACTATCAAAATCACGAATTGTCTCGCGAATCGGCTCAAGCGGTGTGGATGTATTACCACGCTCGCAAATCTTTTTTTTCCCTTTCTCGCGCGAATTGGACGCTTGTGTTTTCCGAATATCTTTAACCACGGCATAAATCTCGATAGCTTGGTATTGTCCGTTCCTCACCCCACCAACCATCGCATTGATTGTCTCCTCCCCAACATCTATCACATGATACCGTGGAGGGTTTGCCGAAACCGGACAACGCCATTTCAATTCGAAAATCACTTCATTTTCGTTCCACTTGCAATTTGAACACACGGCTTGTTTTAACCCACGTAGCCCAATATCTCCTCCGGTCATAAAAGCTTTACAATCTCCCCCGTTATATTCAACAACACCGTTACCGCTTTGAACAATATCACCCCGATAAAAACATAACCACGTAACATTCATTTTTTCCTACAACCCAATAAAACACACAACCAAATCAATACTAAATCAAGCACAATAAATAAAACCTATTTTAAACTAATCAAATCTAACTCAAACACAATATATAAAGCCTAGTTTAAACAAATCAATTTAAACCACAAAATACTACAATTAATATTATAACAAAAAAACCATACTTTTCTTACTTAAATATATATGATATAATACAAAATGGATAGAGTAATTACCTTTTGGTGAGATATCCAAGACTTTGATGAAATGGTTGTAGATTTTAGGATGAATTTGGGTGTATAAGAGAGAAATGGGGAGAGGGGGAGTGAATTTTCGGATTAGGGTTAGAGAAATTGGGGGAAGAACATATAATCAACAAGGGGCGGGTTCCCGTTGACCGCCCCCCTTTTTTTTTTTAATTTTGCCTAGGGGCGGGATTCTCCCCACCGCCCTCCTGGCGGAAAAATTAAGCCACTAATTTTTTTTTTTTTTTTAATTTTGATCTAGGGGCGGTCGGCTATACACCGCCCCCCTTTAATCCACAATTTAACTAAGGGCGGAAACCCGGAATTCGCCCCTATTAGAGGGGCGGAAACCGGGAACCAGCCCGGGTGCTAAAGTTGTAAAACTTTTCCTATAAACGCTAAATTGCTAATTACTTTTAAAAAAAAGGCTGAAATCAAAAAAAACTCACCCACAATCTTTCATAAATTCATACTATACACTATTCATAGCTTTTTATGACTTGTTACGATTATAGGTTACGACTACTGTATATATACAGATATCTTAGCTATAGTTTAGATAACCTATTCATTTATCATTTTATATACAAATTATATATGTTTTTATCCTGTACTTAGCTTTCTATTTCTGAAAAGGTTAAAAACATTAGTTTACTCCCTCCGTCCATTTTTATTTGTCCATCTTTCTAAAAAGAGGTGTCCAATATTATTTGTCCAATTTGTAATATCAAGACACTTTTTATCTATTTTTTCCAAGAATACCCCTAATTAAATAGTATAAAGAGTGTTGCAATAAATGACCCTATGTATATTAATTATGGGCAATTGTGTAAAATAGAAGAGTATTAAATGCTCTTTTTAATATTTGTGCACCAAAAAGGTGGACAAATAAAAATGGACGGAGAGAGTATCTTTTTTAAATTCTGTGAAGACCGTTTAATAATAACTATTAACTTGTTCTTTAGAGTGTTATCACCATCCTTATTATGAAGCTACTATTACACATCAACACATTTTTTTCTTGTAATATATATAATAAAGTATTATTCAACCGTCACATAATATATTCCTATTCCAATATTAATACACAAGATGGATTTTACCCCGATTCCAAAAGGGAAAACAAAAACGAGACACAATATCAAAACTTCTAAAGTACTACTCGTAGTAAATATGACTGCAAAATAACATCATTAATATCAGAATGATACTGCAAAGATATTTATGAACCTACCTATTATTAGTACTAGATGTGTGAACGTATGAATGAGGTTTAAATTAAATTCACAGGAAAAAGTAAGAAAAGTTGAAAGTTTTTTTGTCATTAATAAATTAATATTTTCTGAGCATTTATTTCTTAAATTGGGAACCTTCAACAACCAGAATTTATTACTAGCATAGAGATGGAGATAGATGGGAGATTGGGCCGAGCTGGTCAGGTATATTTAATGGTGTGAAAAGACATGGCCTACCTACCTAGCTGTAACAATTGCTCTGGCTTGGCATGTGATGTTCATAAATACATGTGTGTGACAAATGACAAATTTTGCGTAATAAGCGTTCTCATTTGTGTAATTGCTCACAAATAGCCAATGGACTAAATACAAATCCGATCTGGTTTGATCTGAACCGATTTATTCGAGTAATTTCGGGCCGGATCGGTTCACCTGTCCGAAATATATTCGGTTTGTTTCGGGTTTTCATTTTAATGATTTGATACGAAAGAAATATAAACCGTAGTAAATTCGAACCGAAAAATCTTCGGTTTTATCCGATTTTTCTTTCTTATTTCTTCTGTATCTGCTTATATATTGAATTGCTCCGATTTGATATGGATAGAAAAATCGGATCCAGACTAGCATATCGACATGGATTGGCTTTTAGATTTTTGTATCCAATTCGAAAACGATCGATAAAGTATTAATCCGATTTGATTTTAATTAAAAAATCTCAAAAACTGTTAAAAACTAAACACGATCCGATCAGAACTAATAGTCAGGTTGAGTTTATATTCAGGTTCACTATAGAAAATAAGATAAATCACAAGATATTATAAAATAATTGAAAATGCTATTAATTCAAAAATATGAAGATATATAGTTAAATACATATGTTCACATCATTTAAGAAATCAAAAAGAAAAAATAATTAAAGTTGATAGTTGATTTATTGGTTAAACTACTCTATAAATCTCAAGAGGTTTTAAGATCTGAATTTTATTAGAGTTATGATTTCGAATCCAAAATAACTCTGGTATGTATTAACAAAAATCAAAAAAATTTACTAATAAAAATCATACTTATTTGTTTCGTGTTTTGATAATCGAATTTCAAAAGCCTCTTGAATGATTTTTAATTAGTAACTTTTTTTAGTCTTTGCTAGTAAATATGACCAAACATAATCAATACAGTATGTTCCACACTATGAATGAATTTGGTAACATAGACGGGAATGAATAAAAAATATAATTCAAAATTATTCGAATGTCAAATCTTAATTGTCATCTCTTTAATAAAAAAAAAGAAAAAAAAAAATTGGATATGCATATGTGAGTTTATAGGTAGAATTTTCTTGATAAAGAATTACATTAATTTTTAAATATCTCTAATAACCTTATTTAAAGGGAATTAAGAAAATGATGGATCTCTTATATATAACCTTGTTTAGAAGGAATTAAGAAAATGATGGTTAATTACTTAGATATTAAATAAGAGTTTTTTCGGAATTAGTTTTTGCTAAATAAATATCAAATATCCATATCAAGTTTTTAGTAAACTAAGACCATCTCCAGCAGATGCGTCAAATGAATAAATACTGCAAATTTTGAATGAAAATACAGTAAATGCTCAAATTGCTCACTCTAGGAGATGCGGTAAATATTGGGACCCACAAAAATATGCGCTATATTCATTTTGATATACGCTATTTTCATTACATTTTTTTCATACGGTATATAATATTTTAATCAATTATAAGATTCTTTATAAATAAAAACACTTTTTTATTTACCAATATAAATAAATAATACACAATAAAAATATCAAATATATATATATATATAAATCTAATATTTTTAAAAAATTATATAAATTGAGGAAAAAAATTGAGATTAATCAAGTTTTTTTTTTAAAGTTTCATTGGTAAATTTTATATTATATTTATAATCAAATCTATTTTTAATACATTATTAAATTTTAAATTTAAATATTAAATAAATATTATTTATGTACATATATATATATTTAAGTAAAAGTAATTTTTTATTTAAATTAAATAATAATAAAATTAAATGTTATTATTATTACTATTATAAGTAATACTTTTATATATTATTATAAAAAATAAAATTATAAATAAATAGTAGATATGAAATATAATTATAGAGTAACTGAAATAGTAAAACTGGAAATTGATACGGTAAATTTATGAAGTAGCTATATTTTGATACGGTATAATGAAATATAGAGTATAAAAATAGCGCATCTGCTGGAGATGGTCTAAGTCACGTATCAATGACCAAAATTTAAAATAAAATTACGCATCTTACTTACAAGTTTCTTTTTCTCTTAAAACCTACAAGTTATTTTACTATTTTAATTTCAGCAAAACTCGATCTACGTTTTTTTTGTCACTATAGAATACTCTAACCACTAGAATAACTATCGATCTTAAAACTATATAGTTTTACACTAACCACATTCTTCGTGAATTTGCATACATTCAGGAACGAGTAATGATATTTGTCACCCTTTTTGTATCACCATTTTATCACCTCCTACGTGTATATCTACATGTACCAATGAATTGATTTCTCTATCCTATTTAATTTTTCTCTATCTTCTATTCAAGAAAATTAAAACATATATATAGAAGGGTGATAAAAAGGTGACATTAAAAGGGGTGACATATATTATTACTCTTCAGGAACTTATATTTGTAAGTGTTAATGTATAAATTATAAAATATTAGGTGTATATATTAATGCTTATACATTCCATTTTAATTTATCCACAAAACATTAATATGCAACAAAATATATTAAAAGTCACACCATATTACTAATTAAGTCTACTAATGGTTTCAAAAAGTTTGAAACTACTCAGTCTAATTCCGTTCTTTGAAAATATTTCTCGTGATACAACAACTTCCTCACTATATTTGCTCTTATATCATTGATTACAGCTGGTTTGTATGAGTAGTTTGCCAAGCAACCAATTCTGTAATAGTACTTCTCCCACAAAAGAACAAATTTTCCACAATCTATGCTCCCTTGCACTTATTGAGGTGAATTTTGTACCATATAGTACCATAATTTTTGGTGTCCAAAACTTTTAATTAGGCCGATCAAATGTTTTGTCATAGGACACGTACGCGATCAATATATAGTTTCACTGTATGGATAACATTCATGGTTATTATTTTATGATGGATTATTTATTTATTTTAATGGCTTTTCCATTTTTATAATATTACTTATTATTTTCACTTCTGGTGGTAAGAAATTTATAATTCTTAGTATTATTGCACTAATAATAAATCAAGGGTTGATATTTAACAAGCTCAATCTCGACGGGAGGCATGTCGTTAATTCAAGATATATTGGAAGACATTATTTTTCTTCAAATAATGTAATTTTATTCACTCTAGGGAATAGTTTTTAGCCCGGGAATATAATGTTTAATCCAGTCGGTTCTTGTCACCTTCATGCTTATTTTCATAAATATGCAAAACAATTTCATCTACTTTTGGGAATGAAATCCAATCAATGGAATGTGAGTTGTGATTTTAAATTAACAATCCATAATATTTTGTAAAATTGTTGCTCACGATAATATTACTTCATGAATATGTTCATGGCATAAGATTTAACGATAAATTTTATACGTGTTTATCCAAAACACTATACCAATAGAAATATAAATTAGAATATTATTCAATCACGAAAATATATAAATTTTCAAGTTTGTCTATACCCTAGTGAATAAGATTATATATTTCCTTGGAATATATCATAGTAGTAACATTTTCTCCACACACACAATAATAATAACCTAAACTCTTTCTCTTTTGTTTCACATAAGAAAAACAAAAATCTTGTTGTTTTGTTATCTTTCATCAAGTATGATAGTGTATATGAGCATAAGGCAGTGGAATGATTTTGTATAATATCTGGGGTCTATTGTGATATTTTGGATCCAACTATTGTTAGAGACTCGTGCTGATAACGTGTTAAAAATAATGTAGAACCATGAAATAAAATATTACTCGCATTATCTATCTTGAACAGTAGTATGAGTTTCCTTTATGTAGGACAATACAATTTATAAACTAAATACAAAAAGAATCTTTAGTAGTGCATACATCAAAAAAATTTACATTTTTAATGATGCAAAATATAAATTTAGCGATTCAAAACCGAGCTTAATTAATCACTTATGAAAGTTAGACCCGTCAATTGGTATTTATGGAAAGAAGAAAAAGTTTGAAACATATAATTGTGATTTTAAGAATACGATGGAAAAGTACATATTATATATAAAATTATTCTTCTAATATTTGACGTAAGAAAATAAAAGTTAATACACCTTAAATGTGTTGATACTCCCAAAGAAAGTTGACGCCCCTATGAAGAGGTTCACAAAGGGAACCAACATTCCAAGTCTCGTTAAACTTCCATATTCACCAATTTAAATGAATCATAAGCACACTCTTGCTCCTGATTCATGATTCGCCTCTGTTTTGAAATATTTGTGTAATAGAGGTTCCGATAAGAAAAAGAGGCAAAACAAATGTCATATACTAGTAAGGCTTAAGAGGTAATCTAGTTTTATCTTCATAACAAAATTTCAAGAAACCATACTACTGAAAAATATATAGATTCTCTAACTATAATCAAATGTGCCGGTGCCAAGATACAATGCTTGTTTGCTCAAATTTTAAGGATGGTTTAGGTGAAAATCCATCTAAATTATTCCTTGATGAACCTATCTTTGTTATGAGTTATTTAAGTGTTTTAAGGATAACTGAGACTCTACATCAATAACTGAGTATCCTGCACCTTCAATAACTTGTCTCATGGTGTAATATGACAAACGAGCATTTTCATTCAAAAGCAATGAAAAACATCTCCAATCATCTTCGTCAAGGACAACGAGATAAAAAGGTAATCAATAAGAACACATTAACTTTAGAAATTTTCTTTTTATATAGTATTTGTAACACACTATATTTGTAACGTTGTTATTTATTAATTTTAGTATCTTTGATTTTGTGATAGGTAATTAAAATTTTCCCTTATATCGATAGGTAGCCACGACAGAATATAATCATATATACACGTACAATGTATCAATTAATTCATATAATATTGGTCAAACGGTTGAACATCTGGGAGAATGGGTATTAGCGATTATAGATACATTTGTAAAAGGGGATGGAGACGGGAAGTTGTTATATATTATGTGCTATTACTAATCTGGAACCTATGGAAGTCCAAAATGAAAAGTCGTCATCACAATTATATTATAGACACTGATGACGTCATCAGATCGGTCAACAAGCATATGGATGAAAGGTTCGGTAGAGATTGGGCGGCAAGTCAGACACCGACAAATAATTCAACAGACACAGGAGAAAGAGTAGCAAACGATTTAAATTTCCATACGCAGGTAGCTTATACGTGTGACACATCCTTCGAGCAACCACACCTACCAACGGGAATTGGAGTGGTGCAAGTAGTTAAAGATACGGGCAACAGAACTGATCACTCCGAAATCGCTATGTGTAACACGAGTATAGAAGGGGAGGCTCAAGCGGTGGTTGTTGCGTTGAAACGGGCAATTAGAGACAGAAACGAGGGGATTACGGTCTTCTCGGATAACCTCGACTTGGTACGAGGTATTCAGCAGGTGTCGGCTGCTAATTGGAAGCTTCGACCGTGGATTCGGCAGATTAACAGGCTGGCAGCAATGGTAGCCCCAGTTTTTTTCAAGCACATCCCAAGGCAGTTCAACGGTCGTGCAGACAATTTAGCTAAACAAGCCAGGCACAGGGCACAACAGGAAGGAGGAAACAACTTCGATTTACTTGTTTCTCAATTTTCTCGATTAGGAATCAGATAATAGGTTTAGGAGTGTTATTTCGTTGAAATGTATTACGCGCCCAAAAAAAAATAAAAAATTCATATAATATAAATCTAATGAGTAGGTATTTAGTGGATTCAAGAATCTTTTGGGCTTCCGTATATAAATCTTACAATTAGGGCCCAAGCCTTATTAGGTTACTATTAGCCTTGGGCCTATTATACGCTAAAAGCCCATCTAAAATCTTCAACTTAACTTGCGTACTAGAACATTCCATTATTATATAATCTTACTTCCTCAACAAATATATTACAAAATAAATTAAAAAATCCCAAAAAATCTGCTACTCACTTTTTTCTGATCATCGTAACGTCTCTAGGTATTATCTCTAATCTTATCTTATTATTCTTTGTAAATTATCTAATTTGTTGAATATATTCATTAAGTTTGATAATTTCGCTGTTTAAAATCATTTTATTTCTAAATTATTTCATATTAAATCGTTTAAAAATCGTTATACCGTTAAAACTAGGTATTATGTTGAGAAAATACCTAGTTTTAATGATATATTCATTTTATTATATATTTTAAAATCATTTTATATTCAATCGTTTTGAAATATGTAACGAGAAATAATTTTTATTCCATAATTTTGCTGTTTGATGTGAGAATTGTGCTTTATGAATTGCTTGAGTAGAATTAAAGTTAACATTGAATTTGGGGTTAATTGCACCATTGATCCCTGTGTTATGTGAAATAGTTAAATATATACCATGCTAAATAATTGCACCATTAGTCCCTACTGAGGGGCAAATTTGCAACTTTGTTGTGAAATCTATTTAAACACAGATATAATAGCATTAAATTTAAGGTTTTAATTGCATATTTGCACTATTAATCCCTCTGTTATGCAAAATAGTTAAATATACCCACATGTTTGTCAAAACTACCCACTTCATTCCAAAAGTTTGCACATTAGTCCCTACACAATTTGCAAAGTTTGCACCATTAGTCCCTCTATTATGCAATATATTTAAATATACCCATGTATGTTTCAAAACTACCCAAAAATTTGCACCATTAGTCCCTTCCGAGGGGTAGATTTGCAAAATCTTTTCAAACACAGGGACTAATTATCAAATTTTGGAGATTTGTTTCATGGTTTTACTTCTCTTTGTATATTAATTCAGAATTAATCTATATATATATTTTTTGTTTTTAGGGAAATAAATAAATAATTATGCAAGGAGGACATAATTGGAACCCATTTTCTGGTTTTGGAAATGGGCCCCACCCATTTATGCCACCTAGTATCTTTACAGGGCGGGACCCATTTGACGATCCTTTCTTTACACAACCATTTGGAGGAGGAGCTTTCGATCCACATTTCTTCGGGCCCGGGCCTGGTTTAGATCCCTTTGGCCCGGCCCGACCCAGAGAATTCCCATTTAGTATGTCTCGGCCTAGCCCATTTCCATTTGTGCAACCAAGTCCATTTGGGAATAATCTGCACGGGCCTAGGCCTGATTTTATTGAGCAACGGGCCCAGGCCCAGGCCCAAACTAGGAGAGGCCCGATTATTGAGGAGTTGAGTTCAGATGATGAGAATGAAGAGAAAGAAGAAGAAGATAAGAATGAGAATTTAGTGAAGAGAAAACATGGAAGGTCTAATTTAGAGCCTTTTGTTGAGTATCCTGATGAGGAAATTGAAGGTTAGTATAGTCATTTTTTTGAGTATTTGGTTTTATTACCTTATTGCCCCTTCAATTTTCTGAATCTTTTCTTTTGCTCCCTAACTTTCACTATGTATGTGAAATTTGTTTAATATAGGATATTTAGTGTAACCATTTACAAAAACATGTAGTATAACTGCTTAAAAGTTTAGTTTTTGTCATAATATAGGGGACTAGCGCAATTTTTGCATAATATAGGGACCCATAGTGCAATTTTTGCATAATATAGGGACCGTAGTGCAATTTTTGCATAATGTAGGGACCCACAAAGCAATTCTGCATGATATAGGGACCATAGTGCAATGTTTGCATATATAGGGACTACAGTGCAATTTTTGCATAATGTAGGGACCCATAGTGCAATTTTCGCATGATATAAGGACCATAGTTCAATTATTGCATAATATAGGGACCCATAGTGCAATTTCTGCATAGTATAAGGACCCATGGTGCAATTCCTGCATAATATAAGGACCCATAGTGCAATTTCTGCATAATATAAGGACCCATGGTGCAATTTCTGCATAATATAGGGACCTATAATGCAAATAACTCAAAAAAATTGTATTACACAGATAGGGGAAATAACCATATGCATAGTCAAAGTAATTTAAACCAATCAAGAAACATGATGACATCACATATGACATCATCACATCCTCAACAAAGCCATGGCTATTCATTTCAAAGTACAACTGTTTCTTATGGGGGTAAAAATGGAACTTATTATTCCTCTTCTAAAATGAGGAGAACAGGAAGTGATGGAGTAAGTTTTTTTTTTTTTTGCATGATAAGTCCCTATATTTTATGTAAAATAACAAAACAACCCCCATTTGTTTGTAGTTGACTTTTGAAGAAAGTAAAGAAGCTGATTCATCTACTGGTCAAGCTTCTCATAAAGTCTTGAAAGGTATTCATAATAAGGTATGACTTTTAATTTTAAATTTATTTTATATTTGCATTATTGGTCCTTATATTTCAGGGGTTAGAAATGAAATAAAAGTATAATATAAGGGTCAGATATGAAATTAAGATAATATGTTTAGGGGTTAAATTAAATGAATTAGATTAAGTATTAGGGGTTAATAAAAAATTAAATCAAAATTAGGGATTAGAAATGAATTAGATTTAATATTAGGGTTTAAATAAAAAAAATCTAATTCATAGTAGGGGTTAGAAATGAATTATATTAAATATTAGGGGTTAAATAAATAAAAATTAAATTAAATTAAAACTAGGGATTAGAAATGAATTACATTAAATATTAGGGGTTAAATAAAAAAATAAAATTAGGGGTTAGAAATGAATTAGATTTACTATTAGGTGTTAAATAAAAAAAATTAAATTAAAATTAGGGGTTAGAAATGAATATGATTTAATATTAGGGGTTAAATAAAAAAAAAATTTTAAATTAGGGATTAAAATGAATTTAATAAAAAATTAAGGGTTAAGGAAATAATATAATTAAATTTAGGGGTCTAATTAAATATTCGGGGTTAAAAAAATAATAGAATTAAAATTAGGGGTCAAAATGATTTTAATTAAAAATTAGGGGTATAAAAAAATAATAGAATTAAAGTTAAACTTGTTATTTATATATAGGGTCATGCTGTATCAAGGAAGCTAAATTCAGATGGAAAAGTTGAAACAATGCAAACATTACACAATCTTAATGAAGGTAATGTATTTTTAATTAATTGCGTTATAGGTCCCTGAACTATTGAATATTATTTCTAAGTTTTTTTTTGTGTTTTTTAGATGAACTTAATAGCTTTGACGAGACTTGGAAAGGACGTGCTAGAAAGCATTTACGTGGATTTCATGAAGAGCAATATGTAATTGGTAAGTTTTAATTAATTGCACCATAGGTCCCTCCCTATATTATGCAAACCATTAAAATACTTAAATGGTTTTTATGTTTATAGGATCAGGAAGTGGTGGTGGTGGTCGGGCCGGGCCAAGCAGAGCCCATGATTGGGCACTTGAAGATACGGAGAGGCCACATCATCATCATCATCGAGATGTGGGTCCCACAGGTTGCTGTACGCACAATGCGAATCAGCGTAGAAGGCATTAGAAGGAGTTTTTGTTTGAAATTTGGTTACTTTTTTTTATTTTTTTTAATGTTATATTATCTATATGAAGTAAAACTTGTTGGATTATGAAGTGCTACGAAATTAAGTGTAATATGGATTTTGGATATTGTAAGGATGAAGCAACCTTTTGAGAGTTGATTATAAGTTTATCAAATATAAAATCTACAATTTAAGATATATATGAGCAATTAACGAATGTGAGTTTGAGCTTTTAAATTAATGAAGGAATTCAAATGAGTTACTTTGCAGACGAAAAAAGAAATATATCACTTTGAAATAAAAGATTTGAAGGTGAAGCTCTGGCCGTTATTAAGGCATTGGAAATTGGACAACAATGGCCACAACGAGAGAAAACTTTTCTTTCGGATAACCTTGACTTGATTCAAGGTATTCAGCAAGTGTCGGCAGCTAGATGGGAACTTCGACCTTTCATCAGACATATTCATAAACTAGTTGGGGAATCGGGCCCAGTTTTCTTCAAACACATTCCCCGTAGGTTTAATGTAGGTGCTGATCATCTAGCAAAAGCAGCCAGGCACAGGGCAACTGACGGATATTTGTCTCCTGACGTTTTCACTTACAGGTTCTCGAAGCTAGGCATTGGTTAATTTTATGGTCCCGGGATCTTTTGTAATATATCTACCCGTCCAAAAAAAATAAAAAATAAATAAAATAAAAGATTTGGAAAAAAAAAAGATGGAATTAAAAATAAAATAGACAATTTCTATAGGTTAAATTCAATTTTAGGTGATATTTCATTAATGTATAGAACTTGCATACTTGAAGGAAAAATGAACAATACATTTACGTTAAAGAAACTTATCATAAGTTAAAAAATGAAGAAATCCAAAAAGAGAGTATTAAAAATCAAAGCATACCTTCTACCTCTACAATTAGAAGTAAAGACCTTTGGAACCTTATTTGGCACATGGAAACCCCAACCAAAATTAGAAACTTCATATGGAGAGCTATTAGAAACCTACTCCCTACTGAAGAAAACATCTTTAATAGAAAGTGTAGCGACACCAACTTGTGCAAAATTTGTAACAATAACATTGAAACAGTAGAACACATGCTAGATGCCCATGGGCCAAGTGTGTTTGGTTTACTAGCCCACTTAATATAAAATCAGAGAATGATAGTACAAATAGAATAGATCAATGGATTTTAAACTTTGTTCAACAAATTACAAATACTTTTAAAAAAAAAGATAGAATTCTAGAACTTATTTGTACCATCCTTTGGCAAATTTGGAAGAATAGAAATAATTTTATTTATAATGGTAAAAGGTGTGACCCTATTAGAACCATTAATAATTCAATTGAAAATTGGAAAGAGTACTTTAAAATTTCAAACCCAAATGATATTAATTACTTTGATAAAATTAATAGAGAGGTTACCTCAACCCAAGCATTTACTCAAATAAATAACAACAATGGACACCTAAACATTAAATTCAAAGAAAAATGGAAAAAACCTCCACTCAACAAATTTAAAATAAACTGTGATGCTGCCTATTCAGATAAAGGAGCAGCTATTGCTTGTTTAGTTAGAAACCCTAATGGTGAACTTGTAACAGGTAAAAGTTGGAATATCGAGACTGATTCGGTGTTAGAAGCAGAAGCCACGGGGATCCTTAAAGCAACTGAGATGGCTCTTAACTACCCTTTTGGAAGCGTTATTATTGAGAATGATGCTGAGCTTATCATGAAGCCCCTTTCTTCAGGATTACCCATCTCTAATAATTCTATTAAGAACATTATTTGTAATATTTATTTTTTGGCGGAACTTTCGAGTCCTTCTTTTACTCTTATTTCTAGGAGTAAGAATCTTGCAGCTGACTGGGTTGCTAAACAACAGCTCTTAAGCAGTTTGTTTGGTGATTGGGATGTGTGTATCCCTCCCCAGTTAGCATCTATCCTTTATGGTGACATGGACCCGATAGGGGTAGGGTAACTTTGTAACCTCTTTTCTATCTATCAATATATTATGCTTTGAACAAAAAAAAAAAACAATACATTTACGTTTGGAATACGGAAATTAAGCGTCATGTTAAAGTACATATGAAGATGAAAACTTTATACATTTGTGTTAATGTATAAAGATATTCTTCCTATTAGGAAAAACTTGAAGATGAAACACCATGCGACCACCATGCGACGGAAAACTGGTGTTATTAGTGTGATGAAAGAGTGGACGATTAATCATCTTTTTACTGTTGTGTTTAGTGTGCATTTCAGATCTTGGCAGGATCTGTGCTTCAAATCGAAATAGGTGACTAGTTTTAAGAAACCTAAGTGACTGGATAATTAAAGTAATAGTGGCTTACATCCTTTTTATGATGTGGAACTTAGAAACATAGGATGAAAGCGATTCATGAAAACTATAAGCTCAACCTGAAAGACGTGATCCGGACCATAAAAACAGGCATGACAAATCTTTTTGAAAATGAGTGGGTAACCAATACTCCTAGATCAGAAGACATTCACACCAATAACATTCTCAGTAGTAGTAATGTGTACGAGATACAAGATGATGAGATTTTATCTCTTATAATGTATCTTTTGTCTGTGGTCAACAAGTAGGATTTTAGATTGTCACACTCAACAAGGCCACAAGATAACAGAGGATCCTCACAAATCATGCTGGGTGAGTCATGGCGGTCCTGGAGCAACAAAGACATGGAATAATTCTTAGGCATGAAAAAACGTTATCTTTCCAGATAATCTTATAATTATCCAAGATCTTAAGTCACCGTCAGTTACGTTGTGGATAATAAGACCACTTGTACAATGTATTGGTAAGATTGTTGAATAGTATGATTCAATTTTGTTGTTACTAGTACTAAAGATAAAGCTATGTCAAAAATAAAATAAAAATGTAAGGCTTATTTTTGTATTTACTCTAAAATAAAAAAAAATAGAAAAATAGAAAATCTTATTCTCCAATTTTTGCATTCCATGCCTTATAAATTCCAATATTTAAAAAAAAAAAAAAACCCAAAAATCATTTCTTCATTTAAGTGTCTGAATTTAAAATGGCAAGCACGACAACGATGTTCATCGCAAGAGTATTCTCCCGTCCTTCATTATCCTTTTCCGTTAAACTATGGCGCGTGCCTTTACGCATCAGCAGCTTCGATGGACTCACACTCTTCCGTCGCGTTGATTCACGCGCCATCAGCTATACACCTGTCCGAGCCGCAGCTAACGGCGATGATAAAAAGAAATCTCCGGCTCGGCTTGTTCAAGTTCAGGAAATGTTAGCTGCTGCTCGTGAACGAGCTAAAGAAGGCGCTAATGAAACTATACCTAAAATTACTATTGGTAATTGAAAAGTAATATTTCATTTAATTTATTGTAATTATTTTTATTTACTTTGAATTGTTTGATTATCATGAAATTAGATGGATTTTTAATTAATCAAATTACGTTAATTGTGATCTAGTTCCTTATATAATGCAAAAATTACACTATACGTTTCTATATTATGCAAAAAAACTATGTTTTTTGAGTTAATTGTGATATATAGTTCACTATATTATGCAAATATTACATTATAGTTCTGTATGTTTTGCAAAAATAACTATAATTTCTGGGTTATTTGCACTACAGGTCCCTGTATTATGCATAAATTGCAATATAGGGCTCTATATTATGCAAAAAAATTTTTTTTTAGTCAATTGCACTATAGGTCCCTATACTATGCAAAATTTACACTATGGGTCTCTATTTTATGCAAAAAATCTATTTTTTTGAGTTAATTGCACCATAGGTCCCTATATTATGCAAAATTACACTATAGGTATCTATATTACGTAAAAAATCTATGTTTTGAGTTAATTGCACCATAGGTCCCTATATATGCAAAATTACACTATAGGTCTCTATATTACGCAAAAAATACAGTTCTCTGTATTATGCAAAAAACACTATCTCTTTTTAGTTAATTTCACCATAGGTCCCTATGCTATGCAAAAATTACACTACATGTCTCTATATTATGCAAACAATCTATTTTTTGAGTTAATTGCACCATAGGTCCTGTGTTATGCAAAATTACACTATAGGTCTCTATATTACGCAAAAGAAAGTTATCCCCTTTAAGGTAGGTCCCTATGTCAGGCAAGAATTGCACTATAGATCCCTAGATTATGCAAAATAACATAATTGGTTGCACTATAGGTCCCTATGTTATGCAAAACAAATACGATTTTCTTTTGTAAAAATTGCACTATAGGTCCCTATATTATGCAATATTTCACAAAAAGAATTTCGACCTTGAGATAATTTTAAAATTTGACGATTGGTACCTGTGTATAAAAATAGCTTAGTATACCAATAGTACAATTTTAACCCTTAATTTTTATTAAATTATTGTTGTTTTTATTCAGATCACGTTACAGTGGGCTTTGCAAGAAGTAGTGGACCTGGTGGTCAAAATGTCAACAAAGGTTTGTCAAGGGGTTAAATTGCAATTAATATTTCTTTACTTTCTATTAATAACCAACTTTTCGTATTTACAGTAAATACCAAGGTGGATATGAGATTCAATGTCAAAAATGCAAATTGGTTAAGTGAAAGGGTCAAAGAGAAAATTATGCAAATGGTTAGTGAAATTGCATCATTGGTCCCTATATTTAGTTACTTCATACAACACAGGGACTAATTGTGCAATTTATTTTTTTATTTTATAAATAGGAAAAGAATCGGATAAACAAAGATGGGGAGCTTGTGATATCTTCTACAAAGACAAGGACTCAAAAGTAAACTTTTGTTCCTTTTATTTACTTACTTGTTCCTATTTTGCATAATATAGGGACCTGTAGTGCAATTAACTTTAAAATGATATTTTTTGTACAATATAGAGAGCTATATTGTGATTTTTGCGTACTGTAGGGAACTATATCACAATTAACTCAAAAAAGCTAGTTTTTTTTTTTTTTTTTTGCAAAATATGCAATTTTGGAATGATATAGGGACTATTAGTGCAATTAACTCATTATTTTTGCATAATACAGAGACCTATAGCGTAATTTATACATAATATAGAGACCTATAGTGCAATTAACTCAAAAATATAGTTGTTTTTTGCATAATGTAGAAACCTATAATGCAATTTTTGCATAATATAGGGACCATTAGCGCAATTAATTAAAAAAAGCTAGTTTTTCTTCTATTACTTGTTGGACTCATTTATATTTTACTAGGGGTAATATTGAAGATGCTCTCGAGAAATTACAGGTATTATAATAAATATAATAAATAGTTTTCATTTTTACGATTTTACCCTTGAATTTTTGCAATTGAATGTTATAGGTTATAATAGATGCTGCTTGTTATGTTCCACCTGGCCCATCTGAAGAGCAAGTTAACAAAATTAATAAATTGTAAGAGTTAAATATTTTATTAAATTACATAAATGGTCCTTATGTTTAGGATTTCGTGACTATTTGGTCCCTTATGTTTCACTTATGTTTTAAATTAGTCAATTTGAAACATGAAGACAAAATGTTGAAACATGAGGGATAAAATAGTTGTGAAGTTGTAAATGTAAGGGTAATTTGGTAATAATGTATAAGTTTGGGGGTTAATATTTGTGGTTTAAAGGGCTGCGATTGGAGAAAAGAAGAGATTGGATCATAAGAGAGCACATTCGCATAAGAAGTCTATTAGAAGGAGTAGAAATAGTTATGACTAATTTATTTGAGGGGTAAAATGGTAATCATGAAATTTGGTATAAATTAAATGTAGTGAATGATTATGAATTTCTGATGGGATTTTGTTGTAAATAGCTATTATTATGGTACTATTTAGAGTTGTGTAATAACGATGTGTTTTTTGCAATAAGTTGTTTTGTTTTCTCTTTTATCGAGATTTAGCATGTTTAACAATTTTGTAAAATCTTAGTATAAATTGCATCATTAGTTAATGTTATGTGAATATCGAATTAATTAATTAGACCAATTCAAAGGTTACTTAATATATTACTATGATAAAACTACTTAGAGCATTTAGGATGAGTAAAAAAGTTAAAACTAGATATAGTATTATGATAGACTGCACTCTAGGTAATAAAAAAAGTATGAAAATAGAGTAAGATGCAGTAAGACATCTTGGATTGCCTACTGAATATTTAATAAAAATTTATTCAGTAAACAAATATTAATTTTTTTTAGACTTTTTATATTAATAGAAATAAGTCATATACTAAACTAATTTAAAATTAAAAGTATGGGTGTCGAAGAAAATAATCTTATTTGGTTAGGATAAAGATAATATCTCCAATATTTATTTTAGCATTTTGATTTTTTCATTTATAGGATTAAAATTACATTTTAAGATTACACATCATTCTTATTTAAAAAAAAAAGAATTTATTTTAAATCCATATTTTATTAAAAATTATATGAAACTAATATAATATCATAGAATTTTATTAGAGATAATTCCCAATTAATTACACTTCCTCACTTTTCATTCTCAAAAAAAAGGAAGGAGGAAATTACTTCCTACTTACTCACAAATTTTCAACTTAATTCTTAAATAAGCACATGGTCATATTTACCTTCCATTATTGCCCTTATATGTTTTTTTATTTCATTATATATTTAATATCTGAATTTATTTTTTCATTTTTTTAAATATTTTTTTTTTCCGGAAAAATATTTTTTTTTTGAATTTTTTTTTTCGAAAAATATTTTTTTTTCCACAAATTTTTTTTTTTTTTGGAATTTTTTTTTTTGAATTTTTTTTTTCGAATTTTTTTTTTTTTTTCGAATTTTTTTTTTTTTTTCGAAAAATATTTTCGAAGATTTTTTCATTAACACACAAGTCCATACTGTTTTGTGTTACTGTAACTCATACATCAAGCGATTGTGTGTTACATTAACACACAATCAGATGTTCAGACTATTTGTACACTATTATCTATTAATGTGTACAAATATTCTGTATATCTTATTCTGTGTTCCTGCAACACACAATTGTTATTTGTGTGTGTTTAAGCAACGCAAAACTGTAAATGATAAACGCATTGTGTGTCTTACCAACACAAAACTCATACTGTTGTGTGTTACTGTAACACATACTTTCAGCAATTGCGTGTTGCATGAACACATAATCAGGCTACATATACATTATTCTATACCTTTGTGTACAAATATTCTGTCTGTCTGATTTTGTGTTCATGTATCACACAATTTGTTATTTATGTGTGTTTAAGCAACTCAATATTATACATATTAGGTGTTCATGCAACACACAACACATATGATTTTGTGTTACTTTAACACACAATTATCATGGAAAAAAAATTCCGGGGGAAAAAATCGACAAAAAAAAAAATTCGAAAAAAAAAATCGAAAAAAAAAAAAATCGAAAAAAAAATTTCCGGAAAAAAAAAAAAATTTGAAAAAAAAAATTTCCGAAAAAAAAAATTCGAAAAAAAAAAATTTGAAAAAAAAAAATTTCGAAAAAAAATATTTTTTGAAAAAAAAATATTTTTTGGAAAAAAAAATATTAAAAAAAAAATCTGAAAAAAATAAATAAATATTAAACTATAATTAATAAAATATATAATTAAAGTAATTAATAATAGGTAGAAGGATATTTTGGTAATTGGGTAATATTTTGTGCTTAATTGGGAATTAAGTTGAAGTTGTAATTAATAGGGAATACTTACCTTCTCTGCGTAATTAATTGGGCGTTGCCCCATTTTATTATATCTATCAACAATATATTATTCTTTTAACTCATTATACTTTTAAAATATATTAAAATATAAATTTAATTATAATAAAAATTATTATCATCAATATATAAATTAGTGTTCAAGCAGTACTTGTTATTTATATATAAAAAATTCAAATTCATAATAATATTCATTAAAAATAAAATTAGTTTACTTGTTTAGTTGTAGTATATTTTTTGATTATCTTTCAATATACAATATTTAAATTTAATATATAACATTAATTATCGTCATATATAAAAAAAGTAACACAAGAAAAGTCCAAAATTAATTTTGTTATCTTTATTTCTTTCTATAAAAGGTTCAAATAATTTTTTTATAGACTTATTTTTTAGTTTATATCTATTACTTTCGAATTCATACAATCATAATAAATAAAACCAATCGAGTTAACACTTACTAATATAATATTACGTGATATAAAAAAAATCTCATTAATAATATTGTCAAATAGTTAAACGAAAAATTTCAGGTAGAAGATTGGTTTCTGCATAATTCTTATAATTTATTTTCACATTCTCTATTTTATTACCTTCGTCAGTTCGGTTTTTATTCGGTTTTTTTAGTTCGGTTTATGCATTGTAAACCGAACCGAACCAAAATGAAAACCGAACCATTTGGTTTTTCGGTTTGTTTTTTTGGTTCGCATTTTCTCACCCCTATCATTAGCTACCGTGTTACTTTAATCACTATAGTATTTTTTTTTTAAATTGGATTAAGTGTTGCACTCGGTGTATTTTCTTGTATCTAGTAGTAGTGATGGAAGAAAGTAAGGTATATTACCCACTAATACAATTCATATTGTTAATATTACATTGAAATGGGTATATACCCAAAGTGGTATATCTTATAACCACCTAATATAACAACCTCGGGCAAAAAAGAGATATAATGCAAACCTTTTTTCCAGCTCACGATGTAGTATAAAATTCTTTATCAGATGCTACCGTGATTTTCATACAGGTTAAAAAAACCTTTATAATACTGGTATACGCCAATGTATATAGGCCATTTTCATTTTTTAGTGTATACCCATTTTTATTAGAAAGGCAATGACATTATATCCCAATCTAACCTAACACAATGGGTGTTGGAAATGGGTATATATTTATATATAATAGGGTGTATACCCATTGTGTTTATTTGCTACTGTCAAATTATATCACAAGCGGGCTAACACTATGGGGTGTTGGAAATGGGTATACACCCGGAATGATTTTCATATAACTGGGTGTATACCATTTTTATTTTATTTTGCTACTATCAGATAACGTAGTGGGACATTGTTTTTCTATCATTAGCGGGACATTGTTCAAATTGGGTATACACCCATTGTGCTGGTTCTGGTATCGTAATTGGGTGTACATATATACAACATTGACATTCATCCAATGGGTTTATAGCCATTCTGTTTATTAACTCCTATTCAATGTGGAAAATCGAGTCATTTAATGTCTATATAAACTGGTTCTAGAATGATCATATAAATGTGTATATACCTAGTAATAAATAATGCATGTTGGTGTTATTTATATTGGTTAGACCCATGTTGATTTTCATATAACTGGGTGTATTCCTTTTTTTGTTTATTTTGCTACTATCAGATGATGTAGTGGACCATTACTGAAATTGGGAGTACGCCCATTGTGCTGGTCCCGTGAGATGTATTAGCCGTATTAGAATTGGATATATATATATATATATATATATATATATAAATTGCCGTTCATCCGATGAGTATATAGCCACTGTGTTTATTAGCACATATACAAATGGAAAATCGATTCATTCGATTATTGTATACCCATTACATGTCATTTGGGTATACACCCATTTGTGTTTGTTTCTTGAAATACTGAAATTGTACTGTGTTTTGAGAATGGGTATACCCTATACCAATGGTGTATTGACATATAGAACATTTATAGGTCATTTTAATGTGTCGATGTATACCCATTTTTAGTACACGGGGCAATGTCATTGTTTCACAATCGGAACTAACACAATGGGGTGTTGGAAATGGGTGTACACCCATAATGATTTCATATAACTGGGTGTATACCCATTTTGTTTATTTTGCTACTGCAAAGATAATGTAGTATGTCATTACTGAAATTGGGTATACGTCCATTGTGCTGGTACATTGAGATGTATTTGTCGGTATTGAAATTTGGAAAATATATAAAACATTGACATTCATCCGATGAGTATATAGCCATTGTAGCTAATAATGATTTTCATATAACTGGGTGTATACCCATTTTGTTTAGTTTGCTACTACAAAGCTAATGTAGTCAGTCATAATTGAAATTGGGTATTCTCCCATTTATGCTTGTTTCTTGAAATACTGAAATTGTACCGTGTTTTGAAATGGGCATACCCAGTTCCAATGGTTTGTTGACATATAGAACCATTTATAGGTCATTTTAATGTGTTGATGTATACCCAATTTTAGTACACGGGGCAATGTCATTGTTTCACAATCGAAACTAACACAATGGGGTGTTTGAAATGGGTATACACCCATAATGATTTTCATATAACTGGGTGTATACCAATTTTTTTTATTTTGATACTACAAAGCTAATGTTGTCGGTCATAATTGAAATTGGGTATACGCCCATTGTGCTGGTATATTGAGATGTATTTGCCGCGGTTGGAATTTAGAATATATATACAACATTAACATTCATCTAATGTAGTGTGTCATTATTGAAATTGGGTATACACTCGTTATGTGGTACATTGAGATGTATTTGTCAGTATTGGAATTGGATATATATATATACACACAATATTGACATTCATACAATGAGTATGTAGCCATTATGTTTATTAACTCATATACAACATGGAAAATCGACTCATCCGATAGGTGTATACCCATTACATGCCACTTGGATGTATACCCATTCTGTGTATTTAGCAAAAGGGTGTATACCCATTGTGTTGATACCGATTGAGACGTAATTTAATTACAATCGTATACGCACATTAGTGTTTGTTTCTTGGAATACTGAAATTGTACTGTGTATTGGTCGGTATTGGAATTGGG
Source organism: Nemophila menziesii (assembly GCA_029959085.1). Taxonomy (NCBI): domain Eukaryota; kingdom Viridiplantae; phylum Streptophyta; class Magnoliopsida; order Boraginales; family Hydrophyllaceae; genus Nemophila; species Nemophila menziesii. The sequence goes on along the minus strand of JARWIR010000145.1, from coordinate 57,188 downwards.
TATATATAAAGTCATTAAGCCAATGAATTTCTAACACTTAATTAATGACTAATCACTAAAATAGCATGAGGTGTATACATCAAATACACAAAACACGTTTTTGGTTTTATAAAATTACAAAAGTAAAGGATAGATATAACCATTTGCTAAGGTGTTCTATGTGCTAATCTAAGGTAGATGTAGTCATGGTTCTAAAAGGCGTTAGGCGCTACTAGAACGGTCGACCTCCTTCGAGCGATTAGATGGCTAGGCGGTCTTTTAATCAGAATTTAGGCGGTTTTTATATTATATTATATTAAATATAATACTAATATATTGATTTGAATAATATTTACATCCTAATATACTTAAATAGATCAACTTAGCATAAATAACATATATTAACTATAAAATAACAATAATTTATTATTATTAATCTAAAAATGACCAAATCAAAAAATCTAGATTTGAAATTTGAAAAATCCTACTTTTTTTTCCTCGCGCGCTCAAACTCTAACCTAAGTTTTTTTTTCTTTATATTTTGCTTATGTGTTAGGTTGGATTAAATTGAATTGACTATTTATGGGCTAGCATGCTGGGTAGTACTCAGGATGAACGATCCATTAATCCGATTGAGTAGCTTATTAATTTGATTATGTGTAGACGAACCTTCGAGCCATCTTCGAGAGAAATTCTAGGCGGACCGCACCTTGGAACGCCTAAGCGGAGCGCCCAGGCGACCAGGCGACCTTGTTTTAGAACACCAGATGTAGTTAAAGGTGAAAAGAAGTAATGTTTGACATGTGAGGTAGGGGGTTACGGTATTGAGAGTGGAAAACTAATCTAAATAATTATTTAAATAATATTTTTATCAATAATAAAAATAATTATTTAACACAAATTAATATATTTAAAAATCAAACTATTTTAACAGGACTCACATTAGTCCCTGTATTATGCAAAATAACCAAATAATATAATATTATATATATATATATCTACATGAGTATATTCAATTACTTTATATAACACAGGGACTAATTGTGCAATTTATTTTTTATTTTATAAATAGGAAAAGAATCGGATAAACAAAGATGGGGAGCTTGTGATATCTTCTACAAAAACAAGGACTCAAAAGTAAACTTTTTTGTTCCTTTTATTTACTCACTTGTTGGAAATAAGTTACTATTTTGCATAATATAGGGACCTGTAGTGCAACTAACTTTAAAATGATATTTTTGTATTAATATAGAGAGATTTAGTGTGACTTTTGCAAAATATAGGGAACAATATCACAATTAACTCAAAAAACATAGTTTTTTTTTTGCATAATATAGGGACCATTAGTGCAATTAACTCAATTTTCATTTTTGCATAATCAGAGACCTATAGTGTAATTTGTGCATAATATAGAGACCTATAGTGCAATTAACTCAAATAATATAGCTTTTTTCGCATAATGTAGAAACCTATAATGCAATTTTTGCATAATATAGGGACCATTAGTGCAATTAATTAAAAAAAGGCAGTTTTTCTTCTATAACTTGTTGGACTTATTGATATTTTACTATTGTTACTAGGGGTAATATTGAAGATGCTCTTGAGAAATTACAGGCATCATAATAAATATAATAAATAGTTTTCATTTTTACGATTTTACCCTTTAAATTTTTGGAAATGAATATTATAGGTTATAATAGATGCTGCTTGTTATGTTCCACCTGGCCCATCTGAAGAGCAAGTTAAAAAAATTAATAAATTGTAAGAGTTAAATATTTTATTAAATTACATAAATGGTCCTTATGTTTAAGACTTTTTGACTATTTGGTCCCTTAATTTGGTAATAATGTATAAGTTTGGGGGTTAATATTTGTGGTTTAAGGGGCTGCGATTGGAGAAAGGAAGAGATTGGATAATAAGAAAGCACTTTCGAATAAGAAGTCTATGAGAAGGAGTAGAGATAGTTATGACTAATTTATTTGAGGGTTAAAAAAGTAATTATAAAGGAATTTGATATAAACTAAGTGTAGTGAAGTATTATGAATTTTGATGAGATTTTGTTGTAAATAACTATTGTTATGGTACTACTTATAGTCGCATAATAACATTGTGTTTTTTGCAATAATTTGTTTTCTCTTTTATCGAGATTTAGGGTTGTAATGAAATATACTACTCTGATAAACTTGATATAAACTCGATGCTAAGTAATAATTAATGTAGGAAATAGAGTTAGATAATCACTTGGGATAAGTTACATTGCATGATTTACCTCTCCTACCACTCTTATTTGCCAAACTATTCATTTTTCTACCTTAAAACTCAGGAGAAAATTCTTTAGAAATCTTGATTTGCCCAACAAGCATTTGAATAATTTTACTTCCAAAAACAAATATTAGTAGACTAGTTGAGAGAATAATTTATATTATTTTCTTTTTAAATTTTTTATATTAGTAGAAATAAGGTATACTAAATTAATATAAAGTCATAAAAGAAGTGAGAGAAGATAATTCTATTTAGTTGGGATTTTTTTTTTTTTTTTTTTTTTGGTCAAACTAATTTAGTTGGGATAAAGAGGATGCTTTTTATATTTCTTTTAATATTTTCATTTTTTATTTATAGGATTAAAAATACGAGTGACATATTATTTTTTAAATATATCTTAAAATTTATATTTCATTAAAAATTATATAAAATTGATATAATATTGTAGGATTTTATTGTGTTAACTACATAATATTCTTGTAAATCATTATACCTATAAAATGTATCAAAATTTTAAATATAAATATAAAATTTAATATTATATATTATATTTATAATAAAGAAATATTAGGGGCAACGCCCAATTAATTACGCGGAGAAGGTAAGTATTCCCTATTAATTACAACTTCAACTTAATTCCCAATTAAGCACAAAATATTACCCAATTACCAAAATATCCTTCTACCTATTGTTAATTACTTTAATTATATATTTTATTAATTATAGTTTAATATTTATTTATTTTTTTCAGATTTTTTTTAAATATTTTTTTTTCGAAATATTTTTTTTTTCGAAATTTTTTTTTTCGAAAAATATTTTTTTTTTTCGGAACTTTTTTTTTCGATTTTTTTTTTTTCGGAAATTTTTTTTTCGATTTTTTTTTTTGAATTTTTTTTTTGGTCGATTTTTTCCCCCGGAATTTTTTTTTTCATGATAACATGATGTAAGATTAGTACATATGATAATTGTGTGTTAAAGTAACACAAAATCATATGTGTTGTGTGTTGCATGAACACCCAATATGTATAATATTGAGTTGCTTAAACACACATAAATAACAAATTGTGTGATACATGAACACAAAATCAGACAGACAGAATATTGTACACAAAGGTATAGAATAATGTATATGTAGGCTGATTATGTGTTCATGCAACACGCAATTGCTGAAAGTATGTGTTACAGTAACACACAACAGTATGGGTTTTGTGTTGGTAAGACACACAATGCGTTTATCATTTACAGTTTTGCGTTGCTTAAACACACACAAATAACAATTGTGTGTTGCAGGAACACAGAATAAGATATACAGAATATTTGTACACAGTAATAGATAATAGTGTACAGATAGTCTGAAAATCTGATTGTGTGTTAATGTAACACACAATTGCTTGATGTGTGAGTTACAGTAACACAAAACAGTATGGACTTGTGTGTCATTTACAGTTTTGTGTTGCTTAAACACACAACAAATAACAATTGTGTGTTGCAGGAACACAGAATAAGATATACAGAATATTTGTATACAGAAATAGATAATAGTGTACAGATAGTCTGAAAATCTGATTGTGTGTTAATGTAACACACAATCGCTTGATGTATGAGTTACAGTAACACAAAACAGTATGGACTTGTGTGTTAATGAAAAAATCTTCGAAAATATTTTTCGAAAAAAAAAAATCGAAAAAGAAAAAAAAAATCCAAAAAAAAAAAAATTCGAAAAAAAAAATTTTTTTCAAAAAAAAAAAATTCGAAAAAAAAAAATTCAAAAAAAAAAAATTCGAAAAAAAAATTAAAAAAAAATCGAAAAAAAAAAAATGAAAAAATAAATTCAGATATTAAATATAGAAATATAATATAAATATATAATAAAATAAAAAACATATAAGGGCAATAATGGAAGGTAAATATGACCATGTGCTTATTTGAGAATTAAGTTGAAAATTTATGAGTAAGTAGGAAGTAATTTGCTCCTTCCTTTTTTTTGAGAATAAAAAGTGAGGAAGTGTAATTAATTGGGAATTATCTCGAAATATTATAAATAGTGTTCAAACAATACTTGTTCTTACATATAAAAAATTCAAATTTATAATATTATTGATTATGATAAATTATCATAACTAACTAACTTGTTTTATTGTAATAAATTTGTAATTCTAAACAATAATATTTATACTTGTCGGAATAGCATTATTACATTATACATATTAATGTTCTTATTGCTATAACAATATTACAACAGTTGAACATTTACTCATTTTTTGTAACATTAGCCAAACAATTTAGGTAAAATCTTTCTTCCAAATAAAAATTAAAAATTATTCTCAAAATAATCTTGGAGATTGAATAATGAATATTAAAAAAACTACTTAGAAGAAGTATGGAAAAGCAAAAAGGTTCTAGACTATATTATGATATGTAATTGGAATATATGAAAAGTAAAAATAAAAGCATTATATGAAAACTGTTGTATTGACGAAGATATCATAATACTTATTACCAACAAACTAATGAATGAGATATATTGTATGAATTGGAGAAAAGTCAACAACACCAGAGATACATCACAACAAAGGAACCTGGAGAAAAATTCTAACGTAAACAATATAGACTCTAATATTTTATTTTTTTGTGATGGACCTTTTAGTCAGATCTATAAGCCTACGGCCCTACCCGAATAGGAATTGTTCATAGACACAAAAACAATAAAAACATGAAAAAGATCAAGACAACAACTTATTGTGAATCAAGTGCAGGTGGAGAAGCATAGACAGTTTAACAAGCCACAGAAAGATGCAAAGAGTTCCGAGAGGAGCCAAAAATAATTTTCTCTGATAACCTTAAAATTATTCAAGGTATTAGACAGGTGTCAGCCGCAAGTTGAGAATTCAACCCGATCATCAAAAGGATCAAACAAAGTGGATGTTGAGACCGGTTCGACCTCCTACAAATTTATTTCAAGAAGGCTCAACGGTCAAACAGATAAACTTGTTAAAGAGGCTAGACACATAGCCATCGAGGTCAACCGTAACACCAACATTAATAACCTACGATGGAGAGTTTCAAGATAGAGCAATTGGCTAATATTACTTGTTTTCTTTCGGTGCTTAGGCACCTTCTTTTGTCCAAAAAAAGATACTAAATTTTTTGTTCATCTTTCAATATAAAATATTTAAATTTAAAATTTAATATAATATTAATTATCGTGATATATAAAAAAAATAAGACATAAAGGTCCAAAACTCATTTGTCCGTTAGAGATACTTATCTTTATTTCTTCCCATAGAAGATTCAAATAAAATATTTCTATATTTTTCCATTTACTCCTATGTTGGATACAGCACACATATATAAAAAAAAAGAAAGAAATCTTACTTTCTCTCCTCTAACAGATATAAATATGTTCAACATACTATCCCTTATCACCCATATTCTTTTATCACCTTCTTCTACTATTTTTCAAAATTTAATTTTTCTTTGAGAAGTTCAATAATTATCACTTATCAGAGTTACATTGCAGATGTTTTTGCGATTCTATTTTAATCTTTGAACGTAGATTGCAACTTATTCTTACATTATTTTGTTTGAATCTTTTTTTAAAATTTTGTCAAATAAACCTCTCTTAATCTGTAGATGTTGTTAGGATATAATTGTTTTTAATTTATTAGTTTGCGCTGTTTTAGAGCTATGGTGTTCAAACGTTTTAATTTTGTATTTTATGCTTTTTGTTCAACTTTGTGATATGTAATAGAATGCTAAGGATTTCATATTTATGAATTGTTTTATGAGTCTTTTGTCTTTATATGAGCTTTTTTGTCTATTATATTTGGCGGATAGATTTTAGTGTTGCTACTTATATAAGTATTTCTATGCAGGATTGCCTGAGCTACCGTAACCCAAGTGGTGGTGAAAGACACTTCTTTGTAGGCAACCAAAAATCGATAGAAGTGGAGGCAATTGGTCATTTTAGATTATTGTTAGGAACTAGTCGTTATTTGGCTTTAAAAAAAAATTTGTATATTGTTGTTTGTTTGGAAACAACCACTTCAGTTTATCTTTAAATTCCAATATTATGGGAACCACTTCACCAAGTGCATATGACAATCTATATTTACTTAATACAGTCACATCTTATAATCAAACCTTGAATGTGGAATCACGCGGCACTAAATGCAAATCAAATTAGGAAATTTAACATCATTATGGCATAAGCGCTTAGGTCATGTTTCAAAAAATAGAATTGAACATCTGTGTCCGATGGAATTTTAGATTTTAATATTGGTATTAAATGCATTAAGGGAAAGCAAACCAAAACGAAGAGATTAGGTGTCAATTGAACTTTAGACATCTTAGTATTGATTCACACAGATATTTGTGTACCAATTTCTACATTTTCTAGGAATGGTCAACAAATATTTTATATCATTTATAGACAATTACTCTCGTTATGGGTAACTATATCTAGTTTATGAGAAATCTCAGTCTCTAGATGTGTTCAAGTCTTTCAAAGTTGAAGTTGAGAATCAACTCAACAAAACGATAAAGGTTGTAAAGGGTTGACCATGATGGTGAATACTATGTCAGAAACGATGGATCAGGTTTACAACGTTCATGACCTTTTGCTAAATTTCTAGAGGAATGCGGTATCATTCGATAACATGCTTTGCCTGTGGTGTCGCCTAGGGTGTGATAAAAATAAGATAAATATAAGCCAGAAAATAATGCACTTTCACCCTAGACAAGCACAGTACTGCAAGTATTACAGGACGTATGCAAGTTTTAATGATAAGTTGAATTCATTCTCAGGGACTTAGTGTGTTAAACGAATGAGCAGAATAACGAGTAAGAAGTAATTAATAAAAAGACAGGAAATAAAAGAGAATAATTCGAGATAATTAATTAAACTAAGGAAAATAAAAGACAGTAAAATAAATACGACGAAATATGAGATGAGAAGTATAGCTTAGGTTTTGCTAGTATGCACTAATCCTTCTAATTCTTTCTATCTATTCTAGTTAATAAGGGAGATAATTAGCTCTTGGATTTTTAGTCAGGATTCTAAATTCCCATACCTTAGACCTTGAGAGCGACTAAGGGGGGTTACAGACACATCATGAGGCAGCCTAAACCTAGGGTAATCAAGCGCCACCAAGGCCCTAAGCAATTCAATTCCAAACATGATGATAGTGGTTAAATTATACCCTAATGACTATCTAGCTAGAATTAGTGTTGTCAAGACCAATATCGACACTAGACGGTATGTGGTGTTTCAATAATTAGACAACCAGTTAAGGTGAACATCTAACTACAATTAAGAAAGCCTAAAGTGATCAGTTCTAGGACAGGCAATAATTCAAAACACATAAACAAATATATAAGTAAGCAGCTAATATCAGATTAAAACATATAATTCCCAAAGAAACTTAGATAGAAAGAAATAGAATTCATAGTTTATACATTATGCAAAACCCAAGCTATGGGAAAATTAGTTCATACCTGAAGGAAATAAACTAAAAGAAATAATGAAAGACTTCATCTTGCTCTCTACAATGACTAAGAATTAATATAAGGTTTAGAACTAGCAAGGATGAGCAAGGATGATTTACAAGTGATATAAGGGTGTATTTATAGGTGTTTAGAAGACCTGATTCGTTTTCTTGAAGGAGAAGGTAAGTAGTGGACTCCAAGCCCAACTCAAATTCGTAACCCTAAAATATGAAATCAGACCCATTTTTGTTTTACTCCTAACAGCTTCAATTCTTATCCGTTTGACACGTATGAGTAGTCGAAATTCATCGTCTCGGAAAGATCTCCAACTTTTCTCTTGACAGTTTCTCCAAATTCCCCACCGATTTTGAGATATAAGCTGATTTGTGGTCGTGGGTGGTGAAATTCAGATTTATGGCAGTTTTTCCTTTTCCATATCTTTAGCTTTTCTTTCCTTATCTCCATTTTCCATGCTTATCTTCTTTCCATATCTCTTAGTCTTTGACTTGGACTCTAATTAATCTCCATAATTATCTTTAAAGCTTCAAACTAAATAAATAATTAAACCCAATATGGTCTAAAAATAATAATTTACTAAATCAAGACTTGAAATAGGAAAGTGTAGTAATTCTCAAGAAAATCGACTAAAATGACTTCTAAATCACTAAAAATGATGTCTCCAACTAGGATTAATTCATGACACATAAGGAGACATCAACCTGGATCCTAACATGAATGGTGTTGCTGAGAGACGAATTCATACTCTTAAGGATATGGTAAGGAGTATGATCAGCCATTCCACCTTACCAGTGTCACTCTGGAGAGAAGCATTAAATACACCAACTTATATTCTTACCAGAGTACCAACTAAAGCGGTTAATAAAACACCTTATGAGTTTTGGGAAAGGTAGAAAGCCTAATCGAAAGCATTTCCATATTTGGGGATGTCCAACAGAGACAAGGCCTTGTATTATGCAAAAATTACACTATAGGCCTCTATCTTATGCAAAATAAAACTATCTTTTTGAGTTAATTGCACTATAGTTTCCTATATTGTGCAGAAATAACACTATAGGTCTCTGTATTTATGCGAAAAAATTCATTTTATGAGTTAATTGCACCATAAGTCCTAGTACTGTGCAAAATTACACTATAGGTCTATATATTACACAAAAAAACTATCTTTTTTGAGTTAATTCTAATATAGTTCCTGATATTATGTAAAATTACATTATTGGTCTATATATTATGCAAAAAAAAGTTATGCCTTTTTAGGTAGGTCCTTAAATCAAGCAATAATTGCACTATAGATCCCAATATTATGCAAAATAACATCAATTCTATAATTAGTTGCACTATAGGTCCATATGTTACGCAAAAAAATACAATATACTTTGGTTAAAAGTGCACTATAGGTACCTATATTCTATGATGTAGATCATCTTGCCTAGACGCGCCTAGGCGTCAACTCCCCCTCAACCGCTTACACCTAGTTAAAACTCTAGGCTTTTTTGCCTAGCGCCTTAGTCATCGTAGAATAGACGCCTAGCCCGTCTAGGCGCCGATTAATGGCACAAAGTGGCCGCCTAGGCGCCTATTAATGGAAAAACATGCTAGCATAGGCCTTCTTGTTATTTTTCTTATTCTCGAGAATTCTTTAATTGATATTATAACTCAATATTTAGTATTTTTTTATATTTACTATAGTGTTGTTAGATGAATTTTATGACTTAGATGTTTAAAATTGCTATAATTACTACATATATATTACTAAATATACAAAATTACACGGCGGGATTCGAACCGTATAATTCCACCTAAGCCCCGTATAATACTGCCTAGGCGCTAGACACTGGTCAACCGCCTGGGCTGCGAAACCGAGATCTACAGCATAGCCTATATTATACAAAATAACCTATATATCACAATCAGATAAGATTCAACAGAAAAAAGTTTGACTTTGAGATAATTTTAAAATTGCACAATTGGTCCCTGTGTAAATAATAGCTTAATATATCAATAATACAATTTTACCCCTTTTCTTGTTGTTTTTATTCTAATCATGTTACAGTTGGCTTTGCAAGAAGTAATGGACCCGGTGGTCAAAATGTCAATAAAGGTTAGTCAAGGGGTTCAATTGCAATTAATATTTCTTTACTTATTATTAATAATAAATAAATTTTTGTATTTACAGTAAATACCAAGGCGGATATGAGATTCAATGTTAAAAATGCATATCGTTTAAGTGAAAGGGTCAAAGAGAAAATTATGCAAATGGTTAGTAAAATTGCATCATTAGTCCCAGTTAAATATATATATATATATATATATATATATATATACCCATGTTATACAATAATCTTGCAAATCTACTACTAATTATAAAACATGAGTATATCTAGTTACTTTATAAAAACAGTGACTAATTGTGCAATTTATCCTTTATTTTTTAAATAGGAAAAGAATCGGATAAACAAAGATGGAGAGCTTGTGATATCTTCTACAAAAACAAGGACTCAAAAGTAAACTTTTGTTCCTTTTATTTACTCATTTGCTGGAAATAAGTAACTCATTGATATTTTACTACTCCCTGTGTTTCAAAATGTTTGTTCACTTTGCATTTCACACAAATTAAGAAATGTAATTAATGCACTCCCTATTACAAAAATACCCTTCATAAAGTGTCTTGATATTTTAAATGTGTATTGTTAATTTTTTAATGGGGGTAATAGTGGGAAAAAAAGGTAAAAAGTGTCTTGATGTTCTAAATGGACAAATATTTTGAAACTACATTTTTAGTAAGTGGACAAAGATTATGAAACGGAGGAAGTATAACATAGGCACCTGTAGTGCAATTAACTCAAAAATGATATTTTTTGTATAATATAGAGAGCTACAGTGTTTTTTGCATAATATAAGGAACTATACCACAATTAACTCAAAAAAGATAGTTTTATGCAAAATATGATTTTTTGCATAATATAGGGACCATTAGTGCAATTAACTCAATTTTTCATTTTTGCTTAATACAGAGACCTATAGTGTACTTTATACATAATATTAAGATCTATAGTGCAATTAACTCAAAAAATATAGTTTTTTGCATAATGTAGAAACCTATAATGCAATTTTCGCATAATATATGGACCATTAGTGCAATTAATTAAAACAAGGACATGTGAATAAAAAAGAAGAATATTATACCGTGTAACTTGTTGGACTCATTAATGTTTTACAATTTTCATTCAAGGTTAATATTGAAGATGCTCTTAAGAAATTACATGTATTATAATAAATGTTTTTACTCTTACGATTTTACCTTGAATTTTCGTAAATGAATATTATAGGTTATAATAGATGATGCTTGTTATGTTCCACCTAGCCCATCTGAAGAGCAAGTTAAAAAAATTAATAAACTGTAAGAGTTAAATATTTTATTTAATTATACAAATGGTTCTTATGTTTAGGATTTTTTTTACTATTTGGTCCCTTATGTTTCAAATTAATCAATTTGAAACATGAAGACATATTTATGGATGATAAGGATATATTTTGAAACATGAGGGATTAAATAGTCGTGAAGTTGAAATTGTAAAGATGATTTGGTAATAATGTATAAGTTTGGGGGTTAATATTTGTGGTTTAAGGGGCTGCGATTGGAGAAAGGAAAAGGTTGGATAGTAAGAAAGCACTTTTGTAGAAAAAGTCAATGCGAAGGACTAGAGATAGTTATGACCCGTGTTCTAAAAGGTGCTAGGCGCTAGGCAGGCGGTTGACCACCTTTGAGCGCCCAGGGTACTAGGCGAGCGCCTAGACGGAGCCTAGGCGTTTTCTTGCTAGGCGGTTTTGATATTTATTTAAATATCTTTTTATAAATTTATATAATTTTTTGTGTTAAAAAATAATTTTTTAAAATTTTTTGGATTAAAAAATAGATTTTTTAAAATTTTTTTAGTTTCAATCCGCCTAGGCGCCGCCTGGGTCCGCCTGGGTCCGCCTAGGCGCCGCCTAAACCCGCCTAGGCCCACCTAGAACCTTCTAGGACCGCCTGGACCATTTCTGGAAGTTCAGCTACCTTCTAGCGCCTAGGCGCCGCCTAGGACGATTTTTAGAACACTGGTTATGACTAATTTATTGGAGGGATAAAAGGGTCACTATGAAATTTGGTATAAACTCTAAGTGTAGTGTGAATGATTATGAAGTTTGATGGGATTTTGTTGTAAATAGCTATTATTATGGTACTACTTCGAGTTGCATAATAACGTTTTATTTTTTTGTATAAGTTGTTTCGTTTTTTCTTTTATCGATATTTAGGGGTGAAACGAGTTATACTACTATGATCAACTCTACGCTAAGTAATAAATAAGATAAACTACCAAAAACCCCTTCCGGGTGTAATCTAATAGCTAAGTAATCCAAAATATATGCGCATTATATGAGAATTAAGCATGAAGAACAAAGATAAATACAATAACAACAATCCCTATTTTATTTAAATATAAAATTTCAAATTCATACAATATATATCCAAATAATAAACTAGTGATATCCTTGCTCCTACTGTTGCCCTTGTTCCAGGAAAAAAAGTATATTGTGCTTTACTGAGGTGTGTCTTTCTCATGCCAAACAAGTGCTTTTTATAGAGTCAAATCAGTGGGTCTTATGTAGGGTTAAGGAAAGAAAATAGATTTGGTAAAAATTAACACACTAGTAAGTTCGTACGAATTTGATTGCACATGTCGTGGTTACCAAAAAATTTATAATTTTCTCATACGAACTTGAAATTGTGACCTGTTTACCGATTGAGAGATAGAGATTGCAACGAATTCTTTTTAGGTTTTTTATATTAGTAGAAATAATTTATACTAAATTAATTTAAATCATAAAAGTTGAGACTAATTTAATTTGAGCCAATTGTTGATTGATGCCTATTAAAAAACTTATTTAGAAAAAGGTGCCTAGAAAAAAATATTTATTGAAAACAGCCTCATCCCAAATTTACCCTTATGATTAACAATTAAAAAATAAGAAAAAAACTAATAATCACACGCGCGCGTCTGTGAAATTTTTTTAAAATCGTCATAACTAATTCAAAAAAAATTATATTTGGATAAATCAAATTAATATTTACGTCTATGATTTTTTTCGGAATTTTTTGATTTTTTTAATTTTTTTTTAAATTTTTTTTTTCGCAGACACAAAATTACATGTTTTAAACATGGAATTTCATGTTTCAAACATGGAATTTCATGTTTATTTCACGGTTTAAAACATGGAATTTCATGTTTAAAACATGGAATTCCATGTTTAAAACATGAAAATCCGTGTCTGTGAAAAAAAAAAATCAAAAAAATTCAAAAAAATCAAAAAATTCAAAAAAATTCATAGACGTAAATATTAATTTGTTTTATTCAAAAATATAATTTTTTTAATTTTTTGATTTTTTTTTAATTAGTTATGACGATTTTAAAAAAAAAATTCACGGACGCGCACGTGCGATGGAATTAGTAGTAGTAGTAGTAGGTGGTGGTGGTGGTGGTGGTGGTTGTGGTGGTGGAGGTGGTGATGGTTGTGGTGGATGTAGTGGTGGTTACATACATGGTGGTTGTGGTGGTGGTGGTGGTGGTGGTGATGGTGGAGAAAGAAATATTTATTATTTGTTTAATATTTAAAAATTAATATTGTATTAAAATAAAATAATATATTTAATAATAAGGGTAGTAAAGGTATAGAAAATATAAAAGGGATGTTTTCTATAAATATTTATTTCATTAGGTATTTTTTTATAAAATATTTTATTGAAGGCATAAAAGAACAATTAGGTAGTTTAATGGGGATGTAATCAACAATAACCCCATTTAATTTAGTAGAATAACAACAATGACTCACGAATTTTTTTTCTATATTTGAATTATTTTCACTTATAAGATAATCACCTTTGATTTTATTTTAAATAACTTCTTAATCTGATATATCATATGCATTTGAAATAAAAGTTGAATTGTCTTAAAACTCATATTTTACTAAAAACTTATATAAAACTGACTTATATTGTAATTTTAATATATTTATAACTTATAAATTAAATCAAAAAATATATTTAAATATAAATATAAATTAAATTTATGATAAAGAAGAATTATTACTAACATACATAAATTAGTGTTCAATCAATACTTGCTATATATAAATATAAAATTAAACTTATAATATTATCCATTAAAATAAAAATGATTAGAAATAGTTTACCTGTTTTATTGTAGTAATTTTTTATCCTAGATACTAATAATTATATCAATTATCATTAGATATTGGAAAAAAATCAGAAAAACTCAAAAGTTGATTTTTTGTTCATTAAAAGTACTTAGCTGTATTTCTTCTCGTAAAAGGTCAAAAAAGAATATTTCTACGGGCTCATTTTGTATTTTTTTGGTATGTGAGTAATCTGAGCCAATTTGCACGCACCACGTCTAATCTTACGGAGATATATGCACCTTTAATGTATATTCTCAGGTAAATCAGAATTAGGTTACCCATGTTCAGAGAGGTTCAAATCTTGTGCGTCACATTCCACATTCGTTGGAAAAGAAATTTGAATCTTGTACCTCTCTTTAAGTGTTGAAGAAATAATAAAGCCCTGCAATTAATCAATTGGCTAGAGTTCTTTTCTCTGTCCACCACTCATTTGACTTTCCCTGAACTTGAACTAGGGTGCTTGTATAAAACCTTGGAAAGCTACACATAGGAACACGTCAAAACACACAAGTTTCATATAAAGTCCCTAAATTTACCGAGAAGTACAAAATGTCATGAAACTATATAAGTATACACATTAGACGCCGAAAAGAAACTAAAAAAATGCCACAACTAAGGCATCACGAGCTCTGCTCCTGGGTGTGGAACACTCATTTTTGCTTTACTGGGTTGCATTACAATTCTTTAGTATATTGAATGAGCTAATCCACTTATGATGTTATTCCATCTCAACGTATTTTTGAGGAAAATAGTTTTTGTCCTATCAGTCGCCTAGTCATACGATTTTTAAAGCACTGTTGTGTAACTCTACAAAATTATTGAATGTTCAAAGGAAACCCATCTTTGATATAACTCATGTGTCCATTGTATGACCATTATTCTAGTGGGGTATCGATATTCATGGACCAATGGAACAGTAACATCCTTGAAAACCCATTAGCAAGCACGTCACAATAAAAGTACATCTTATTAGCATTTGACTCCATATAAATTAAATTAGGATCAATGTCTAATAAACCCTTTTAACTTGATGTATTATCTCATAAAAGGTATAGTTTTTTTATTTTCATTATATCTTGAATTCAAATCTAGTTGATGGCAACAAATTAATCAAAGTTGATATATCAAGAAATTATATAAAAATATTATAAATAATGATACATTAATGTTAATTAAGTCAAAATAATAAAATGATATGCATCAGATAAAAATAGTACTTTTACAAAAAAGACAATTTGAGTAATAGGAATCCCAAAACTAAAAAAGTTGAGCTATGCGAAGAAAATTTCCAAAACTCAAAAAATTAAGTTACGGGAATAAAATTTCCAAAACTTATTCTTTGTTATTTCACAAACAATAAAAATACTAAAAATATATAAAACGATAAAAAATGCTTCAAAATTTTAAAACAATTTGAGTTATGGGAAAAATATTCAAAACTCAGAATCCCAAAACTCAAACTGTTTTTTAAATCAAAGGTAAAATATATAAAAACTAGGTAAAACCCGTGTCTGAAGACACTAAAACAAAAATGAATTCCGTTGACAGGAATTGAACCCAGGTTAAAAAAAACCCGTTTTGAAGACACTAAAGCAAAAATGAATTACGTTGACAGGAATCGAACCCAAGTTAAAAAAATAATTAATAAGTGGGTCAGAATCAATCCTGGCCACCACTTATATTTAGCCAGATTAAATCCTGGCCACCACTTATATTTAGCCAGATTTAATTCTGGCCACCTTTATATGGGTAAATTTGGACCGTAGAAAAAACTCTGAAATATAATATAGATATGGTATATACACACACACACACACACACATATATATATATATATATATATATATATATATATATCCTATTTTACGATACTTACTTATTGGTTGTTACTTCACAAATAATAAAGAAGAACCAAAATATATAAACAATACAAAAATACATTAAAAAATAAGAACATTTGAGTAATGGAAAAAATTTTGAAACTCAAAAAGTTTGAGTTATGGAAATAAATTCTTTATTTTTTATTTTTTCAAACTATTATTGTTTCTTTTTTTAATCGAATCATGATACGGTAATATAAAGGTGATATATATCCTTATTCTATGTCTAATAATCAATAATATATGTTGAAAATGATCATATTGTGATTTAGTTAGTCTCTTGTCATTAACAAGTATGGAAAAGGAACAGTATGTTATGCAAATCGAAAAATTTAACAATCTCTAAACTATGACAGTTCCTTTGCAAAATATTAATCATAACAAAAGCTTATTTTCAAATATCGATCATAACCTCGTCTAGAAAAGAATATATTGATCATGACAAAAGCTTGCTTTGTTACTAGATTATCCTTACCTATATTGGTAATTTCTTAATTTTAACTCCTCCATGGAGAACCAAATCTGACATCATACTATCTTCAATATTTCTTTCTAACAACAAATATGACACTTCATTTTTAAATATTACCAACGTATCCATATAGGGAGGGTGGACGTCGTTTGTGGTAAAAAAAGGGAAACAAAATGAAAAATTAAATGTATGGTGTCTTTTATGGGGAGTAAATGACGGTTGTGGTCAGAAGAAATAAAAAAGAGAATGAGGAGTTCATTAAGCATTAACCCATTAAAGTATTGTATCCATACAGATTAATTGTTTATTTCACTTAATGTTATCTCAATTTTGAAAGCCACTATATGAATAAAGACCAACAGAAAATAAAACAGTTGTTTGTCAATTTTCTTGTAACACTACTCAATTCAAGAAACATAATCTATCAACTGAATCGGTAATGCAACCGATTAAAATACTTAACAACCAAAAATGTACTAATCAACGAAATTTTTCCGATTAAAAAGTATGTGTGGAATGCACCATATCCTTAGCCATGGAAATTTAGGGAAAATTCTCCATTTGTACTCAAGAAAACACAAATTTAGACTTTTGGATATCAAGGGTTTCAAAATTGTCATTTAAGGTACAAAGGTTGTAATAATTTAATCATGTTTGGTACCTCCATCAAAATTGTTGTTAAGTAGTATGTGCAAGGCACATGGGTGAGATTTCCTTTTAAATGAGAGGTAAAGTTGATATTTTTCCATTAAAATCAGGTTCTTAACAATTAAAAACCCCCCATCTCTAAATCTACCTCTACTTCTTCTTCTTCTTCTTCTACACGATATATATATATATAAAATTGAATGAAGCTCAGCTTCTTTTTGAATAAAAATGATTTTGATTTTGAATAAGGTGTGATAGTGATTGGTCGTGGTGATTTCATACAAGAAGAAATAATGGTGGTTGGTGATGGTGGTTTGTCGTGACTGTCTCTGGTAGTGGTGATTGTTGGGTTTAGGCTATGTCTAGTAAATGGCAACAAGGTGAAAATGAGTGGTTTTGACAAAAAAAAACAGAAGGTGAATTATTTTCTGAAACTTATTGGTAATTTTGTACTATTTTAAAACTTATGGGTAAAATTTTTGTTTAGTTTTTGAAACTAATTAATAGGGATGGAAATCGATCAGATCGGAAAAGAGGTTGTTCGAAAAAAATCCCTCTTTTTTGGGAATAGAAAAATCCAATTCAATCTAAACAAATCAGAATTTAAAAATTTAATCCGATTTCAAAACACCTGGAAATATTCAGAATTTCAAAAAAATTGGAAACATTTTCATTTTTGATTTTTTTTTTCTTCGAAATATTCATTTCGTAATTTTTCAATATTATATTATTTTTCAATAATTATCGAAATAATATAATTATATTTGACTACAAATCAAATCATAACAAAAAAACACCACTACTAATTTAATTTGTCATCCATAAAATTTAACATTCAATCAATTTTTTAAAGTTAAATAAAAAAATAATATTCAAATGGAAAAAAATCAATTTATTAAAGGTATATGCATCTTATCCTACCTCAACAAGAAATATATATAAATATTATATTTATTAATTTTGAAAATATTCGAAATGAGTATTCAAAAAAATATAATTGGAAAATCTAAAATCTAAAAAAAATAAAAAATAGAACTAGAAGTCAAATCGGAAATCGGAATTTCTAAATTTACAATATGAAATTTTAATTCCTTTCTAAAATATTTTGGAAACCATCTAAATCAGAATTTCAGAAATTGGCAAAATAGTAATTCCAAATACAAAGTTTTCGAATTAGAATCGATCGGAAATCAGAAACTTGCGTTTAATTTCCACCTCTATACTTACCTGTTTTATTCCTAATTTTAGACTAAGATAACAACGGAACGAACTTTCTAAAATTTTAGTGTCATAGATGACAATTAAGAAACTCTGTGACTCGAAAACTCAATTCGTGATTACTTGAGTACCACATAGAGAATTTTTCCTCATATTAATTAAGCATGTTAATCAAAGAACAAGAAAGACTACGATAGTTATTCTGGATTCTAATTTCTACAACACTGGTATCAAAACTTCTCTAATTGTATCAAAATATTTGTACGCTAACCATGACATGGAATACAACTAGAGGGGAAGACAAAATACTAACAATTGAATAGTCAATGATCATACAATCCTCAATTACCATATACACATGTATTAAATTAGCATTACCTATATTACCATCAAATTCACCTACAATTCATTTCCGAATGACAATTTCCTCGCCCGATTGATAATCGAAACGTTTGATCCATCGGGAGCTCTTCTCCGACTCTAATTCCCCGTTCCTTCCTCCTACATGCGCGATATCTAACCCCTTCCCCACCGGCAAAAACACCGATCGCACGATCCTTGATCCTCCATCAAGAACACTCCCCCATCTAAAATCCACCTCTTCGCTAGCATTTTTGCACACCAAAACTGCACCCCTATGACCTAATTTCGCCACCCTAAAAACCCCCGGAAAATCGCTTCCTCGACAATCCACTACCAAAAAATCTATCTCCGGCAACTTTTCCATTACTTCATCCGGTGATCCAACTATAACTTCTCTCGGAGATACTCCCGCGTTTTCCATAGCTTCAATATATTCTAACTTCGTCTCTTCATCGGGTACTACACAAACGTGTCGTCCCTTTGTGTGATAACTAGCGATCGTTAAACCAATACTCGTCCCGACAACCCCTCCTCGTGACCATGTTTCGACGATCAATTGTGCGTTCCAACCTGCCGCCATGGCTGATATAAATTCCGCGACACTCGAATCTTTATATATTTCACACTACAAATTCACAAACGTGAAAAAATTAATTATTTTTTCTAAACATAATTGCGAAATCAGCTCTTTTGAGACGTTGATGAATAACTTACAGATTTAACAGTATCAAGGTAAGCCTTTAATGCAGTTTCTGGAGACCAAATAAGCTTCATTTTCTTGGAAGAAATACTTCTGTTGGAAAATTTTTACTAGGAAGAACTAATAATAGTAGTATCTAAAAGAAGATCGTGACTTTATAAATGAGGCTGAGGTAGACAAGAACCTAGAAAAGTCATGTCAGTTGTTATTTTCATAGCGTTGACAATTTGTCCACCCAAATCCAACGTGTAGGGATTAGAATTACATGGGACTAATGACAACCATTCTTTTAAGAATAGATTATATATTCTTACAAAGCTAATTAGTACTACTAATCTTATCTTCTTTTGTATCAATTCATTTATAGGAAAATTCTCAAGTGTGGTCCCTGAATTATAGAAATATTTTTTGCTTTAGTTCTTGAATTTCAGAAGTTTTACAAATGACCCTCCTCTGCCATAAATTCCCGCAATTAAGGGTATCTTGGTTGTAAATGGGTAAAAATTAGAAAAAGTAATAGTTTTTGGACCTGTTTTGTAACGAAGTTTGAAGAAAAAAAATATATTTTAATTAAAATGATAATTTATATCCTTAAAAAATCATGTCATGTATACACAACAGATTTTCAAGATTAATTTTGACGTGAGGACTAACAATAAAGGAAAATCCTAATTTAGAAGTTATTTATAATTTTTTAGAAATTCAAGGATGGTAGCTTGCCTTATAGTTCATAGTTTATGTGGTTGGAGGAATTTTCCCTTTTATTATTTATGTTGCATGAAATTGTTGTGTTACACATAGTATTTTTCCCTTTTGAATATATGATAAAATTTCTATAAATTTGGAATATTATATTATCTATTATAACATCTTACATTATTTTCCTTTTCTTTTGTTTGGCAATTACTTATTATGATCGATCAAAAGGAATTAGATCAAGAGTAATGTTGGATATCGCCAAATCATATCACCTTATTATCACCTGTTATGTAGATTTTAAATGGACCAATTATGTGATTTCTTTTTTATAATTTATTATTTTCTCTCTTTCATACTTTATTTTATTTGTTTATATCTTTTGTCAGAAGTTCCAGACTGATTCGAGATAATATTGTTGATCACTTCTCGAATAACTTTTATATAGTCGACGATCGAGATATTTACCAACTAATCAACTATGTTCAATCCAAGATTAATGATGAGACTAGTTCAACTATTCGGAAACCAATTTCAGTGGATGAATAAAAAGATGAGTTTGGAAAATAAACTTAGATAAAGCCTTGGGTCCGGATGATTTTGTGAGATATTTCTTCTGCAAAACCCCCCACACTTATCAAATTATTACTTGTCAACGACACGTTCAATTGCAAGAAGTCAACATCCTTGAGTGTTGATTACTTATCACATATTCGGGGATAGACAATAACTATAAAAAAAAAATCAATACCCCAATTTTATGGTTTATTGGAAATTTGAGCTTTTCTATATAGAAATGGAAACCTATTTGATTTTTTTTCAAAGACCTAAAACTTTTTTTTTAAATACTACGTATTTAATTTTGTAAACGCAAATTTTAAATTTTCGTCCAAGGAAAACATTTTTAGCTTGAACCCAAATTTAAAACGTTGCAAAATATTTCTATATTTAGTTTAAGTAAGTAATCTATCATGAGACTAATGATTATGCTTAGTAGTAAGACGTTAGGAAATGAGAAGTTATCTCATCGCGTTCGTAATGTGTTTAGACCAAGTACAACTGTATTCCAACAAAATCTAGAAACGAGTTTGAGCCGACAATTAAATTGAATTTACCGACTTTTATTCTTATATTATCATTTTTATTGGTCGGTCTTTTTTGCACGTCATACAATTATACTTTTAAGTACGGCCAGGTGAGAGTCCACATTTTTTTTCCCCTACATCTGAGGCAGCCGAAGTAGTCCACATCTCTTTGCGCCTACGAGAAATGAAATAACAAAATTATGTAAACGTTGACGGACACCCCCCCCCCCCCCCCCCCCCCCCCCAAAAAAAAAGGAACTATGTAAACATAAAAATTTCAATTTTTTCTCAAAAAACGAAAAGGGTTTGACTTAATAATTTTGTATCAATCTCTTATTTTCACCATGTAATAAAGTGTTTTTTCTATTAAACAAACTATTAAAATATCTATAATAAGACAAATTTTACAAAGACATAAAAAATAAATTCATAAATGAAATATTAAATATATCGAAAACTTACCTTAAATATCGTCGGCAATCACTAATCTCTGTCACACTATTGTTGACACCATCATTAACAACGATACTGAGCATGTTCAAATTTCGATACACAGCATCTCCGGCAAAGTGGCGAGACTAAACATATTTCTAACGATAGGTGTAATTTTATAACTTAACATGTTCAATGTTGACACTGAGTATAAACCATAGTTTTAATATTTTATAAATAACTAAAGTAAATTGTAAAATTACTTACACCACATATGGTTTGATTTCGTCTTAGTTATGGAGGAGGTACCACTCTATTCTTTCATTTTTATATGGTAGCATGCAAAACTTAATATTATCCACTGGGTGACACTGACTACTAAACACATATAGTTGCTTTGGTTTAGAGAGCGTCTCACCATATCTACCACGATTGTAGAACTTGGTTTTTCTTCTTATAGATAATGTGATATATGTTATATATGAACTATTATAAGTGTTAGGACTTTTTTGTTTTGACACCCTACGGCCACGCTGTCTTATTTTTGGTTGGATGACTTGAGAGCTACGATGACACATCTGATCTCTTGATTGCTGATAAGATAGACGGCTGGGATTGAGACTTGGTGTCGTTTTATATAAAAGGCCTCTTTCCGCCTTTTGTTATTTCACTTCTTCGACTACTCTCTCTCTCTCTCTCTCAAAATCCTAGATTAAGCGAATCACTTAGTTTTCTTTATCGATAACTTGTTTGAGTGATTAGATTAGATTACAGTTTAGCAAATCTGTAAGACTGAATCTATTGGTTCAATCATCAAGTGTATTTCTGCGTAGTTGATGTACTAGGAAGATTTGTGGAAGAATTGTAATATTTGATAAACTTGAGGGACTTTCTATGTGAGGTGTACAAACTTGTAATCTGAGGCATATGGTGAATTTGAGCTACTCTCATCTGGGTTTAATGTGGATGTAGGTCATTTTGACTGAACCACGATAATTTCTGGTGTTCTTTATTTTCTGTACTTAAAGTTCTTCTGAAAACTATTTTCGATTAAATCTTTTTTTCTTGATCTGAAAATAAACAATTTACAACAATGGTATCAGATCTGGGGTTTTTCAGATCTGGGTCTTATGAAAATTAGGGTTTTATCGGTATTCTTGATTTCTTGGAGATCTTAGAGTTTCCGAAATCAATTCAAAGGGTTTCTGATTGTTTCAAAGCGGGTTTTCTTTTCTTCTTTATAATACCCTACGATGACGACTTCAACTCGTATTGATATGTCGGTATTCGATGGGAAAATGGATTTTGGTGTTTGGCAGAAAAAGATGAAGGTCTTATTATCTCATCATAAGGTTGGAAGCGCCTTGATAAAGGACATTAAAGAATGGCGAGAAGGTGATCTCGAGATTGAAGCATCGATTAATGAAGAAGCGTATAATATGCTCTTCTTAAATCTATCTGACTTTGTGATTCGCCAGGTTGATGGTGCTGATACAGCTCTTGAGCTGTGGGGTAAACTCAAATCTCTTTACTCTACTAAGTCTATCCCCAATATTGCTTTATTGAAAGGTTCACTGTTTAACAATAAAATGGATAGTTCTAAATCTATTTATGAAAACCTTGATGAGTTTACTAAAATGTGTCTTGTGCTTAAGGGTACTTCTACGGCTTTAGATGATACTAGCAAATGCATGATTCTGTTAAATGCTATTCTTGATTCTTTTCAAGTTGTTATGATGTATTTCAATATGCTACCTTTGCTATGAATATGATTAAGTAGTAACTACTTTAAAAACTAGAGAAAGTGAACTTAAGTCACTTAAAAGAACTGGTACAAATATGTTTGTTAAAAGAACTGAGCCTGCCTTGATCCCTGAGCCTGTTAAGGATAAAAGGAATAAAAGAAACATCAAAGGGAAAGAAACCAGGAAATTTTTTCATTGTGGGAAATTTAGACACTAAAGAAAAATTGCTTTAAATTGAAAAACAAGATGAACTCTGTGAACAATGAATCTAATGTTGCCTGTATGACTAGTGTAGATGATGTATATGAAGTAATAAATGTTGATAGGGTGTCTAATGGTGATAGTTGAATTCTTGATTCTAGTTGTACCTTTCATATGTGCCCTAATGTAGAATTATTTCATGAACTTGTTGAGACTTGCAATGAAACTATTTAAGTGGGCGATGATCATACTTGTGCTGTTAAAGCATAGAAAAAAATGATTGGAAACTAAATAATGGTAAAAGAATCATTTTGAAAAATGTTAGGCTTATTCCTGAATTGAAAAGAAATTTGATTTCTCATGGTGCATTAGATGATTTAGGCTATGTGTCTAAAGTTGAGAATGGTATTATGCATGTCTATAAGAATTCAAAGTTGCTATTGACTGGTACTAAACTTGCTAGTCTCGATTTGTTAGATGGTTCTCACTTATCTGCTTGTGTAAATCATGTTGCTAACAAACCATCTCAGGGTGTCACTGGAATATGACATTTGAAACTAGGGCACACGAGTCTTCAAGGACTCACTATATTAAACAAGCAAGGTATGTTTGGTAAGGAATATGTAAGTACTCTCACTTTCTGTGAAACTTGTGTGTTGGGTAAACAACATAGACTGAAGTTTTCTTCTAAGGTACATAAGTCGAAAGTATGTCTTAAATTTGTTCATGCTGATCTTTGGGATCCTGAAAAGTAGATGCACATGGGAAATAAAAATATTTTCTATCCCTAGTGGATGATTTTAGTAGAAAAGATGATTTTAGTAAAAAAAGTGTGGACTTTATTGTTAAAATCTAAAGATGAAACTTTTTCTAAAATTAAAGAACAGAAATCTTTACAAGAAAAACAAACTGGTTTGCTTTTAAAAGTACTTAGAACTGATAACTCCTGGAATTTTATAATGTGGATTTTGAATCTTACTGTATAGAAAATGGGGTACTCATGCATAGAACTGTTAGGCATACACCCCAACAAATTGGGGTTGCAGAAAGAATGAATAGGACTTTGCTTGAATAAGTAAGATGCATGTTGTTTACATCTGGGTTACCAAAAACTTTTTGGGGTGAGGATTTATACACATCAACATATTTGGTAAACAGGAGTCCAAATAAAACTCTTGACTTTAAAACTCCCTTGGAGGTTTGGAAAGGATTTAAGCCTAATCTGCAACATTTGAGAGTGTTTTGGTGCATTGCTTATGCCCACACTAAAGATGGAAAACTTGATCCTAGGTCTCTTAAATGCATTATGTTTGTGGGAAAGAAATTCCAGACATCAAAATCATTTGTAGTAGGGATGTGATCTTTGATGAACTAACTTTTCCTTGAAAAGTTCATGATACTGCAGGTAATGATGCTCATCATGAACCAGTAAGCCAAAAGATGGGATTAGAGCTTGAGGCGGAGCCCTAAATTGTAGCCAATAATTTAAATGTAGATCTAACTGGTGACCCTGAGGATGTAGCACAACCTAATCAACCTAATGATGTCAATGAGCCTAGAGGAAAATGACCAACCATTACAACTCAATGAGTCATCAGTAAGGGAGCTTCATGATTACCAGTTAACTAGAGATAGGCAAAGGAGAAATATAACTGCTCCTTTAAGGTATTCATATGCTGACTTGGTATATATTGCACTAAGTGCAGCTGTTGAGATAAAAAGTACCAAACCTTCTTCTTATGTTGATTCCCTTGAGTCTGCTGATTATGAAAAATGGTATGATGCTATGCTAGATGAAATGAACTCTCTGAAATTGAACAATACTTGGAGTTTAGTTAAGTTACCTGAGAGTCAAAATGTTATTGAGTGTAGATGGATTTACAAACTTAAGGAAGGTGTTACTGAGCATGATCTCCTAGATATAAAGCTAGAGTAGTTTCTAAAGTATACACTCAAAGGGAAGGGATATATTATAATGAGATTTTCTCCCTGAAAGTCCTAGAAGGGGGTGAATAGGATTACTAATAAGATTAATGCCTAATTAAAAATTTATTGGATAATTATAAGTTTTAAAGAGAAACTTCTAAGTCAACTAATATATCAAACTCTTACGGAATCATGCAATGGATAAGCTAGAGGTTCAATATATAAGTAATACAAGTAAATCGAATTCCTATTCTCTTACTAAACTAGACGACCATAAGTTTGACTAATGAACAATAGATAATAAGCACTACAATATTCATACAAGCATATAATCAAACATATAAAGTGAGGAATAAAATAGTTTAGGGAACGAGAATACGCAAGCATGTATAGTGGTTCGGTTTCCCTAATCCACTACCTAAGGTAGCCACCTTAGGATTTCCAAGCTTCTATAACAAGCTCCGTGTCTCTCTTAACCGGGACGAGAACACAATAGCCTTTTACAATCACTTCAAAAACCCGAAGCAAACTCTTGTGTAATCAAAACACAAGGACACCAAGTATAATCCATATACTCACACACTCTCTTAATCTATCAATTACAAAGACTAGGCTAAGAGGAAGAAACAAGTGTTTGAAAGGTTTGACAATAGTGATGAACTCCTAAAGAGAGGATATGACTTTATAACACACTAAAAATGATTTTTACTATTAAT
Source organism: Nemophila menziesii (assembly GCA_029959085.1). NCBI lineage: Eukaryota > Viridiplantae > Streptophyta > Magnoliopsida > Boraginales > Hydrophyllaceae > Nemophila > Nemophila menziesii. The sequence goes on along the minus strand of JARWIR010000145.1, from coordinate 31,123 downwards.
AGCTTTTGACACCTTCTTGAATGATAACAATTTAGTCCCTTGATGTTGGTAGATTAATGGTGTAAGTTATGCCTTTAATGAGCTCCAATTTATAGCCGAAATAAGCTCCCAACGACCATAAAAAATGTGTTTAACACATATAAATAAAGCTCCAATGGATATAATAAATATAGTCAATTTGCTGCAGAAAACCCTAACCTGCGGTGCACCGCACGAACTCTCTGTCCGCGCTCTAATAAGTACAACTTTTACTACGATGCTCGGATGAAGAAACTTTCTTCATGAGAGTTGTTGGAAACATCATTATAAGAAACTTTGTAGTTGATCATGAAGGCTAATTCTCAATGTACACAAAGATATGAATAAAAGTATTTGTATGAGAATTTGTTTCTTAAGATATAATACTAAGGCATAATAAGAATGACATTTAAAGTGTTTTTGATGAAAAATGGTGCAAGATAGAATATATATATATATATATATATATATATATATATATATATATAAAGAGTAATAAGCACACTAATCACAAGAGGATTTGTCACATTAAAACAACTTATGGAAGGAAGCAATATGCCAACACTCCCCAGTAGTCAAATTCAAAACTATTAGATGTATGTTAGCTTATTCTGCTTGTTTTGACCTTGAAGTTGATCAGATGGATGTGAAAACTGCTTTCTTACATGGTGAATTAGATGAAACAATCTTTATGAGACAACCTAAGGGTTTTGTGGATAAAAATTTTCCTGATCAAGTATGCTTACTTAAAAAATCTTTGTATGGGTTAAAACAATCCCGTAGACGATAGTATAAAAGATTTGACTCCTTCATGCTTAAACTTGGATTTGTGAGATCTGATTATGATGTCTGCTTATATATTCTGTTAAATCAATCTGACAGTGTGTATGTGTTACTGTATGTTGATGATATGCTACTAATTAGTAAGTCTTTCCATGCTATAAAAGTCTTGAAATAGTCTCTGAGTAAGATGTTTAACATGAAAGACATAGGTGAGGCTAGTAGGATCCTTGGCATGATAATTAATAGAGATAGAAAGAATTGCATGTTAAAACTGCATCAGGGACCTTATTTGAAAAAAGTTGTCTCTAAATTTGGTAGTCTGAAATGCAAATTTGTGTTGACTCCCTTGGCTGGTCATACTGTCTTGTTTAAGCAGCTTTGCCCAAGTCCCAGTTAGAGATAGTAAGAATGAATTCAGTCCCTTATGCTAATGTAATTGGATCTTTAATGTATGCAATGATCAATACTAGGCCAGATTTATCTTTTACTATATCCTTGCTTAGCAGATATATGTCTAATCCAGGGTTTGAACATTGGTTTGTACTGAAACATGTGTTGGCTTATGTTAGTGGTACATTAAATGTCGGATTATGTTTTGGAAATCCTAATGTTCCTTTTGAGTTAATAGGGTATGTGGATTCTGATTTTGCTGGTGATAAGGATTATAGAAAATCCACTAATGGTCACTGCTACACTTTTGGAGGCAACTGTATTTCATGGAAATCTCAGTTGCTGCCACTTGTAGCTCTGTCCACTATAGAATTTGAGTATGTGGCTATAACTGATGCAGCTAAGGAAGGTATTTGGCTGCAAAATTTGTTAAATAAACTCAAATTACTAAAGTGTAAGGTCACATTGTACTCTGATTGTCAAAGTGCCATTCTGTTAAGTAAAAATCTTATTTATCATGAAAAGACTAAGCACATTGATGTTAAATTTCACTATATTAGAGATGTGCTTGATAGTGGTTAGTTGAAATTGTTGAAAATTGAAACCGAGGAAAATCCTGCAGATTTTGGAACTAAAATTGTTATTAATATCAAGATTAAACATTGTTTAGACTTGTTGTTTCTTGGTTGATTGTGTTGCAGGTGTCTAGATGATGAGAATGTTGTTTCAATGCCAATGAAGATACAAGAAGAGGTATTTCTGCAATAAGAGTTGAAGGAGAGATAAAATTTCGAGGTGGAGATTGTTATATATGAAGTATTATAAGTGTTAGGACTTTTTCCTTTTGATACCCCACATCCGCACTATCTTATTTTTTGTTGGATGACTTGAGAGCTACGTGGACAAATCAGATCTCTTGATTACTGTTAAGATGGATGACTGGGATTGAGACTCGATGATGTCGGCGCTGCATCTCGGCGCTGCAACTCCAACAAGCAGAGATCGACGCCGCCAACGGAGATGAAGGAAGCCGCCGTCAGGTTGGATGGTGGTGGTTGTGGTTGCAGATCTGGAGATATTTTCGAGTGGTGGTGATATTTTTGAGTTGCAGCGCAACTCCGGTGGTGGTACTGTTCGAAGCTTACAGTCTTATTTTCGCCGGTGAAGCCATGGAAAATAGTTTCGAGTTGCAGCGCAGCGCAGCTCCATGGAAGTGGTGGTACTGTTCGAAGCTCCGGTGAAGACAAGTCGATGTTGTTTTTTTTTTTCAGCGTACTTAGTACGCTTTCTTTGTAGTTTCTTTTTGATTTTTTTTAAGATTAGGTTTGACCATATCTGGTCAATGTAAAAGATAATTAGATTTGTTCATTTTTTGTAATTAGAAATGTGAATTAAATAAAATATTTATTTTGGCTTTTTTACTCTTTGTTTTTTAATTATACTCATCAAATTAATAGAGTACTCCGAGATTTTCTTAGAGTACTCCGAGATTTTTCTTAGAGTACTCTGAGTTTTTCTTAGAGTACTCTGATTTATTAGTTCACTCGAAAAAATTTAGAGAGTACTCCGCAACTTTATAGAGTACGCAACAAATATATAGAGTACTCTATGTTTTTTCCGATACTCTATGTTTTTTCCAGCGACCGGTGACTGGTGGTCGGAGGTCGGAGGTCGGAGGTCGGAGGTCGGTGGTCGGTGGTCGGAGGTCGGTGGTAGGTGGTCGGAGATTGGAGGTAGGTGGGTAGTGGTAGGTAGAGGAGAGAGAAATAGTGACATCATACTTTTTTGTCTTTTAGTTGTAGTAAGGGTAGGAAAGACTATTGTAAAAAATGAGGTCCCTAAGAAGAATAACATTTTTGAAACTACTCTATAGAGAAGAAAGTGTATCTCCAAGACCCTATATATAATTTACCCTATATTAAAAGATTTAAATTTATTTGTTTATTTATGTAAATTAAAGTTTTATTTAGAGTTAGTTAACTAATAATTAACATATCTTTTTTATTATTTGAATTAACAAATCTTTGATTGATAGTGAAGTGAATGGATGATCTGGTTTTGAATACATTAAGTCATTTTATTCATGTTTTGAAAAATTGAGTTAGCTAATATTTTAACTTATTCTTTTTAAAAATGCCGAGATTGACTTTGTAAATGTCATGGCTATCCTTAGCATATGGTAAGAGATCACGTAATTGTACTTCATAGATTAGAAGAAGAACATTGTTTTTCTTCCCTACATTGGTCAACCGACGAAATTATTAGTTTGCCCACAGATTTCATTTTTTTTTTCGGTCGAAATTTTCAATTTTAATAAAGATAGCATATCTTGAGTTGATATGCTTGGACGTAAAATTCAAAGAATGTCGCTTTTGACTGCGTTAATGAAGTGTGGGGCTCAAGTTAGTTAAAGTTGACAAAACATATAAAATTGTTTTTTGTTTGATTGAAACAAATGACATGATTGCTAATTTTTGTCCTTGGTTTTTGTAATATATGTACCGTCCAAAAAAAAAAAAAAAACAAATGACATGATTGGGAAACATGTAATATACAACGCGGTAAGAACCATCTCGTGCAATTTTTTGTTTTTTGTTTTTTTAGAGCCAATTAGAAATTAATGCCCTATTAAAAAATTTATCTAAAAAGAAAAGATGTCTCTAATAAGATTTTTTATAGAAAAATGCCCAATCTCAAACTACCCTTATAATTAACAATTAAAAAAAAGAAACTAGAAAAAAAACATAACAAAAACTAATAAACACACGCGCGCGTCCGTGAATTTTTTTTAAAATCGTCATAACTAATTCTAAAAAAATCAAAAAAATAAAATTTTTATATATTTGGATAAAACAAATTAATATTTACGTCTATGATTTTTTTTTCAGAATTTTTTGAATTTCTTTAATTTTTTTAATTCGCAGGACATGGAATTCTATGTTTTAAACATGGAATTCTATGTTTTAAACATGGAATTCCATGTTTTGATATAAGAAATTTGTTTTCCGTAGACACGAAATTCACTGTTTAAAACATGGAATTCCATGTTTTGCGAATTAAAAAAATCAAAAAAATCAAAAAAATCAAAAAATTCAGAAAATTCCGAAAAAAATCATAGACGTAAATATTAATTTGATTTATCCAAATATGATTTTTTTTCGATTTTTTCTGATTTTTTTTGAATTAGTTATGGCGATTTAAAAAAAAATAATTACGGACGCGCGCGTGTGATGAAATTAGTAGTAGGTGGTGGTGGTGGTGGTGGTGGTGGTGGTGGAGGTGGTGATGGTTGTGGTGGCTGTGATGGTGGTGGTGGTGGTGGAAATACCCTATTATTTGTTTAAGATTTAAAAATAAATATTGTATTAAAAATAAAATAATATATATATAATAATAAGGATAGTATAGGTATAAGAAATATAAAGGGGATGTTTTCTATAAATAATTGGTTTATGAGGCATTTATCTCTAAATAAGAAAATTAGAGGCTTAAAAAAATTAAAGGCATCATTAAGGAGACATTTATCTCTAATTACCCTTTTTTTTATTACCAAATAAGAAAACGAACTTACAAGATTTATCCTATGCTTCTATTTCTATAAATTTCACATAAGAAATGATATTTGTCACCTTTTATTGGTTCACCCTTTTATTATCCTTTATATGTCACCTTATGTGACATTAAAACAAAGAGAGAAAAAAAATTAGAAAAGAAAAACATTCTGATTGGTTTTTAAAACCGTATGGGGAGTGCGATAGAAGTTGAAAAAATAAGGTCCCTAAGAAGAATAGCATTTTTGAAACTACTCTATACAGAAGAAAGTGTGTCTCCAAGACCCTATATATAATTTACCCTATATTAAAAGATTTAAATTTATTTGTTTATTTATGTAAATTAAAGTTGTATTTAGAGTTAGTTAACTAATAATTAACATATCTTTTATTATTATTTCTAGAAAATTCTAATTTGTCTATTTTTATTTTTTTGTTATGCATTTTATTAAATTCATTATATCCTTTTAAGTTTTGGATTATATCGTTTTTCTGTTTATTGAATTAATTCAATTATATTTGTGTTCTTTCCACTTCTGCCGCTAACACCTAAAAATCGGGTATAATGTGAACAAGTATTAGAGATGTGATACATGATACAGATTACAGAAGTTGCAGCCATTTGTGAAATAGTCATTACTATAGCTACAGTTTTAGAACGTATAATAAATATCCATGAATTAATAGCTCCATGAATGACGATAAAATACACCAAATTGTATTAGATGACTAGTTCATTTTTTTTGTTCGAAAATTTAGTATCCCATCTATATGAGAATTTTTTTTTTGTTATAGCTATTTAGCGAATATGATTTGTTTTGCGCAGTGCGGAAAAAAATTTTGTGGGTTTTTTTAAATGATTTTGTTAGATATATAAAAGGTTTATTAGGTGTGGGTTTTCTCGCAATAATAGCACTCCCCGACTCGACATCCTGGATCCGCCCCTGCTTCGAGGTGTCAATATTCAGTCTCGCGTACTTAGCAAGCTTGTCCGTCATCTCGTTAAATTCTCTTCTCACGTGGTAGACTTTTCAATTAGGGAACTTATCAGTCCATATCCAGAATTCAGCAGCCATCGGTCAGATTTTCCAATTAATTTTCTTTCTTTGATAAATACCTTGAGTAATTTCAAGTCTGTCAGAGTAGAATGAACAACTGTGAAGATTGAGATCGGCTGCAGATTTCCTGGCCCAAAGAACCGACCAAATTTCTCCTTCAGTGGCACTATTAACTTGACCTCTCTTCGTGATTCTATGTTTGATTTCTCTATTTACATTAAGAACAATTGACGCCGTACTAGCCGTTTTTCTGCTGTTAATGAACGATGCATCATCAAGCCATACGATTTCCGCATCATCTTTCAGAAAAATATTATCTTCTTTTGATTCTTGCTTGTATTTGTTGCGAATAGAGATTTAATAAGAACTTTTGTTTTTGTTATTGATTTCCAAAATATTTCCATTTTTTTTCATAGAAACCTTACATACGTGCTTTTCAAATATTCCATTAAGTACTGAATACTGTTGTGGTAACCTTTTTACTATTCCATTAGTTCTTGGTGTAATCAATAAGACTTTATCCAATCGCCCATATTACCAGTGAATTTTTGTCGATCTTACATTGTAGTTGGGAGTTGGCCCAAACTCCCATGCTAATCGGGAACTTGATGAGTTTATGTTCGATGATTTCTGGCTTTTTGTCGCACCATTCGCAGATATCTGAATTTGTGCACTTCCTTTTCTTTAAATTGGCTTTCGAAGGCATGGCGTTATTGCATATTTCCCAAATTAAATTACGTATCCTCAAAGGGATATTGGAATGTCAGGTGATATTCCACATTCCATTATCGTTATTTTCCCCTTCCCTAGATGGTTGACAACCCTTTTCTGATTCTTTTTTGGACAAGACTGTGATATCCAAATTTTGTTGAGTAATTGTCGTCTTGCGTGTTTGGCCATATGATCTTATCCTCCTTATCAAGTTGGAAGAGAGGTAATTTCCTGATATCGGCGATATCTTTACTCGTGCAGAATTTCTTAAGTGTATCGATATTCTAATTAGACATGGTTAAAGCATTCCGCCACTATTTCTATTTTACAGTTATTGGGTTTCTCCAATTTATAGCCCTTCTTAATCCAGATATGATCCTAGATATTGACCGTAAGGCTGTTACCAATTTTCCAAATGCATTTCTCTTTTAGGAATTTTAAGCCCTTGAAGATGCTTCCCCAAATCCAAGAATGTCACGCTTTCAATTTAGAATCCCATACTTAACAATTAGGAAAAATAAATTTCATTTAAGACTTTTGTTATTAATGAGTTCGAATTATTAATGATCTTCCACGCCCGGTTTTAGAGTAAAGCTAAGTTCATTTTATGAAAGTCCCTAAAGCCAATACCACCCATATTTTTGCTTTTGCGATCTTTTTTCATGCAACCCAGTGGATTCTTTTTTTATTTTCGGAGCTCTACCAGAAATTGGCGACAAGGTTACTAAATTTTTTGCATAGCGTATCAGGAATTCAAAAATAGACATCGCATAGTTCGGAATAGCTTGTATCACTGCTTTGATAAGGATTTCCTTACCTCCGTACGACAGAATTTTTGCGACCCAACTGGACGACTTAGAAATTAACTTATCCTTGATGTAAGATAAATACGCCATTTTGGATCTTTTGAGCGTCAATGGAATGCCTAAATAGTTTCCCATAGATTTTGTGACTTAAATGTTAAGATCCTCGAAAATCTTTTTTGCCTTATCCTCAGGTGTGGGCGTTGCTGAACATAATTGACAATTTACTGAAGTTAATTTTTTTACTAGACGCCTCACAATATTTTGAGATAAATCTTCTACATGCATCGATTTCATTATCATCAACCTCAAGAAAGAAAAGAGTGTCATCCGCAAACAACAGATGTGTAAGTCTCGGTACCGGTCCTTCCAGAGATATACCATTAATATTTTTTTCTCGACATTCAAAATTTACGAATCCAATAAGGCCTTCCATTAACATTGCGAAGAGAAGAGGTGAAAGCGGGTCACCTTGTCTCAAACCTTGCTCGGGTTTGATTTTTTTAAGTCTCTCTCTCCATTAACCTTAATTTGATATGAGACCGATCAGATGTAGTTAAACATAAGTTCTCTCCATTTTTCACTGAACCAAAGTTTTTCAAGTATTTCTATAAGGAATTTCCAATTCACTTTGTCGTAAGCCTTAGTCATATCGAATTTCACAGCTCCATGATATTTTTTAGCCTTCTTTTTAGTTTTAAGAAAAAAAGCGACTTCTTGTGCGATTAAAATATTATCTTGGATACTTCTACCTTTAATGAACACAGAATGAGTCGGGGATATGTTATCATCCATAATTGGTTGAAGTCTTGTAGCCAGAATTATTGCGATAATCTTGTAGCTGAAATTAATACAGGATATCAGTCTGTAATCTTTCATTGATTCTTGAGTGGTGCCTTTCTGTATAAGAGTGATGTCTCCTCTTTTTTCCTAATTATATGCCCTTAGGAGACATCAAATTTGGTGATTATTTGACTAATTTGATATACTTTCAGTGTTAAATTGCTATATTTCATTTTCCATCCTTGGATTTTAGTATTTTCCATTTATTAAACTTTTGCACGTTAAATGGTTTATTTTAGTGTAAAGTTTGTAGGTTTCTAGTACTAGCAAGGAGAGGAATCAAGAATGGAAGTCTTAGATCGTGTAAAGAAGTCAAAGGCTATAGAAAATATCCCGAAGAGTTGCCAAATTAGAGCTGCAAATCTGGAAGGCTGATGGTAATTGCTGATTTCGAGCTACTTAATCATGGATTCAGCCTCTGAGTTGTAGAGAATATTCGTGCCTCATCTAGTTACGAAGAATTAGCAAGTTGATTGAGTCAATTCAGAGTTAAATTGAGAAAGTTACAGCTGTTTTAGTGGAGGGTGTACAACAGTTACGGGATTTGGACTTGAAGAGTAGACTTGGGCCATTAATTATTTCATCAATTCACTTAAAATAGCCCCAAGTCCGAATTATTTAGTATAAATAGGCTTTTTGACTTTATTTTTACACACAATTCATTTTACAAAAAGTCAGAGCGTCAAAGAAAAGAGCAGAAGCTAGGAAAAGGAAGAAGCCAAGAGCTGGAGAATTCACCTTCTCCAAATCAACAGTCAAATCCAACCTCCTAATTAGGTCTTTTATTTTATTCTCTTTCTGTAAAACATGAATTGTGTTAATTTTATTTATTTTGCTTTTACTTTAACTATGAGCTAAATTCCTTTTGTACTTGAGAATCGCAACATGGGTTGAACCCAAACTAGTTTAATTATTGTTTTTCCAGTTTGGGATTTTAAGAATTTAATTTGAATTAGTATATTACGTTGGCTTTTATCTTGTGATTATTTATTATCTTTAGCGTCATGAACTAGGGATAAGTTTTAATATCTAGGCTATTCAATATAGTGGCGTATTGATCACCTTGACGGGGGGTTTGTATACAGAACTAGGTATTTGCCGTTGGTATCCGCCAATAACCTTAACAGGCTTGACTAGCCAATAGCCAATGTAGTAAGTTTCAATCATCCGAAAGTGGTTTTAATCACCCTGACGGGGTTTAGAAGACCGTATGAGAGCTTTTAGGTCCATCCATAATACAATTTATATTTCTTCTCATTGTCGTCTTGGGAAAGAATATTTAGTATTTTTATCTCCTTTTTTGATCTAGATGTCGCGTGCTTTGTCAGCCTAAAAGTCTTCTTCCATTTTCCAGAGATTATCCATTTACTCTTTAATTTTTTTTCAAGCTTAAAATTTTCTTCATTACATTCTTCATCTTGTAATTTTGCAAGAACGTTTGGATATTTATTAATGATTTTCTGTCTGTTACAAAATGTATCGCAACTCCATCTCGAGAGGGCCAGGTAAATAGAATCCCTCTTATTAATGAAGTCCTGAATATTATTGATCGCTCGATTCTCATTCCATGCTTTTTGAACAATGTCATTACTCTGTAGACTATCAGCCCTCCTTTGATTAAAAAATGAAGTATTTCAAATTATTATTAGCCTTATTATTTGTTTAAAGAATAAGCGGAGAATGATCCGACCCTATCGCCGAAGGGATTTTATTAATCGCTTCTGGGAACATATTATATCATGAATCGGAATCAAGATCTATATCGAGCCTTTCTGTAACGTTATCATCACCTTTACGTTTATTAATCCAGGTAAAGTGGCATCCTTTGGTCGGTACCTTAATTAAATATTATTATTAATGAAGTCGTTAAAGTGTAACATTCTTTCTACATTGGGGGATTTTACCCTGTTTCTCTGAGGTTCTAGTAATTTCATTAAAATCGCCAATAATTAGGACTGGTTTGAATTATTATTACTCAATTTAATGATATTATCGAATTTTTTTCTCTATCGTTATTGTTGGTAGGAGCATAGACAACAATAAGATACCAATTAAAAAAAGATTTTAGTGAAATTTATTGAATAAAAGTAACAAATAAATATTAAACCCTTTAGGTATAACTTGTCCCACGCCACCCAGTGAATTTTTCTCTTCTCAACTGACGAACCCTATATAAAATCACGCACGGTCCGATCAATCTCATTGCATGTATATTCGGGTAATTTCATATCTTGCATTAAATATGTAGGGATCGCGCATAGAACTGATTGTGCTAATGTTATTCCCTTGGCCAATGAAAGTGTCTGCCCCTTCCAATTAGCTAACTTACCCCTCACCTGTTCAGTTACTCTCTTGAGAAAACCTTTAGGTCGACGACCAGATTGAATTGGAGATCCCAAGTACATTCCTAGTGAGTTACTTAAGCAGAACCCACTCTGTGTCGCTAGCTTGCTCTTAACCTCCGCTGAAATATTCCCCAAGAAATATATAAGAGTTTTTTCCGCGCTTACAGTTTGTCCCGCCTCACCACAGAATATCTGCATAGTGTCCTGAATAAGGTAAACTTACGATTTCGATGCTTCAGCAAACAAAATTAGATTGTTAGCAAAAAAATAAAGGGATATATTAGAAGCCCTGTCGGTGTATATGAATCGGTTCCATATCCCTTTTCCACATAAGTCATGTATGAGTAAGGATAAAAGTACTATGCATATCACAAATATATACAAGGACAAAGGGTTACTTTCCTGAATTCTCCTTCAAGGTGTAATGGAAAGGAGAGGTTCACCATTCCATAAGACATTTTATCATCCGCCATTGATGACATAATATGGGATATCCATGAGGGAGGGAAACCAAAATGTGACATGGTATCCCCTATGAAGTCCCACCGAAGCACGTCATATGCCTTTGCCTTCCTAAATTTGTCAATACTAAAATAATTAATTAATTTAAGGATTAATGTCCAAGAAACTTCTCAAGTTAGAATTAATTTCCTCTCACCACAATCATTATTTTTTTGCCCATAAAAGGCATCATATATTTTTGTTCTTTCTTTTTTTGCCTATAAAAGAACCGTTTGAGTTATGAGAACGAACTCAAGATTTATTAGGAGGGTAAAAAAGACATTATCTTTTACAAGATGAACAAAACAAGGTTTATTAAACATTAACCCTTAATTTAATAAACTAATTATTTTTTATTTTTTTGGACGCATAAACTAATTATTTTAATTAACCAATTTTGTAAGAAGGGATTATTCCATATTTAGGCCTAAAAAATGAAAATGCTTCTAAGTTTAGGCATCTTAAATAAGTCTTTCAAATTTAGGCCTACTACCGTTTGTACCCTTTACCTTTAATTTGTAGTTTCAGAAATACAAATTTGTAGTTTCACAACTACAAATTTGTAGTTCCAGAACTACAAAATTGTAGTTTCACAACTACAAATTTGTAGTTTCACAACTACAAATTGTAGTTTCAAGACTACAAATTTGTAGTTTCAAGACTACAAATTTGCAGTCTTGAAACTGCAAATTTGCAGTTGCAGACTGCTGCACTTTGAAAACGCAGAAACACAAATTTGAACGTTAACAACTGCATTTTAAGCATAAAAAATGCAATATATCAGCTGTTAATGCAATATCTAAACAATTGCTTAACTTTTCAAACAAAAACTAACAATTGCAGACCTTTTTTGAACAAAAACTAACCAAAAATGAAAAATCACAACTTCATTGAATTGTAAAACGTATAACGAGTAGTATATGATCATTAACAAACATGAAACGCAGCTCATAACACGCATAAATCGTCTGTATCTTTAAAAACTGTAAAATAAAGTAGAAAACTAAAAAAACAGAAAAAAAACAAAAAAAAATGAATTGAGCTGTAAGATTACTAGCGAATATAGATAAGCATTAAATAAAAACAACTGGAAAGACAGAATCTAAAAAAAAATCACAGGAAAATTTAGAAAACAAACAAAAAAACGAAATTCAAAAGAAATTGTAGAATTTCGTTAATTACCTCGTTTTTTTAGCTTGAATTCCTTGAGATTATTAGAGTAGAAGGTTAGAGTATTGATTTAACGTCGAAAACTAGACAAAAATCAAGCAAAAATTCAATGTTTATGCTAGTGTGTGTTTTAGGTGTTAGTAGGTGTTAAAGAGAGAGAGAGAAAGGAGCGTGTGTGTTTGTGTGAGTTGTGTGTTTTTTTAAAAATGTAGTTATGGGAATAATAAAGGGTTAAGGATGGATTAATTGTACATATATTGAGAATTTTAGGTACTAAAATAATTAGAGGCCTAATTCTAGATTAATTATTAAACTTTAGGCCTAAACTTAGAATTAAGATTCTAAGAGGCCTAAAATTAGAAGCATTATTATTCTTTAGGCCTAAAAATTGAATAATCCCTTGTAAGAATGTGCAACCAAAGGCATCCTCATATATTGGATTTTTTTCTTTTTCAATGATCAAGGCCTAATCTATCACGCTTAAAGCCCAAAGTTATTTAATTTCATGGAAAGCAGGCCCATATACTAAGGAATCCTTATAATATGAACGTCTTCTCTGAATTCATTTAAAAACATAAAATCAACCAGAGCCGGCCCGGGCCCAAAGCAGCCAAGGCGGTCGCTTTGGGCCCCAAAATTTTGAGGGCCCCAAGAAAAAAAAAACTATGTATACTATTCCTTTATATATCTTACGGTTCATAAATTAACATGATATATTAGCTAGTGTAGTGGAAGTGCAGCGCATTCTCACAAAAGAGATTCCGATTTCAAAACACTCACCTCACTTTTACATTTTGAGTTCCGTAGCAATAGACTGATGGTGCATTACTTTTGAGTTTCGCAGCAATGGACTGATGGAGCAAATAAAAAATAGACCATATATTAAAGGGCCACCTAGAGCCCATATTAAACCTGTGATTGATGAGGCCAACAACAATTCAATAAAACCTAATTATATAAATATGTTCTGCAAAAAAACCAACGAAGCATTAAAAACAGACGGCTGCAAAAAAAAAAAAAAACCAGCGAATAGTAAACTGAAAAGGGTCCATTTTTTTATCTCGCCTTAGGTATCCAAGAGCCTCGGCCGGCCCTGAATCAACGGAGAACGTGGTCTAACATAGCTATAGAAGAATCCAAGAATTCAGTACGAAGATTCCAAGAACTTCACACAAGGTTCACATGGCAGATTGGGCAAAACTTCACAACGATCTTCTCTTTGAGATCGGAAAACATGTGACTTCAATCGAGGATTACAATTCTTTTGGTGCAGTTTGCAAATCATGGAAATCTGCTGCTCCACGAAACCAGAATCATCTCAAGTTAAAGACACTCACAAGTCCGATATTCATACTTCCCCAAAAAGGATCATCAAAATCAACAAAAATCTTGGATTATTTCACAACATTAATGGGAGGAAAATCACAAACAGATATGCGGGAATTTTACAGCGTTTCAACTGGTAAGACTAGTAAGTTTTACTTACCTGAAGCTACGAATAAATATTGCTTATCATGGAAAGATTGGTTATTCACATTTAAAGAAGATGGAACACAAACAACTCTTTTGCATATAGTGTCACGTTTTCAAATCCATCTTCCAAATCTAAGCCTAAACCCTAATACTATTCCACCTCATAGCCTCGTAAAGTTTGTTTCATCAGCAAATCCAAATTTAACCTCAGATTTTAAGGTAATAATATTACTACAAAATCAACTGTATTTCTATAAATTAGGAAATAACGCTTGGACTGAAATAGATAATACCGAACCAGTTACTTTAATGATGTGTAAGAACAATTGCTTGTATACATATGATAACACGAGCTCAATTACAATATGGGATTTTAATGGACCAAACATGACAATACTACAAAAAATTCATGGTAATCTTACAGTAGAATCTCCGATGAAACAATCCCCTTTACCTTACCTCGAATCTCGCAATATGTTTGAGTTCTCGAACAAGTTTTATCGTGTTATTAAATATTCAGTTTTGGTAGAATTTCATCGTGATCCTTTATCATTTATTCACCGAACTAAATGTATTTTGGTTTACGAAGCGATTATAGAAGATGGTAAGTTGTTATGGAGAGAAACTAAAGATTTGGGGAATAAAGCTATATTCTATAGCAAGTCATCATTTATGGTTGAGTGTTCGGAAATTAATAATTGTAAACCTAATTGCGTATACTTTAGTGATGATACACCTTACCATTTAGTTGAAGTGAGAGGTGATGGTCAAGATATGGGAATTTATCACTTATCTAATGGAAGAGTTGAAGCTTATTTTGATGAGAAGATTGAATGGAGCAAGTTTTTTGAACCTATGTGGATTGAACCAAGCTTTTGATTTTGATTTGAGTTGTAGATATTGATTTTACACTAGTTTTTTATATTCCTGTAATATCGATTAACCTGTACAAGGTTTCATCTAATAGTGGTTAAATTTAATGTGTTTATTTAAATGAATGTGTCTAAATCTAATTCTAATTTTATGTATCACATGTTTTAGTTTTAGAGAATCTGAATTCCTATTTAATTACCAATAGGAAAAATAAGAAAGCACAATGGTAATTTAATAAACTCATCAAATATATGAAGTAGATATAAAGAAGCTTTCAAAAGCAACTTATCCTGAAACAAGACCCTGTTTTTGGTAACCAAAATGCTCGAAAACCATAATTGCATACTCGGTCCCTGGAAAATAATTTTCCACGTTATTCTGGTGTGAAAGTTTTGAAACTAGTTGGGCCTTAAAAAGTAGTTTTCTCTTTTTTAATATGTGGACCTATAATGTTCACTAGTATAGGGTCCTATAGTGCAATTTACGTATAAATTAGGGACTTATAGTGTAATAAATCTTTTTTTTTAAATTATATAGAGCATTCTTGCATTATTTAGGGACCTATAATGCAATTTTTACTAATATAGGGTCTCATGGTGCAATATTTTTCGTAATATAGGAACTTATAGTGCAATTAAATCCTTTTTTAAATATATAGAGAATTTTTACATAATTTAGGGACCTAACTGCAATTTTCACTAATTTAGGGATTTATAGTGCATTTTTCATGAATATAGTGAACTATGATGCAATTCTCAATCATTTTTTCCATATAAAGATCTATAGAGCATTTTTCACTAATATAGGGTTCTATAGTGCAATAAGATTCATTTTTTTAAAATAGGGACATATAGTGCAGTTTTCGCTAATATAGGGTCCTATTGTGCAACTTTTGCATAATATAGGGACTTAAAAGTACAATGAAGTCAATTTTTTATCATAGGGACATATAGTGCATTTTTACATAATTTAAAGACCTATAGTGCAATTTTTGCATACTGTAGGATCATATAGTGCAATTTTGCAGGCTGAGCTTAATAAACCAGCAACAGAAAATGGTTCCACAGAGAGTAAAAATACCACTGGCCAAAAGCACCATTCACTTCTTTTGCAGGTTAAGTCCCTCTCCAAAGACAAGATTTGTGGTTTTTGCATTAGTAGTCCTTAATCTTTTATTATTTGCAGATTCTTGCTACTGAAGCTAATTGGATCTGATTCTGCATAAGGAGCTGGATCTCCTGTTATGTTAGATGCTTTATTTCGAATCACAAGTTCCTTTAACTCCGACTCTCTGATAATATAGGGACCTATTGTGTAATTTTTTTATAATATAGAGACCTATAGTGCAATTTTTGTAACATTTATATTGTGGCACAGTTACTAAAGAAGGCAATCCAAAAGAGTTGTATTGTATCAGCGGATATGGCTCACGCCTTGCATCCAAACTATATGGTATGCTTATATAATTTCTGGGAGTAAATTACCAAATTTACCCTCTATGATATTACAAAATGAAAAAAGAAGGTATAGTTTTAAAAGGGACTAATAAACCCTGGTTTTTTAATTTATGATGTCATGAGTTGTTGCGACTTGCGAGATGGAAATTCACGGGGTATTTATTCTTTTTAATACCATAAGGGGTATATTTGGTATTTTACACATTTTCTGATTACCAGGACAAGCATGAAGAAAATCATTAACCCGAAAATGCATGGTGGGCTTGTTATAAAACATAATGCAAATTAGCTTACAATCTCTTCCTTTCTATTTAGGGAAATAGCTAACAAACATTACCTTCCTATTCAGGTCAGAAATGAAACAAACTATCCGGGATATCTAAATAGCATTGGATTATCTTAATGAGAGGGTAAATAATCAAATATCATAATGTAACTTGTTCAGAAAAAATAACTAAAAACTAGCACAACGTTTTGACTAAGAGAGTGCTTTCTTGACCTCAACGGTGACCTTCACATACATACAAAGTCTCATTTAGTACTCAATTATATAACAAGGGTAGTATCGTAACTATTATTACTTACATCATCAACTCCGGGTACTGTTGGGGGTGCGTATTTAGTATGGTAGGACCTACCACTTGCTGGATGGATCCATCTACCAGTAATCCTCTACTCTAAGATTGAATCATCAATTGCAAAGTTAAGAACCTTATCAACTTTAACTCCTCCTTTTTCAAGCATTTCATCGAGCTATACAGCAAGACATAAAAAGTTTACAAACATGAAAAAAGGGATAAAAACATTACTTTTACTAGAAACCAGCCAAAACAAAAATCACACAGCTAGTCAAGATATTGATCATGCTAAATTAGTACAAGGCACTGACAGGTTCGTTTTCTGTTATACCAGCTATTGTTGATCCGAATGAAAATAATAACAAACAATCCCCAATTGAGGATGAAAGGGATTTTATTTCTGAAAAAGTAGATGATAAAATTATTGAAAGTAGTGAATATCCGCAAGTAATTAGGACCAGGGAGGAGATAATTTAAGGTATTGAACTATGGAGTGATTAAGTAGTTATTCGGTTCTTATGTTGTAAGGTGGGATATAATTATCTAGAAAATTCTCCAGTAGTGGCCACAGTGATGTTAATATGAATATCAGTCTAGAGGGCCACGATCAGTCGCCTATATTGGTGGAGACACCATCTGGAGAGGACTTGAGCACTTGCGAGCCGAATGGTGAAGACGCGGCGTGAATTGTTGGTCGCAATACATTCTTCCCTTAAATAATAGTTTATATATGTGTATACCAATTTTTAACTCTCAGAGTTGGAATAGTAATGTCCATCCGTCGAATATCCTTGTTTGGAATTGTCATGGTGCGTGTGCGGATAATTTTCTCGTGTCGCTAGAGAACTGATTCAGACGCACAAAGTATGGTTAACCGTTATTGTAGAGCCCCGAGCGAGTGGCGATAGAGCAAGTGACATAATACGAAGTCTCGGTAAAGAAAATTCGATCAGGGTGGAAGCGGAAACGTATCGTGGTGACATCTGGACTATTTGGGGCGATTCGGATGTGGGGATTAAAGGATTATCAGCTGGCCGTCAAGTCATCAACATTGAGGTCTCTAAACCAGGATGCAACTCGTGGGTATTCTCAGTAGTATACGCTCGTACACAAGCTTCTGAGAGGGATGAATTGTGGACAACCCTTAAAGATGCTTTTCAGGGTTCAGTTGATCCTTGGATGATTGCTCGGGATTTTAACCAAGCAGGGAAAGAATAGGATAAAAGAGGTGGTGTTATGGGTGTGACAAGACGTATGGAGAAATTCAAAGAGTATAGACATGGATATGGGTTTTAATGGTCCCAGGTTCACATGGAGTGACTCATGTAACACGAGGCAAAGAATAATGCGACGCCTTGACAGAGCCTATGGGAATGCTAACTTGTTTTCTTTATTTCCGTAGGCAAAAGTTACCATTTAGGTCGTGCTCATTCAGACCACATGCCGATTTTAATTCAACTAAATGGGGACAGATGGTCCCCAAGAAAAAGTGGTCGTTTTAGATTTGAGTCCGCGTGGTGTTTACATAAGGATTTCCAAAGTTTCGTACAGAGCAAATGGAATGCGAGTAATGGTGATTTGGGGAGAACATTACATCCATGAAAAATCATTTACAAACGTGGAAATTGACCCAATAAGAATTGTACTAAGTGCAAGAAAATAGTGGCTTGAATATCAAAACATTAATTATCCTAATGATGTAATAACACCACTGAAGGATAATATAAATAATAATAATGAAGTAGCTACTATTACTAGTAGTACAAATGAGGTTAGTAGAAATAACCCAATTTCAAGTGACAATAATGGTAATAAAAGCTTGAAATGGATACCCCCTTCTAATAATTTTATTAAAATTAACTGTGATGCTGCGTTTGATGTTAACAAAAGTGCAATATCTTGTGTTTCTAGGGATGCAACATGAAGAGTCTTGGAGTGCAAAGCGTGGGAGATCAAAGCCGAGAGTCCAAAGGAGGCTGAAGCTTTGGGGATACTTAAAGCTTGCTTAGTTGCTCAACATAATTCATACCTCAATGTAATTATAGAGAGTGATTGCAAACAAGTGACGTTTCCTTTAGAGAATAGGCTTTCTTTTGATTCTCCCATGATTTGTAATATTATTAAGAGTATTTACTTAGTTTCCGAAAACATTAAACCTACTTTTCGATGGATTAATCGTAGTAGAAATAAGTTAGCCGATGGGGTAGCCAAACATAAGCTAAGTGACAATATGTTAGGCTCGTGTCTAGACACGTACCCAAGTAGGTTAGCTAATATCATTAAGGACGAGGCCGTTCCTTCGGAAATTGGTTAATTTGTAATAAGTTTTTTATATATAAAGTAAGGTTTGGAAAAAAAAAAAAAAAAATTCGCCCTCTTCACCTAACATCACAGATTCACAATCATTTTACATTTTTAGCAACAACCATTTCCTTCTCTCGTCAACATTAACATCATGAAGCTGATTGGTTCTTCTTTGTTTAGCTTTAGATCTTCTCTTTCTTCCATCAACACAATCGGTAACCCTTTTCCCCTCTTCTTTTATTCTTCAATTTCATCTTTTAATGATATCAATTGTGTCAAAGATGCTCGTTTTACTGTGAATCAAATGATCCGAACGCGACCCAATCTTACTGTTATAGATTACACTAAGCTATTGGGAACGGTTGTGAAGATTAAAAATTATTGTTATGCTCTTTCTCTATTCAGAGAAATGCTTATTTTGGGGGCTCCGTTAGATAATTACACAATGAATATAGCTATAAATTGGTACTGCTCGTTAAAAAAAAAGCAATATGGGTTTTGCAGTATTAGGATGTCTCTTCAAAAGCGGTCATGTTCCCACTGTGGTTACTTATAACACCCTGATTAAGGGCCTCTTTGGTGAAGATAGAGGAGCCGAGGCTGTAGAGTTGTTTCAAAGGTTAATGAGGGAAAAACTTTGTGAGCCAAGTGCAGTTAGTTTTGGGATTCTATTAAACGGGCTTTGTAAATGTGGACATACACTCAAGGCTCTCGAATTGCTAAGAGTATTTGAAAAGGGGAGATGTAAACCTGACATCCAATCTTATACCACCATTGTTAATTGTCTATGCAAGGATCGCATGGTTGATAAAGCTTTTCAACTTTTTCAAGATATTCCTTCAAAGGGACTACAACCTGATACTGTTACATACAACAGTATGATACAAGGGTTGTTTCAGGAGGGTAGATGTGTCATTGCGCAGGAACTATTCAAGAAGATGAAATCTGAGGGAGTAATTAGTCCTGACTTTTTTACATATAATATTATGTTAAACGGATTGTGCAATAATGGACGTGTTCCCGAGGCTTTGTCTTTATTAGACTCCATGAAAAGTAGCAACAAAACTCCTAACATTGTGATATATAATACAATGTTAAACGGATTGTGCATTAATAGACGTTTTACCGAGGCTATGTCTTTATTAGTCTCCATGGAAAGTAGTAATATAACTCCTAACATTGTGACATATACAATTGTTATTCATGAATTATGTAAAGATGACCAACTTGATGCTGCATTAGATGTTTTTTACAAGCTATTAAACAAAGGTTTGATGCCTGATATATATACTCATACTACTATTATAGGTGGACTTTGTCAAAGAGGAATGTTGGAAGATGCAAAAGAGTGGGTTTCAAGTATGAAGGAACATGGTTTCTCTCCAGATAGTGTGACCTACAACGTTATTATCCAAGGGTTTTTGAAGAAAAAAAAGTATGAAGAGGCAATTGAATCAGTGAAGGAAATGAGAAAACATGGTTTCTCAGTAGATGCAGCTACTTATAGAATCATACATGAACATCCTATGTTTCTTTATATGATTCAAAAAATGTAAACTTTTAAAAATCAACAGTCCTTAGATTTACAAGTGATAGAGATGGTCACTTAAAAATATTGGAGAAGAAGCAGAAGAAGAGGAATAAATTTATAAAGTTACAGGGGTTAGAGTGAATATTTAAAACTTTATATAACTAAACCCTTATTAAACATATTATTTACCTTTTCTGAAAACAAAAAAACAGAGCCGTGAATACCAAGAGTCTTCCTTACTACCAATCGCTATCTGCAGAAGTTTTACAGAAGTTTTACAGTTTACAAAGA
The DNA here is from genome assembly GCA_029959085.1 of Nemophila menziesii. Lineage (NCBI taxonomy): Eukaryota > Viridiplantae > Streptophyta > Magnoliopsida > Boraginales > Hydrophyllaceae > Nemophila > Nemophila menziesii. The sequence continues at coordinate 10,443 of JARWIR010000145.1, read as the reverse complement.
AGAGAAAGAAGAAGGTTAGAAAATTATTAACAGAATATTCATGTTATTTTTTTAGAATCGCTGTAAAATTTTAAACTTTGATTATCTATTCTTTTGTTTGAATGGAATGATTGGCTTCTTTGATTTGTTCATAAAAAAGCTTTAGTAATGATAATTGATAACTAAAATCTAAAAATCAGTGATTAATTTAAAGATTTGATTGGTTTTGATAACTTTATTGTGTTGTTTGATCATTAGTGTACACTGTACACCATTCAAAGAGTGTAACTAAACTGCAGCCTTTCAAATTTTTATGGAAAAAAAGTGATTACATCTTTATCTTTTACTGTAATAGCAGGGGTAGGACAATTTGAGTATTGAGATGTATCAATTTGATAATATAGACTTTTCCTCTTAATTAAAAAAATCAGGACTCACCCTTGGTTTTAGTTACTGACTTACTGTTATTTTGAATATTAAAAGTGTTCACTGAATCATTTTTTATAATGTTTTAAATTTGTAGGAAAATGGAAGATCCTAATTTAGATGCAATTCATTTTAATGAAAAGTATCCTTTATGGAAATATGTTAAAAAGATTGAAAAGGTTGGAGGTGGAGGTGGAAGTGTGAGTTTCGAATGTAATTTTTGCCGAAAAATTTACGTCAGGACATATTCTAGAGTGGAAGCTCATTTGTTAAGACAATCAAAAATAGGTGTTGGAAAATGAGATAACATTACAAATGAGGATGGTCTGATCCACAAAGAAGACCTCTTATTAATATCATTGGAGCCAGGGGCGGATCCATGTGGGGCCCAGAGGGGGCTCAAGCCCCCCCTGAACCCGTAAAATTTATGATACGTTACTGTAATTTTGTCTCGAAAAATAATTTGCCTCCTATGAAAATTTATATAAAAGTTAATGCACAAAAGAACATATAAGTGATGTTGTCGTAGTGGTTTAGTATTTTTACATATTAGCATACGATATAGAGGTTGGGGGTTCGAATCATAGCATTTACTTCTTCTTTTTTTCCAAATATACATATAATAGAAAAAATTTCCAATATAAATTTTGTATTTGATGATAGTATTACTTAATAATTTATTATTTACATCAATCTAATGAATTTATAATGTTTAATTTTTATAAATGGTTTATTTTTCATATTTATAAATTAGAATATTAAAATAACATATGCTATATCAATATAATACTAGTGATACTATATACATTTAGTGTATATATTGGTGTTGGTTTACATATTTTTTGGGTAATTAAGAACGGGTAAACTCATCAATTAAAGAGACGATGAATGTAATGGTGTTAGATTATCATATTTGCATTTTAATCTTTCTTGTTATGTGTTTATGTATCTTATTTTTACTTTAAAAAATTTAAGAAAGGGTTGATCCCCGAACTTCTATATATTTCAAGCCCCCCCTCAATTTAGGTTCTGGATCCGCCCCTGATTGGAGCAAGTCAAGGAGGAGCTATGTTCCTAAAGGCGGAAAATACTCAAGGTGAGTTCAAAGATAAATATTATATATCCAATGTGATGTTAACTTGTATTAATGAAATTGGTATTCATAATGTGGTCCAAGTAATCACGGACAATGCTAGTGTGTGTAGAGCCGCGGGTTTATTGATTGAGGCTAAATATCCACACATTTTTTGGACACCATGTGTAGTCCATACCCTTAATCTTGCATTGAAAAGTATATGTTCAAGTTCGGATAACGTTTCACTTTTGTATGATGCATGTGGTTGGATTAACAAACTTGGAAGTGATGCACTTTTCGTCAATTTTTTTATAATGAATCATAGTATGAGATTGTCCATGTACCAAAATCATTGCTCATTAAAGTTGTTGAAAGTTTCCGAAACGAGATTTGCTTCCACAATTGTTATGTTTTGGAGATTTAAAAAAATAAAGCAAGGCTTGCAACAAATGGTAATAAACTCTAAGTGGGATTTGTATAAAGAAGATGATGTGCCAAAAGCAAGAGATGTGAAGGAGATAATATTGAATGATCGTTTTTGGGATGATATTGAAAACATTCTTTTAATTACCGATCCAATATATGATATGCTTAGAAGATGTGATACGGATATGCCTTGTCTTCACTTGGTTAACGAATGGTGGGATAGCATGATTGAAGATGTGAAGAAAACAATTTACAAGAAAGAAAGGAAAGAGCTATATGAAACATCATTACTTTTTGATGAAATATATAACGTATTGATTTATCGTTGGATTAAGAGTAGTACACCACTTCATTGCTTGGCTCATTCTTTGAATCCTAAGTAAGTATAAACATATATTTTTATATAATTTGATATTATATCTTATTATGTTGTAATCTATTTTTTCTTTATTATAAATTTTGTAGGTATTATAGTGTTGAATGGCTAAATGAAGATCCTAAACGTATTGCTCCACATAAAGATGACGAGATATCAAATGAAAGGAAGAAAGCTTTAGAAAAATAGTTTTCTAACCAAGATGATCGAAGAAAAGTGAATATAGAATATGCTCGATTTTCTATGAGTTTGGGTCGTTTTGGTGATCTTGATGCAATGAATGATAGGTTCCATATGGAACCAATGATGTGGTGGGGAGTTCATGGATCCTCGGCACCAACACTCCAAGGTATAACTTTTAAACTACTTGGACAACCAACTTCATCCTCATGTTGTGAAAAAAATTGGAGCACCTATAATTTTATACACTTTTTGAAGAGAAACAAATTGTTACCACAAAGAGAAGAAGATTTGGTGTTTGTTCATAGCAATCTCCGGCTCTTGTCAAGGAAAAATCCAAGTTACTATGAAGGTTTATCTCAAATGTGGGATATTGGAGGTGATGCATATGAAACTATGGAACCTACAAATATTGGATTGCTTGAGATTGCAAATCTTAGTGTTGAAGAGTCATCCTTGGAAGACGATATAATTAACAATGAGAGTGAGGAGATTATTGCTTAAGAAAGTGGAATGTTCCTTATCTTCGTAAACTTTGATATTTTGCTATGTTTGATATTTTGCTATGATATGTTAGAAATTATTTTGAAATATGATACAATTAACTAAATGTTTATTTTATTTCAATTGAAGTGTTCTATTTTATAATATTGTGAATTATTATTCTATAATTTTATAGTTTGAATATATATATATATATATATATATATATATATATATATATATATATATATATATATATATATATATATATATATATATATATATATATTTAAAATAAAAATTAAATATATTGCATAATCCCCGAATCGGCTTTTTTGGAGTTGCCGAATCCCCAAATCGCATCGCATCGCTTCCCCGCACCCGCACCCGCTCCCGTGCAACCTAGGCTAAAACAAGAAGAGAAGCTGTTAAAAATGCTTTAGCCTCGGAAAAAGAAGAAACTCAACTTAAATTTGGAGAAAAAGACACTAATCATAGTGATGATGAAGCAAGTTTCGATGTTCGAATGCGTTTACAAATACTTAAAAAACGTATCGATTTAGGTGATATGCCTGTTAAAGAAAAGTCAAATAACGGTAAGTTTTTTTTTCTTCCTTTTTTACCCCTCAGTAAATAATATGTCCTTTTGTTATTTTCAGAGAAACCAAAGTCATCTTCAGATAAAGTATCTCCTCCCAGGTAAATTCTGTTTTAGGGCGTTAATAATTTAGTGAAGATCCAGAAACTCAAATGCAGAAAAAATTTCTCCAAGTTTCCTCTTAGCTTCCAGCAAAAGAGTCTAGGGACATGAGAGGTTTTGTAAACAAGCAAGGTCTTAGAAATGTTTAAGTTTAGTTTAGTTTTGGAAATGTATAAGTTACTTGTAGTTTCAATTTGGTTTTGGAATGGTTTAATTTGTAATTCAAGGTTGTAACTTGTAAGGTTTTGTACTTAACTAGTGAAAGTAATTCAAGGTTGTAAGGTTTTTTATTGAACTAGTGAGGTTTTGTATCTTATATGCAATATGTTTAAATTTTGCTGGAATAATTATTTTAGAATATAGTTGTGTGAACTCGAAACCAACCCAAAACCAACTCAACCCGACAAACCCGAATTCGAAACCACCAAAGACAACCCGCAAAAAACCAAACCATAACCATTTATAAGTAATGGATTGGTTTTCGGTTTTCAAAAACCTAAACTCGCAAATATGGGTTCGTTCCCTCCTAGAGGTCAATGGGTCGGTTACCGGACCCGGGTGCACCCCTAATTCTAACTCTTACAAAGAAACACGTAAACCCCTAAAAAGAAAGGAAACCCTATCATTTAGAACCAAAAAAAAAGGGAAACCCTACCTTTTAACTTCACTCTACTTTTTGATTTCAAAACACAAAGGGAAAAAAAGAAACCGGAATTGAAGATGAAGCTGAATAGTTCTTCAGTTGGGTGGTTTCGGATCTGCTTTGGATCTTTTCCTTCTTCCTTGAACGAAATTGGTAACCCTTTTTTCCAATTTCGTAACGGTTCAGTTTCATCTTATTCTTCAATTTGGTCTAATTTTACAAAAGATATCAATAATGTTGAAGAAGCTCGATTTGCACTCCATCGAATGATCGGAATGCGACCTAAGCCTTCTGTTGTAGACTACACGAAGCTATTGTGTGTTGTTGTAAAGATGAAACAACACTCGGCTGTTGTTTCTCTGTTCAAAGAAATGCGAATTTTGGGGGCTCCGATTAATGAATATACGATGAATATTACATTGAACTGTTACTGTTCTTTGAAATGCATCAATTCAGGCTTTGCGGTATTTGGGTGTCTCTTAAAAAGTGGTCATGTTCCTTCTGTGGTTACGTATAACAACCTGATAAAGGGTCTCTTTGGTGAAGATAGAGGAGATGATGCTGTAGAATTGTTTGAAAGGTTAACCACAGAAAACTTTGTGAGCCAAGTGAAGTTACATTAAGGGTCGTGTTGAATGGGCTTTGCAAACATGGACATACACTCAAGGCTCTTGAATGGCTAAGAGTATTTGAAAAGGGGAGATTTAAACCTGGCATCCAATCTTATACCACCATTGTTGATTGTCTATGCAAGGATCGCATGGTTGATGATGCCCTTAAATTATTTTATGAGATGAAAGATAAGCGCATATATCCAACTGTTGTCACTTATAATTCATTGATCCATGGATTGTGTAAGTTTGATAGGAAGGAAGAGGCTAAAATGTTGCTGATTGAGATGTTGGATTATAAAGTTGTTCCAGATGTACATACTTTTAGTATATTGGTTGATTCACATGGAAAGGAAGGCTTAATTGAAGATGCAAAAAGATTCATAGAGATCATGATTGAAAGAGGCCTAAAACCCAATGTAGTTACATATAATGCATTGGTAGATGCATATTGTTTAAGGGGTGAGATGGAGGAAGCTGTGGGGGTGTTAAGTACAATGGTAGGTAGAAAATTAAAGCCTGATATCCAAACATATAACAGTATAATCAATGGTTTAGTGAAGAAAGGGTGGGTTGATAAAACTTTTCAACTTTTCCAAGATATTCCTTCAAAGAGACTGCAGCCTAATACTGTTACATACAACATTATGATACAAGGGTTGTTTCAGAAGGGTAGATGTGTCTGGTGATGAGGGAGTAAGTCCTGACTTTGTTACATATGGAATAATGTTAAACGGATTGTGCAATAATGGACGTGTTACCTAAGCTATGTCTATATTAGAGTCCATGGAAAGTAGCAATGTAACTCCTAACATTGTGATGTATAATACTATTATTCATGGATTATGTAAAGTAGCAATGTAACTACTAGATTCATCAATAATCCATCGTAGATGATACAACAATGACTTTATCGTCATGGTAGGGCAGGGCATATTTTCTCTAAGACGTAAAAAGTTAGAACAACAAGTAAGGTTTGCGAGTCCCGATATTTTTTTTAAATGTAACTTCTAGTTTTGGAAGGCTTGGGGGAGAATATATTGGCTCTGGGAAAAAGTAAATTTCTACTAATGTTTTTTTGTTAAAATAATTTGCACGAATTTTCACTACATTCTGAGACTGAGGTGGGCGGCCTCACACCCCACTCGACCCCTAAGTCTGCCCCTAGTTTGGGGAATTTTTACGATCAAGTTTAGTATAGAGGGATAAAATGAGTGATGTGAAATGAATTTGTTACTTAGAGGTTATTTTAATTAATTAAAGGGTGAATTATATATAGGGTCTTGGAGACACACTTTCTTCTCTATAGAGTAGTTTCAAAAATTCTATTCTTCTTAGGGACCTCAATTTTGACAATAGACTTTCCTACCCTTACTACCACTAAAAGACAAAAATCTGTGATGTCACTATTTCTCTCTCCTCTACCTACCACTACCCACCTACCTCCGACCACCTACCACCGACCTCCGATCACCGACCACCGACCACCGACCACCGACCACCGACCACCGACCACCAGCCACCAGTCACCGGTTGCCGGAAAAAACATAGAGTATCGGAAAAAATATAGAGTATCGGAAAAAACATAGAGTACTCTATATTTTTACTGAGTACTCTATATATTTTAAGGAGTACTCTATATATTTTAAGGACTACTCTATATATTTTAGTGAGTATTCCGGATAATTTTGATGAGTACTCTGATAAATGTAATGAGTACTACGTAAATTTAATGAGTACTCTTTTAAATTGATGAGTATTACTAAAATCAAAGCACAAAATAGAAAAAAAAATTCTTTATTCATTTTAAAAGTTTATTATACATCTTTTACAAATTAAAAAATAAAACAAAAAACCTAGTTTGACCAGATCTGGTCAAACCAGATCTGAAATTAAAAAAAAAAATGTCGCATCTCTTCGAAGCTCCGATGGCCACCAGCAGCGAGCTTCACCATGGCCGAACTATTGAAGCTCTTCTGATAACACCATTGAAGAGCTCTTCTAATAACACCATGGAAGCAAAGCTGTATCATAACACAACAACAAAAGCTCCGATGGCCAAGAGCAGCGAGCTTCACCATGGCGGACCTATTGAAGCTCTTCTAATAACACCATTGAAGCGAATCTAATAACACCACCACCATTGGAGCTCGGAGCAGCCATGGAGGTTCACAGCTCCTTCGCGGCGTGAGGAAGAGCTGCACGGTGGTGCTCCGCTGTTCTGTCCCTCTTCATTCCAGATCTGTTCGCACCACCACCTTCTTCTCCCCAGATCTGTTCGCGAGCAAACCTCCGGTGCAGAATAGCAGCGCGCGAGCTTCGAAACTGCAGCAAAGTTCGATTTGAGCTTCGAATTCCGGCGAGCCTCTTCACTGCAGCAAAGTTCGGCTGGAACTAGGTGCTATGGTGGTGCTTCATTGCTTCAGAGTTATGTTTCAGTGCAGTGGTGGTGGTGCTTGTTGGAGAAGAGGCAGCTGGAGGTGGTGGTGGTGGTGGTGTGTTTCCATTTTGGTGGTGACGGTGGGTGTTGAGAGGAGAGAGAATGTTTCTAGTATTTTGTTTAGAAATGAATTATGATTTAGAAATGTTATATTTAGTATATATAGGGGGAAAACAAAAGAGGGGTAGTCTAGTAATTGGGGTTTTGGGGTTTATGTGTTAAAAACTTCCTGAGGTCTTTAGTAAGAAGAGGCTCTAGGCCGGGTCCCCATCTTGAAGAGGGGGTGTGTGGTCAAGACCCTAGGTGTCATTATCTTTTAATTAAATTATAACGGGTAAAATAAAATGGTAAAAAATATCTTGCTAGTATTGTGTAATTAATTTAAAAATAAAAGTGTCCATATTCGGTTAAATTAGAAGAATTGTATTGTTTAGATAAAGAGAGATTTGACCAAAATAAAAATAACTATATAATATGCTTAAAATTCTTAATTTATGACATAATTAGTAGGGATATTTTTTTAATTTTGCTTTATATATTTTTTACAAGTTTATACTATTTAATTAAATTATAAAGAGTAAAATTGTAACTTATCTTGATTTAATAGTTGATCATTAAGAGATAGAGACTAATTTATCTATTTAAAATTCACAAAAGACTAAATCGTGATTTAAAAATTTTGTAAAGAAAAAATCATTTTTAACCTTCTTACCATTTCGTACATATTAATATTCTTTTAATATTAAAATCTTAACCCCACTTATAGTCATGATTTAGCTAAGAATTTCCTAGTCTATCACCCTTCTATTAATTCAATAACATTTTACATTTGACTTTAAAAAAGAAAAAGACAATTCTACCGTACAGCTTTATCCGATTTCATTTGTAACCAGTTCACAAAGGAACATCTCAAGTCGTCCTCTTCACCTAACATCACAATCATTTTACAATATTAGCAACAACCATTTCCTTCTCACGTCAACATTAACATCATGAAGCTGATTGGTTCTTCTTTGTTTAGCTTTAGATCTTCTCTTTCTTCCATCAACACAATCGGTAACCCTTTTTCCTTCTTCTTTTATTCTTCAATTACATCTTTTGATGATATCAATAGTGTCAAAGATGCTCGTTTTACTGTGAATCAAATGATCCGAACGCGACCTAAGCTTACTGTTATAGATTACACTAAGCTATTGGGAACGGTTGTGAAGATGAAAAATTATTGTTATGCTATTTCTCTATTCAGAGAAATGCTTATTTTGGGGGCTCCGGTAAATATTTACACAATGAATATAGCTATAAATTGTTATTGCTCTTCAAAAAAAAGCAATATGGGTTTTGCGGTATTAGGATGTCTCTTCAAAAGCGGTCATGTTCCCACTGTGGTTACGTATACCACCCTGATAAAGGGCCTCTTTGGTGAAGATAGAGGAGCCGAGGCTGTAGAATTGTTTGAAAGGTTAACCACAGAAAAACTTTGTGAGCCAAGTGATGAATTTACTTTTGGGGTGGTGCTAAATGGGCTTTGCAAACATGGACATACACTTAAGGCTCTTGAATTGCTAAGAGTATTTGAAAAAAGGGAGATTTCTAAACCTGGCATCCAATCTTATAACACCATTGTTGATTGTCTATGCAAGGATCGGATGGTTGATGATGCTCTTAAATTATTTTCTGAGATGAAAGATAAGGGCATATATCCAGATGTGGTGACTTATAATTCGTTGATTTATGGATTGTGTACATTTGATAGGAAGGAAGAGTCTAAGATGTTGTTGATTGAGATGTTAGATTATAAAATTCTTCCAGATGTAGTTACATTTAACATATTGGTGGATTCACATGGTAAGGAAGGCTTAGTTGAAGAAGCACAAGAATTTGTAGAAATTATGATTGAAAGAGGCCTAAAACCCGATGTTGTTACTTATACTGCATTGATAGATGCATATTGTTTACGTGGAGAAATGGAGGAAGCTGTAGGGGTGTTAAGTACAATGGTAGGTAGAGGATTAAAGCCTGATATCCAAACATATAACACTATAATCAATGGTTTAGTGAAGAAAGGGTTGGTTGATAAAGCTTTTCAACTTTTTCAATATATTCCTTCAAAGGGACTACAACCTAATACTGTTACATACAGCAGTATGATACAAGGGCTGTTTCAGAAGGGTAGATGTGTCATTGCGCAGGAATTATTTAAGAAGATGAAATCTGAGGGAGTAATTAGTCCTGACTTTGTTACATATGGAATAATGTTAAACGGATTGTGCAATAATGGACGTGTTACCGAAGCTATGTCTTTATTAGACTCCATGGAAAGTAGTAATATAACTCCTGACATTGTGATATATAATACAATGTTAAACGGATTGTGCAATAATAGACGTTTTACCGAGGCTATGTCTTTATTAGTCTCCATGGAAAGTAGTAATATAACTCCTAACATTGTGACATATACAACTATTATTCATGGATTATGTAAATATGGCCAACTTGAGGCTGCATTAGATGTTTTTTACAAGCTATCAAACAAAGGTTTGATGCCTAATATATATACTCATACCACTATTATAGGTGGACTTTGTCAAAGAGGAATGTTGGAAGATGCAAAAGAGTGGCTCTCAAGTATGAAGAAACATGGTTTGTCGCCAAATAGTGTGACCTACAACGTTATTATACAGGGGTTTATGAAGAAAAAAGAGTATGAAGAGGCAATTGAATCGATGAAGGAAATGAGAAAACATGGTTTCTCAGTAGATGCAGCTACTTATAGAATCATACATGAACATCCTAAGTTTCTTTATATGATTCAACACATTTAAACTTTTAATCCGTTTTGTAGCAAATTTTGACTAGTGGGGGACTTTTCCAAACTTCATCTGCCTAGACATAAACATCCCTTGAGAGAAAACAAAATCTATAAGAATGACTTGGGTACAATCATGATTGATGTTTATTGCAGAAAGCTCCTCCTCATCTGCATCAGTTTCAATTGGGTTATTAATTTCTTGAGAGCTCCGGTATGTTCTGATTCTCCAACTTCTTTTGCCTGAATTGGTAATTTCGTCTAATCTGAGTTTTTTCTTTTTTATTTAAACCAAATG